>OZ037743.1:16659560-16807042 GCA_964035475.1 Salix caprea | reverse complement strand
AAATGAAGCTAACTTGTTGTGTAACCTGGATATAAGTATGAACAAGTTTTTTTCTACTTAGCCGTTTGATTTTATCATTGAATCATATTGAAACTTTGTGAATTAGCAAGTTGTGACGAGTTTATGGTAAAGTTAAACCCTAAAAAGTTTTGAAGTTAACTTGTTGTGTAACCTAGATATAATATTTATTTATTTTCCTTTTTCAGCTTAGATGAATTTAACACCTATTTAAACAATATTATAAATGATTTTGGATCTTTTTTTTTGAATTATTGATTTTTTTATAAAAAATAAAGTTTTTTCTATAATTTTACACTCTATAATTTTCCATGCAGGTGGTGATGAAAAATACCACGAGACTGTGTTCGGAAAAGCCCATTGTCACCGTGAATGGAAGGTTCCCTGGGCCCACTTTAGTTGCCAGGGAAGACGACACCGTGCTGGTGAAGGTGGTCAACCATGTCAAATACAACGTCAGCATCCATTGGTGAGTGGTGCTATCTGATAACATATTTTACTGCCTCTCATGCAATTCTCCATTTCTGAGTTTTATTTTCTTCACAACTGTGATCAGGCATGGAATCAGACAGCTGCGAACCGGTTGGGCCGATGGCCCGGCATACATAACCCAGTGTCCCATTCAGCCGAGACAGAGCTTCGTCTACAATTTCACCATTACTGGTCAAAGGGGCACCCTGCTCTGGCATGCTCATATCCTCTGGCTCAGGGCCACTGTCCATGGTGCTATTGTGATTTTGCCCAAGCGAGGTGTTCCCTACCCATTTCCCACGCCACACAAGGAAGAAATCATCATATTAGGTGAGCCCAGCTCAACTCAGTGCCTTCAAAAACAAGATTATTAGTCAATAATCAAATCCGATTTTTCCAATTGCAGGTGAATGGTGGAAATCAGATGTTGAGGCTGTGATCGACGAGGCAACGAAATCTGGAAGGGCACCTAATGTGTCAGATGCTCACACAATCAATGGCGATCCAGGGCCTGTCTCGGCCTGCTCTTCACAGGGTAAACTGAACGTTAGCTAGCTAGCACAGGGAAACAAGTTGGTTTATTGAATTGGCTAACTTTCTCGATCATTCTACCCGTTGCAGGAGGATATAATTTGCCAGTACAGCCCGGAAAAACCTACATGCTTCGGATTATCAACGCTGCTCTAAATGAAGAGCTCTTCTTTCAGATTGCTGGCCATCAGCTCACTGTTGTGGAGGTTGACGCCGCATACGTCAAACCCTTCAAAATCGACACCATTGTCATAGCCCCGGGCCAGACCACCAACGTTCTGGTGACGACAAACCGTGGTTCCGGCAAGTACTTGGTTGCCGCCTCACCTTTCATGGACGCACCCATTGCGGTTGATAACGTGACGGCCACAGCCACGTTACATTACTCCGGCACCCTTGCTAGTACCACCACCACCATCACCATCCCTCCGGCCCAAAACGCCACCCCGGTAGCAACAAACTTTGGAGATTCTCTACGTAGCTTGAATTCGATAAAATATCCTGCTCGAGTCCCATTAAAAATTGACCACTCTCTTTTTTTCACCGTTGGCCTCGGTATCAACCCTTGTGCTACCTGTCTCAATGGGAGCCGAGTTGTGGCGGATATCAATAACGTTACATTTGTTATGCCAACCATCGCTCTCCTTCAAGCTCATTTCTTCAACATCAAAGGTGTTTTCACGGATGATTTCCCCGGCAACCCGCCGACACCGTTCAACTATACAGGCACACAACCAAAAAACTTTCAGACAGTGACTGGAACAAAACTCTATAGACTTGCTTACAACTCCACTGTCCAGCTAGTGCTACAAGATACAGGAATGCTTGCTCCTGAAAACCACCCAGTCCATTTGCATGGATTCAATTTCTTCGAGGTCGGAAGGGGAACAGGAAATTTCAATCCAAAGAAGGACCCAAAAAAATTCAATCTTGTTGACCCAGTGGAGAGGAACACAATCGGAGTCCCAGCTGGTGGATGGACTGCTATAAGGTTCATAGCAGATAATCCAGGTAATTAAACATTTCTGTTTTTTAATCAACTAGCATTCCCTCTTAGCTTCTCTTCTTAAACATGTTTTTTTTTTCTTTCAATTAATGTAGGGGTTTGGTTCATGCACTGTCATCTGGAAGTCCACACAACATGGGGACTTAAGATGGCATTTGTTGTCGACAATGGCGAAGGCCCGAATGAATCTGTTTTGCCACCTCCTCCGGATCTACCGAAGTGCTAGAGAAAGCGACGCAATGTCTCTCTTCTGTAAAGATAGGAGCGGAGAATTGCAGATCGGACTATCGAGTGGTTTAGAACTAATACGAACGAGTTCTTCCGAGCAAGGTTAAAATGAGCTGTCGGTCATTAATTTTAAATAAAAATCATAACTGAAATTTTTCCCTTTTTTTTTTCTTGGGAGGTTGCTTTTCACTGCGATTTTCTTCCGAAAGTTTGTATATTCGGCGATGTAATTATGGAACGTGCTGTAATTAATTCAAAGGTTATGAAGGATATTGAAGAATCTTTATATGTTTTAAATGAAATTTTTCACGGCAGCCACAAACTTCCAATATATATTTAATACTGCCGTTTATGCACGGCAGCCACAAACTTCCAATATATATTTAATACTGCCGTTTATGCACTGTTAAGGACGGTATTGTTTTTGAAAATATTTTTTTATTTAAAAATATATTAAAAAATATTTTTTAAAATATATATATTTTTTAATTTAAAATAAAAATAAAAAAATATTTTGTGCGTGTGTGGCTGGGGGGGCGGTGGCGCAAAAGGGAGAAGAGAGGATGGGTAAAGTTTTTTAAGTTTGAGATGGACGGGAATGGACAGGTGTACGGGGGATACTCATTATTATTATTATTATATTATAATAACAATTATTAATTATAATAATAATAGTTAACATAAAAAATACGGGTATTAAGCATAACAATTATTAATTATGTTAATTATTATTATTAATTATTATTATATTATATTAACAATTATTAATTATAATAATAACAGTGTTAAACATACATTTTATGGGGGGGAAAACATAAAATGTATTAGTCTCAACAACTCTTATTAATCAACAACTTTTATTAATGTTCAGTCTCAATACTATGAATATTTAGCAATAACATTTTGATGTAATATGAATCTTATAATTATAAAAACTTTATAAATTAAGCTATGACTTTATAGTTGGGCTTGTGGAGTTTTTTTGATGGTTTTGTATAGTGGGCTTGGTTCTTGGAATTTTTTTTTAATTTTAAAAAAATAGTTTGATTTTTATTTGAATTTGTTTTTTAATCTATCAATAATGAAATCGTAACCAACTTCTTATTTATTTCTTAAGAAAGTTTGATATCTCAGCTCATTTTCTTTTCGATTAATTTCTTATAAACTTTTGACTAATTCAATTATTGTTCTCAAGAATCGCAATCCAAGTTTCCTTCAAATTTCTTTAACCAAATCCCAAAAATTGTACCGTTACTTTGAATAGGAAAACTTAAACACCACCTATTTTTAATTAATTATAATAATTTAAGTAATTGCAACCTTTAAACAAAGGGAGTATTGGGTGATAACTTGCCATGTTTTATTACATTAATATTCAAGTTTCCACCTGATTTTAGCTCATTTGTTGGGATAAATGATATGATTTTTCTTATTACTATGATAATTGGAATCTGAAAAAAAAATCAGGATTAGCTTGTAATTTTAAAAAATCATTGTGCTTTGATTGATAACTATATCGTGTTTTTTAAAAGTATTTTTTAATTAAAAATATTTTTATTTGTTTTTAATATTTATATATGAAAAAATAATTGAAGATCAAACTAAAAAGGTTATTTAATTTCATGTAATCATCTTTCATGTAACATCGATGTGTCATGATTACTCTATGAATTTGAGTACCCTGTTAGGTATTGTTTGGGATCTTCGGATGTGGTTGGCATGTTTTCAAATATTTTTTATTTAAAAATATATTAAAATAATATATTTTTTATTTTAAAAAAAAATTATTTTTGACATTAATATATAATTCTAAAAATACCAACAAAGAATTAATTAAAAATAAAAATCATTAATTTTTTTTTAAAATATTTTGATAAAGCCGTGTTAAATTATCATATATTGCTGTCAAAAGATGGTAGTGACGAAAATGGTGGTTACCAGTGGAGAGAGCAAACAAGAATTCAAGACTGTACGGACCACATTAATAGCTCATGACAAATAGGGAAATTATGGGCTAAATATTTTTTAATGAAGGCCCTCAGTCTATATTCGTATGGGCCTAGGTTCAGGTCTTTACCCAGCCGACAAGGCACTCAACTCTGGGCTCCATACACGCGGAAATGTATGAAATACACCTAAAATTTCTGTTGATGTGCAGCTTAAAGATGTATTATTATTTGACAATATATTTTAAAAGTATTTTTTAAAAAGTTAAAAAAAATAATTTTATTGTTTATTTTAAATTATATTATTTTGAATTTTTAGATTATTTTCATGTATTGATCTTAAAATTGATTTTTTTTAAAATAATTTTTTTTTAAATATATTTCTAAATAAAACAAATTTAAATACGCTACAAAACAATCTACTTGATGACAGAATCACAATGGGGGGCAAGTGGAGCAGTTAGTCACGCACAATATTCGATCAAGATATTTTTAAGAGTGTAGTGGATTTTTTTTTACAAAGTATATATATTTAAAAAAAATATTAAATTAGTATTTTTTTGGTTTTTTAAATAATTTATTGTGAAAAATAAAAATAAAAATAAAAATAAAAATAATATTTTTAAAAATATTACACACTACAATACTAATATTAGTCATTGATTTTTTTTAAAATTAAATTAATTTTTTTGAATGTTTCCAGATGATTTTTAAAAAATAAAAAATATTATTTTCATGTATTTTTAAATAAAAAATATTTTAAAAAACAATCTCAAACATGGTCTTGATATTACATATGTAAATGCGGATGGAAACCTTCTAATCTCAAGTATCGTGCTAATTTATTTGGATTCCACCTAGTTTATGGGTACTATTTGAATTTATAAGAATTTTTTGACACCGTTGTTAAATCTAAACTAGAAGATTAGCTTTAAAACCATCCCAATCAATACCTTAGTTAGCTTGAATTTAAAATTAAAAAGAATGAGATGTTTCATATAGTCACGATAATTTATATTAGTTCAAAACTAGCTCGAATAAGTGGTCAAAAATATAGTTTGGAAATTAAAAAATTCATAATTATATTTTTTTTAATATCGAAACACTAATATAGTTGATAAATCTGGACTACAAGACAAACTAAAAAACATTATTTAAATATAAAATTAAAAAAACATAAAGAAAAGAAAAGAAAAAGGTCTTGACAAAAAAAAGATTTTTTTTTTAAATAGCTTCACTGCTCTTGATTTTTTTTATTGAACTCAAACTTATAAATCAAGATTTTATCAATCTGAAGGCCCCTACGTCAGCAATTTGTCAATACTATCAAGCTTAATGTTGATATATAAAAAGAATGGCAACTGCAAAAACAAAATAAATTAATTAGCTGGAAAAAAAAAAAGGAGTTCCACTTCTTTCCGACACCTTTTGTTGGTATGCTAGATGAACACGCGCTTAGATTAAGAGTGGGGAATTGTAATATTCTCCTACTCTATTCCACTAACAAACATCGTGAAAAGGGGAGAGGAGATTCGAGGTGGTGGTTGGCTGGACCAGGGACATGCCTATGATGCCCTGTACTCGGATCTCGTAATCACATATTTAACGAGCTACGTGGATCCAGATCATTGGCCTAACTCTTTCTCTGGCTTCTAGCTGATTGGATAACAACCAATGAGTTATGCCAAATGTCAAGATCAAGAGTGCTTGTGCAATGACCTACTTCCTTGAGATCAGAACAGAGGTCAACTATGTGGGAAGCCGCCTAACAATGTGGTTGTTGTACTGTATTTTTTTTTTAAACTGATTTTATTTTTTAATATGATAATATTACAAATAAAATTTAAAATATTATTTTTATTTATTATAAAAATAACTTTAAAACATCAAGTTTTACCTTTACCTTCATGGCAAGCACCCTCTAAAGATGTGGAACTACGTGTGGACCCTCATCACCAAGTTGCCCAATGTGAATTTTCTATGGATCTGTACGGTTGTTTGGCGGCTACCAATTATGATGTTAAAGAGTTTGAGATTTTTGTCTACTCTAATCATTTTCGGTGATATTTATTGAAGTTTTATCTTAGAATACTAATTGTTTGAAGGTTTGGTTGATGTTAAATTTAAAAATATTTTTTTGTTTAAAAATATTTTTTGAAAAACAAATATATTTTTCTTAAATTTTTTTGTGTTTTTAGATTATTCTTATGTGCTGATTTGAAAAAAAAAATATTTTTTAAAAATATTATTTTAATGTATTTTTGAACAAAAAATACTTTAAATTTAATATCAACAACACCCTCAAATAATCACTTAGAGCTTGTTAGACTGCTTTTCAAAGTGTTTTTCATTTAAAAATATCAGAATGATTTTTTTTTAAAAAATATTTGTGATATCAGCAAATAAAAATAATTTAAAAAACAAAAATAAAAAAAATTAATTTTTTCAAAATATTTTTAAAATACAGTGCAGGACCTAAAAATGCCTCCATTAGAACTTTATTGGGCTGTGGATCTTATTATTATTATTTTCTTAAAAACTGCGCTCAATCATTTTAATATTTTTTAAAAATATATCCCCAATATAATGATATTTATTAAATTATATCACTCTGCCACCTAGTTTGCCACCCAGTTGTTGTTTTTATGCTGAAAAAAATAAAAAAAATGTTTTAAAAATTCAAGAAACAAAACCAGAAAAGAAAAATTGCAAAATACACCAAAAACCTTCAAAGAAATAATAATAATAAAACAGAGAAAACAGAGAGGCTGAAGTGACAATAATAATAAGAGGGGCGGCACTTTTTCAATAAGTTGCAGGATCCACAGACCCTGAACCAGCCAATGACAATTCACTAGCTCCAGTCCCGTCTCCTCCCTCCACTCTCTGCCTCAAGAATTTAGCCTCGAAAGAAAAAAGAAAATAAGAATTAAAACTCAGATTCATTCCTTGAAGCTAGCTAGCTACGGAATTAAAACTCAGATTCATTCCTTGAAGCTAGCTAGCTACGGTGATACCTTGCTTTTGTGCTTTATATTACTTCTGCTCTTTCTGTTCTCTCCTACTCATTGGACTCACTCTACCTTCTCTTTTCTCTGTTGCTCAGACCTCGAAGAAAAGGAAGAAACGAAAGATCTTTTCCCAGCTTTTATCGTTTGTTTTCACTGCCCCGAATCCTTCACAAATCTCAACCTGTTGTATTATTCATCTCCAACTTTTGTTTTTTTTCCTTTCCCTTTTTGGGCTATCAAATTCATTGAAGCTGTTTTCACTTACAAGCTTTCCTCTTTTGGAATTCTTGTCCTTTTTTTTTTTCAGGAGTTATTGTTTTTCGGTGCTTCATCTGCTTGCTTCCTTAGAAAGTTCTTAGAGCTAAGTTCAGATCTCACCTGTGGTTTTAGGGTTTAGCTTGGTGTTTGTTTTTCAGACTGCATGTGCCAGATTTTCATAGCTTTTGTTTTTGTTTGAAAACAAGTTTGTTCCTTTGCAGATTCCTGAATGACTTGACTACACATAAAAAGCTATTCTGATTCCTTGCAAATGCTTCTTGACTTTACACTTATATTTCCGTGGTGAAACCTCCATTTCCTCTACTGGGTTCTCCTCCTCCTCTGTTTCTCCTCTCCTTCATCAACTACTTCTCTAGCCAGTTTCTTTAATCAAGCAGCTGTGAAATTGTCTGAATTCACTGGCATGTCAACTTGTTTCTGATACAATGAAGTGGGAAATGGAAATTCCATCTCCTGCACCGTACCTCTCGAGAGCGAATTGGCTAATAGAAGAGAGCAAGAACACAAAATGGACTCCAGCAGAGAACAAGGCGTTTGAGAATGCTCTTGCAGTTTATGATGACGACACTCCTGATAGATGGCACAAGGTGGCAGCTATCATTCCAGGGAAGACAGTACGGGATGTGATAAAACAGTATAAGGAATTAGAACTTGATGTTAGCTACATAGAGGCAGGGCTGATTCCAGTTCCTGGATATAGCACCTCTCCATTCACATTGGATTGGGTTAATGAAAATGACTATGATGGGTTTAAACAATCTTTTGGCCTTGGTGGAAAGAGATCTTCAACAGGTCGACCTGCTGATCAGGAGAGAAAGAAAGGTGTTCCATGGACAGAGGAAGAGCACAAGTAAGTTTCCATACATTCTATTGGCCAATTTTCTGCTTGAACTGAAATTAATGTGAAATTTTTTCTTGTTTTAAGTCTTGTTTTTCATTTTATTTGATATGGTAGTAAGCCATATCACTTAAACTGATGGTGGTTGAGAATTTCATCTGTGAAAGAATCTAATATAGAGGAGAGCATAATTGTAGTAGAATCTTGAAATTCAGTCTCTGTGGATATATCTTTATCAGACTTGTACTTTACTGCATGTGGTTGCAGTTTCCATAACGTTTTTTAAGCTACTATTTTGGAGTTAAGGTATTTGTAATGGCCTGTTCCAAGCACAGATCAGTAGACCTAACAATTGAACCACCGCAGGCTGTTTCTGATGGGCTTGAAGAAGTATGGAAAAGGGGACTGGAGAAACATATCTCGCAATTTTGTTGTCAGCAGAACGCCGACTCAGGTGGCTAGTCATGCACAGAAGTATTTTATCAGGCAGCTATCAGGAGGGAAAGATAAGAGAAGATCCAGTATTCATGATATAACGACTGTCAATCTCAACGACGCGAGAACTCCATCACCGGAAAATAAAAGACCTTCACCTGATCAATCCGGGGAGATTTCTCAGCAGCCCAATTCTGCTGCCATGCCTAGAACACATTTTCAATGGAACCAACCCAACGGCGGAGGAGCCGTAGCTTTTGATTCAACAAACGCAAATATGTTCATGTCTGCTCCTTATGGGATCAACTCATATGGGCTTAAAATGCAAGGCCAGAATTCCCTTAGAGGAGCTGTTCATGACTCTTACATTAGGCAGCAAACCATGGGTTTTCAGATGCCATCAGCGCACCACTACCCCCATGTATGAGAGTTTGTTTTTATCATTATCTTTTTTCAATCCATGGCTCATAACTCCATGGCTTCCTTTCAGTAGTGCAGTTGTGTTTGTACTTTGTATATGCCATCAAGAAGTCTGGTCAATGGGAGGTGAACTTGGAGGGGAAAGGATTCTGTTTAGCTTGAATTCAATATCCGGACTGTATAACTGAGGCTGGTTATCTTTGTAATTAAGAGTACCTGCTCTGCTCTGTAATGTATTTAGCGGAGTGTATTAGAGACTAATATTAATTGTATTTTAAAGTTTCATCTAACAATTTAAATTTTTAGGTAAGATAGTTTCTTAACATGATATTAGAGTCTCATTGACGAAAACAGTCACGAGTTTGAATCTTACAATCCTTACTAATTTTATGACTAAAAAACATAGACTGTATAAACGAGGCTGATTATCTTTGTAATTAAGAGTACCTGCTTTGTAATGTAGTTACCAGAGTGTGTTAGAAAATAATATTAATTATATTTTAGGGTTTCATCTAACAATTTAAATTTTTAGGTGAGATGATTTCTTAACATGATATTAGAGTCTTGTTGACCCAACGGTCACGAGTTTGAATCTCACCACCCTTATTTTATCTGATAAAAATCAAGCACAAGGTTTATATATCTGTGCAAGTTTCAAACCCAAAAGACTTTTACTTGAAAGAGTATGTTAAAGAATAATATAAACTATATTTTGAGATCTTAACTAACACATTAAACTTTTAGATAAGATGATTAAATTGATACTGTGATCTCATCCAGATGGGCATACGGGGAATGTGTTCTGTGGATCTTGTTGTAGAAGAGTGTGGGAACTTATCTTGAAGTGAGAGCTGGACTTCCTAGATGCGCGCCTGCCTCGATCCCTTTATTTGATAGCATGGTATGAGCATCTTCGATACAATTAGCTGAAATCTTGTATGGAATGAGTGGTGTGAGTGGTGAGGACGCTCTCATCTTTTAAGAGAGGCCAGGGATTCAAACCCTCCTCTTGTATGGAGCCGGCCATTTGGGGAGCACTTTCACCCCTTCGGGGCCCACCCGGTGCGAACGTGGATTAGTTTGGGCAGCGCTTGGGACACCGCGTGGTTTATACCAAAAATTAGCTAAAATCTTTGCATGTTTGACCTACTTGCATGCTTTTCTTTTTATAAAAAAAATTAGGGTTTTAAAAGCTCAAGAAAACTAAATTAAACGAGCAGGACCCAACCATGCTGTCATATAAAATTGATTACAAACCTGAAAGAAGGTCATTAATCAACTTCCACATAAATTCTGGCATATATAGGTACCTCTAGTGCTCACCACGTTATCCTATCAACCTTCATGTTTTTTCCTATCCGTGAAAAGACCAGCAATTAATTAAAACAGTGTTTTCTGTGTATTATAGTATACAAAAAAGGGTTTTTTCTATCCTAATATTTTATTTAAAAATTACTTAACACAGTTAATTTTTAAATTTAATTGATCTATTGCTAAACATTCCGATGAAGTCTTACAGAATATTTATAAACTATAAATAATATAAAATTTAATTCTCTTCTAATATTCTCTTACCATCATCATTTTAGACGTCATCTTCATGTTGCTGCTACCACCACCCTGTGATGACTTCACCGCCACTTTCACAATTGCCTCCACCACCCTTTCGCCACTTCTCGATCACTCCTCCATAACCACCACCGTCCTCGCCCCACAGCCACAACCACGACCAACCTCTACCACCATGATCATTCAGTCATCTTATCACATCATTATTATTATTCTAACTCAATATTTTTCGTATCATTACTCATCAAGCATGTAAAATATTTTCAGCATTTATACTATACACCTTAAGAGTTTGGATTCAATACGCACGAGGATCTTTGAGCTTTTCAGTATTCTGCTCTCATTTTCTCCATTCTTTTAGCTCAATATATAGTTGATCGCCATTTTAGCCAACTCATTAGCAGAACTCCAGAATGTGCAGCTGTACTTGAATTCGAGAAACTATAATCGCCTCTCGCTTGGTAGTACGTATCACATATGGCTTGTGAACAACGTCGTATGCGGTGCTAGCTAGCTTCACTTCCGCCGTGGAAGTCCAAACTCACTCCACCGTTAAAATATTGGAATGCCGAACAAGTAAACTGAACGCTTAAATCATACTGGCTGAGTCACATGCACAGAGCACTTCACATTGGACTCTCCTATGTTCTCTAGCTAGTTTCCTACTTTTCTTGCAAACCCTTTCAGCTTGTTTCACTACCAGTTCACTGCACACACACACAAAAAAAATGGTCTCTTTGACTGGGAATGACCTTTCAGACTGTAGTCGAGGCTGACTCCCCCTTCCACCTATACTGAAACATCATACGTGTCATTTCCCCTGATTTTTCCTCGAGCAATCTCTCTCCATTATAAATGGATCTTCCTACAAGATTCTCTTTAATAGAAGAAGATCCTTCTTCGGTGTATATATAGATTATTGATACCATAGTACCAAGTAAGATTCAGGCCAGATTCCCTCCGTCCTTAATTAATAGATTAATCCGTACATATAAACTCGCTTATTAAGCTAGCTTACCCAAGATATCCAAGATATGCCTCACGCTAGATTTGATGGTAGATGCTTGTTAGAGAATAATATAAATTATATTTTGGAGCCTCACTTATAAGTTTAAGTTTTTAGGTGAGATGGTTCCTTAACATGGTATCAGAGCCTTGTTGACCCAGCGGTCACGAGTTCGAATCTTACCACCCCCATTCTATTTGATAAAAAAACCAAGCACAAGGTGATGTGGGCCTGTGCAAGTTTCAAACCCAAAGAGCTTTCACTTAAGGGGGTGTGTTAGAGAATAATATAAATCATATTATAGGATCTCACTTATAAACTTAAGTTTTTAGATGTCATATCATGAAACCATCACAGTTTTGTGATCCTAACTGTACGGTTCATAAGAAAACATCGTAATGATTTCAATGTAATTAATCAGAAGCTATGGCTATGAACCCCACCTAAGGAGACAAAATATCTAGCTTTTCACAGGGTGGAAAGGCTTCTCAGTACTTGATGGTTTTATACTCTTCATAGAGATTCTCTTTCGGCGGGGGGATTCTCATTTGACGTCTAGGAGAGTATTTGTATTTGTAAGTGCCGTCGTTTTTTTTTTTTTTATGGGTTCATATTTTACTTCAAAAAACATTAAAATAGTATAGTTTTTCAGTGTTTTTTATACTTTTGAATTACTGATATCAAGCATAAAAATAATAGTTTTAATATATTTTTTTAACAAAAAAAAATCATATTTACAACTGAAATAGCAAACAAATCATCGAGTGTCCTTCACTTTTTCAGGAGAAAAGGAAGAAGAAGAAGAAGGAATCTTCTTGCTAATTGATTGCTTCGTTCAACGATATTATGTTAGGTTTTGCATCTCTCCCTCTCTCATCACACAAGTAATTAATCTTCTTGAAAATCAATCATGGCATTGAATTAATGATTTATCATGCCTTCCAGGCAAAAAGTTTTTATTTTCATTAAGATGCTAATGGAATTGATTTCATCATCCATTTCATCGTGTTGAGTTAATCATCATAGCAATGATGATTGTTGAGCTATAACTATCATCCACAAGTTCAGTTCAGATGCAAATGGAAAAATAAAGTTCATTTATTGAATTTTCTTTCACTGCAAATGTGTTTTAGGTTTCATTTGAGCTTAATTTTGTTTGATAGGTTTTAAAAGGTGTTGCGTGATGACAAAAAACTTGTGATCTGTACAACAGGTTTCGAGTTCGAGTCAGAGCGTGGACTCCTTGTAAGAGTCTGAGACAACTAGAATTTTACTAGTTCACCTAAGCCTAAAATGTACGCTTTCCAAAGGTATAGTTTCCACACATCCAATTTTTTTTTGATTGACAACAATTTATTTTATGTGTTACATAGTTTTTTATTTTTATTTTTTCCCTTTACTTTCTTTAGCTGACAAGGGTGAATTTGAACTCTACATGTTTTTTTTATTTAAAAAAAACACCTTGAATATGATTAAATTATTGTAGTCACACATATAAAATACTATCTACTAGAATAATATATTTTTTAGTTTTTTAATTTTATTTTTTAACAACTTGATTTTTTTTTAATTTTATCCTTCAATATTAAATTAATTAAAAATTGATCTTCTTTATTTATTTTTATGTGCTTCCTATAAGATCATTATGGTTTTATAATTCAAGTTACACACTTAAAAAATTAACCAAAATCTATCCAAGATATTATCACTTTAATATTTTTTAAAAATATTATTTAATATATCATCTTATCAAAAAAGATATCCATGGTACATCAAATTAGTTCATGCTTAATTTTTTTTATTAAAAAACATATTAATAATGCATAATAAACCTTATGCGAGTTTTTTTACATTAAAATTTAATTTTTACTGTATGTTTTTTACCTCTTACAATCTAATACTAGACATCAAATGAGATTATGGTTAATTTTTACCCGTGCGTAAATTGTTTTTACATTAAAATAAAACTTGATTTGACTCGCAAGTTGGTCAAGTCATTCCGGTTATTGTACAGGAACAAGTACCATTGAAGTAATAGGAGTTAGGACCATGCACATGCAAGTAATAAAGAAATTTCCTTCCATCTTCAATAGCAGCGTGTGGCTTTCTCTGTTCATCTCTGCAACTCAACTTTTAAGGGCTAGAATGAGCACTGCTGCTAAAACCAAACCTGCTGCATTTTTGCCACTTTTTCATATTTGGTACTGCGATGGGCCTTTCATTTTCCTTTAATGGAGTAAACATAATTAAAGAAACCCTAGCTAGCAACCACCCATTGAAGATACTGCGATCAAATTCAATAAACTCATGAGCTACAGTTTGGTTGCTGGTAGCAGCACAGGGCCAGCCCTGCTAGCTTTTTCTACAATAGATTCTCTAGAGGAGGAGAAACCTCTCTGCAACTTGCATATATATGGAAGCACCTCAATCCACTTTATTCCTATTTAAACCAAGACATTGACTGGTTACCAGCTGCATGCAACCACAGAAATTATGTCAATTATTTACAACTTTCGGTAATCTATTTGCTATCTGTGTTCTCAACTATATTCTGATACCTAGAATTAATGGTTTTTGATGAAATATATGTACTTGATGATGTTTTGGATACATATGTAGCTCTCATTTTCTAGCTACATGTTAAAAGGGCTCGTGAGGTTACCTGCTGGAGAATAGGCCCATTTCGAGCCCTTAAAAAAGGCCCAATTTCAGAGGGGTAATCAGTGGATGAAATTGTTTCGATCTGTGACAATTAGTTGTCCTGAGAAAGTGCTCCAATTTCGACAGGAACAAGAAAAGAACATGCAAACCAATAAACTTATTAATTGTCCTAAGAAAGTGAACAAGATCAAAGGAAAATGACGATGATATAACGAGATTAATCTGAAACAACGCGTTTTATTCTAGTGATTCTTCCTCTGGTTTATCTTGAATTTCCTGGCGTCTCTTGTTAATTTCAGAACCCTTGTAGTACCTCTTCCAGAACCAATGCTTCTTCCAGACCCTTTCATTCATTTCGTCGATTGGGATCCCCTTCGTCTCGGGAAGAAAGAAAATAGCAAAGATACCCATCACAACAATCCAGGCAGCAAAGAAGAAGAAAATTCCAGATCGCATGTGGCATAACATGGTGAGGAATGCTTGAGCAACAAGGAAGGTACAGAACATGTTCATGCTAACAGCGAAGAAGAAACCTGCACTTCTTGTCTCCAGCGGGAAGATTTCACTGGGAATCAACCAGCCCAAAGGACCCCATGACCACGCGAACCCAGAAACGAATACACATATCAGGATGACCACAAGCTTAGCGGAACCTCCCGGCATGATATTGGTAGATTTCAAATGCACTGCAAGAATCCTTCCCATTATGGACTACATATACACAGAAGAAGAAAAGGGACAACGACCAGAGTCAGAAATAACTAAACAACGTAGAAAAATCTCAGAAATAATGTCAGCTGTCTGTTTTGCTTACCTGGGCAACAAGCATCTGAAGACAAGCTTCTATGAGCAATACCTTTCTTCCAATAATATCGACAAGAAAAACTGCAACCAACGTGGATACTACATTGACCGAGTCAGTGACTACAGCTGATAATAGCGACCCGTCACTGCCATAACCCATAGTCTGAAACAGAACTGGGGCGTAAAACATCACGACATTGATTCCAGTGAACTGCTGGAAGAATTGAAGGACTGTGCCACAAATAAGTTGAGGCCTGTTAGACCGACTCATGAGATTTCTGTAAGGGTGTTTGACTTGTTTGGCCAATTCAATAGCATTCAAAATCTCTGAGTATTCCTTATCTACATTTTCAACACCTCTAATCTTCCTTAGAACACGCAGAGCTTCTTCATTCTTTCCCCGCTCTAAAAGGCTTGTGGGGGTTTCCATGATTGCAAGAGATCCAATGGCGAGAATTATAGCGGGCACTGCAGCACCACCTAGGGAAATTCTCCAGCCATAAGGGTGCACTTTTGAAGTAGCGTAATTGATCAGATTTGCTATCAGAATGCCTATTGTGATTAGCAGCTGAAAACAAATGTTAAGTCCTCCTCTATATTTTGCTGGAGCCATTTCTGATATGAACAAAGGCACCGCCTGCATGCATCCACCTTCTCTGTGTAAGAACTTAAAGAAAGCAGCAAATAGTACATAATTTGAAAAAAAAAGAGAAATATATGAAGAAAGAAGATGAAAAAATGGAAAGCTAGGTGGTTCAAGGATTGAACTGCATGCCTGGTTGCCAAATCCAACCCCAACACCTAGACAAAGCCTTCCAGCAATCAGCATGCCAAGATCCACAGCAGCAGCGTTTAAAACGGCTCCGGCAAGAAAGAAGATGGAAGCGGCTTGAATAGTGGGTTTTCGGCCGAATTTCTTGCAAAAGAAAGAGGCTATGAAACTAGAAACAATTGCTGCAAGGTAGAGTGAAGATGTAAAGAGCTGGAGAAATTGGTTATCATATTTGCAGTAGTTATCTTCTCTTGCCTCGTGCTTCTTGAGATAAACAGCCGGAAAGAACTTCTCCAAGAAATCATCCATTGACGTCACCCCTCCTACAAAAACACATATAAAAACAACAACAAGAAGATTTTTAATGTTACAAATCTTAATGCTTAAATGTCAAATTAAGATGACGAAACAGCGAAAATGGGTCGATCGTACCGGAAATGCCAATATCATAGCCAAACATGAGACCACCGAAGGCTGCAATGATGGTACAAATGAAGACCTGCAATGTAAGCTTGGCAGGAAAGTCTCGGCCACCACCTGATTCAGCCATGGATAAGCCAGGCATGGTTGTGAGTTTAGTTAGTCACTTTAGTTATGAGTTTTTCAGCTACAGAGTGTCATCATCTATGAATTACATGTAAGGCTGGATTGGATGGAGGTTAAGTACTGGTTAAAAAACTATCCTGAAATTTCTCTCAGCAGTAGATTGATCCCTAATTTATTTATATTTTTGATTTAGGTCCTACTCCTATGTTTTGACCAGCAATGTAGTCCTTCATTAATGTTTTTGTCCTTCCATCAGCACTCGCAATCAAGTGATGAAGAGGTAAAAGGATGGCGCTTGCTATCAAACTTGACGGAATGTCTATATTACTAGAACAAATCTATGTTTAAGACCTAAATCAAACAAAAAAGGTTTAAGGACTAATCTATTATTTCCCAAAAGTCCACTGCAGTTTTTAACCATGAATCACAAACACACGGATAATATTTTTTGAAATTGCCTATGAACTAGCTGGTTGTTATCACTTATCCCGTGTGAGATGAAAACAAAATCTGAATTTGGATTTTTAACTAATTCCCAAAATCTCTCCCTCAAGTCACAGATTTTGGGAATCGAATTATGGATAAAACATAATTAGCGGATAACTTTGACTGGATTCACTGTTATCTCAGATCTTGTTTCCGCAACAGCTTCATCAGCTGCTAGAATATCGGAGGTAAATATACTTGACTCCTCGACCTTGTCCTTAGCTAACAAAGATTAAGAACACTGCATATTCGTTTCTCACAATTATAATAAAACACAAGCACACCAAGCATCCTTAAAAAGGTTAGATACATGTTTTCTTCTGCAGATGAATATCTGCACAGTTGCACATTCCTGCTGCTCATTCCACTGGGTTTGTTGATGCTGCACTTGTGTCGCATACTATGCTATATAGCTGTGACATAACTATTAACAACAACAACAATGCATGCAGAGTTGATGATCTGCAAATTATCAAGAATCACGCAAATGCAGAATCAATGCAAAAAAGGAATTCACAGCACAGCGAAGGAAATATGCTTGGTGATAATAACTTCCTAAGGAAACAAAATCTGCATGATAATGCAGAATTGATGAATCATGGAATACAGAATATTAGCAACGGTAATAACTATGCAAAAAAGGCAATTTCAGCAAATGACAGCAAAACAAAAAGGAAATTCCTTGACTGATACATAATTAGCAGAATAATTACTTCCTACCTTCTTGTTCTTTCACTCTTATGCAAAACAAAAAGGAAATTCCTTGACTGATACATAATTAGCAGAATAATTACTTCCTACCTTCTTGTTCTTTCCCTCTTATGCAAAACAAAAAGGAAATTCCTTGACTGATACATAATTAGCAGAATAATTACTTCCTACCTTCTTGTTCTTTCCCTCTTATGTAATAGTCTACAAAAATCATATGATGTAATGCTGTAAAGTAAGGTTGCAGAATAATACCATCTCTTACAAGTAATTCCTATCCTTCTCAAACCATTCAAATTTTCTTCTATAACGGCATTCAATATGAAGTGATCACAAATTCCATTGCTTGCACTAACACAAAGAAAATTGGTGCTCCTTCCTACATGGTTCTATAATTCCTAGACACTGCAGAATCTGTATCCATTCCAGTCAAGAAAACCCTTCATTACTGAAGCCTCTGCCAATTGTTTATGAAGAGATATGATCTGTCAACCATGATTCTCTACCATTCCTTCTATGTAAAGTATACGTTACTAGATAGACGTTATATGCAGTAAATATGTTTCCTTTGTAGTCATAAGAGACAGCTCTGTATTTCCTGTATTACAACTTACCATTCTTGTAATCTTTTATTTAAGATGAATAATACAATAGAGAAAGACAAGTTAGCTTTCCTACAGTTTACTCTGTAATATTTCTTGGTTTTTCAAACAGAAAAGGTCAATTTCCTTCCACTATAACAATGTAGTCGAGAAAAATACTTTTCCATTCTAGTACAAACAAGCGTGTATGATGCTGGCTGGTGTTTTGTAATGTAGAGAACATCCTGTTTAGGATTTGTTTTCTGGGGTATCCTTCATTTCTCGTTTAGGTGAAATATAGTACTGATTTCATCTTGGTCCAGTATCAGGGCTTTAACATAAAATTGAACTGCTTCAATTTATTCAAAAAATATGTTCCCTGTGATAAGGAAGGCGGTGTATTACGTGATCTTCTCTGATTGTAGGCAATATTTTAGAAGAAATATTAGGTGATTGTTTCTATAGCTAGTTTACAAGATCTGCTTGTATATTCTAACCATATTTATCATTATACATTCCTTCATGAATAAAAAACAGAAATCTTGGTGGGTCCATCGATCCAATGGCTTCCAAAGCTCCCAAGTTTTCTCTTTCTCTTCAAACAATATTTCATATGATAACCATTAAGCTTTCTTCTACCAATTATCTTCTCTGGTGCAATCAGATCCTTCCGCTTCTCAGTTCTCAGAACCTCCTTGGCTACATTGATGGTTCTCAGTCTGAACCTCCTTGGCTACATTGATGGTTCTCAGTCTTAAGAAAATAGATACTAGAAATGGTTCGGAAAAGCCCTCTACAATTTTTCCGACACTAGAGGACTAGTGTTTCGTAAATCAAACGATAAAAGATATTGAGAACGATAAAAGATACATGTTCAAATATGCAAGTTCAAATATTTATCAGCTATGAATGCAGGAAAAAAGTTGATTGATAAGGATTATACTTAGCTTCATGAAAAGGCACTGAGATGTGATCTGACTCACAAAAAAAATTTCTATTTACTTTACAAAGAGTAACATTGGAAAATTGGAAATATTGAGGAGAATGGGATATACTAACGTTGAAAACCTGTCAGTTGTTGTCAGATTGACTCGACAACTAATGGCATTTTAACTTCTTCGGTGTAAATTTTACAGGAAAAAAAACATAAACTGCTTTTGGAGAGTTAGGTTTGATATTTTCCATTATATACTACCTCAAGCTGACTCCGAATAGCCTTCACTTGCTCTGATTTTGTAATCTTAATTTCAGAGTTCGTTGTGTTGCAGTGCTTCCATGATTGGTGATTCTATCCATTGATCTCATTTTTGTCTTCAGATTTACCTTTGTTATCTTCAACGGCCCTTGCAATATCGTCACCCCTGCTTGTCTCGGATATGCCCATACCATTCTCCTGAACAATTGACTTTCCAGAATCCTCAGTTCTTTCTCTGTCATTAGAACTGTTAATTTCCCCTTCTGGCTGTGATGGGATGGTAACATTAACCTCATCGTCAGCCAAGTTTTTTGATTCACCTTCAATATCTCCGGTGGATTCTGAATTTGTAACCTCCACTGCTTTAAGTGGTTCCATAATATCCTCTTGTCTATCTAATATTTGAGATTCGTCTTCACTGTCTTGTACATGCTTGAACTTCTCGTTGCTGATAACTTCACACATCTCTGATTCTTTCACATTATGAATAATGTCAGCTGAAGAGTCCTGCAGATGAAGAATACACAGTCCCGGTCAATATCACAGAGAAACAAGTAGAAAATTTTAGTATGCTTGCATTTCTTGATGTATTTGTACAATAAAGACAAGAATTCTGTCAAAAGAAACATAAATTTTACAAAAAAATAATGTTCAACAAAAATAATACTAGAATGAACTTGCTGGATAGGAGCTGCTAGTATTCAATAGCTGAGAAAGCAATGGAGAATAACTTATTTTCAGGAGACAGGAAAATGATAGCGTTACCAAAATTCACGATCTATTTAATTTCAAGAAAAAGAGGAAAAAGAAAAGAAATGTCAACCCTTACTACTGGAGTTCCATTTCATGGCAGCTTCAGAAGCAAAGCTGCCTCCACCCCCACCCTCAAGCACTCGTTTTAGCAGTAGAACGAGTTACAAGTAAAAACACTACTTAAAAGCATCGTAATACCTTTGCTTCTAAGATATGGTCGTCATCAACAGCTGGTGTTGATGGGTTAAGGACAGCCTTTTGATCAATTAAATCTTTAGGGTCACCTTGGACATCCATAGTGGTTTCTGATGAGCCAACAGCCTCTCCTGGCTTGAACAAGTCTTCAATTTCCTGGTCTGCTATTTGTGTTCCAAACTCATCAGTTTCCTTGCTGGTTCTTGAATTATAAACTTCCTCGATTGCTTGAGATGTTGCGACAATTGTTTCATTTTCAGTTAATACTCCAGGACTGTAATCATGGCCTTCCAGGGAAGTAATGCTGGCTGGTTTTAGTGGTTCTGCAAATATCTCATGTCCAGTTGAAAATTGAGGTTCACCTTCACTGCCTTCAAAAGACTTCAACTTCTCCAAATCGTCGTTCTTATTTATTGATGGATCACTAACATCACTGATGTGATTAACTTCTCCTGCAACATCTCTTGGAATATTTGTTGACTCCTATTCAATGAAACATAGGTTAGTTTTTCGTTGTATTATTTTTTCTTGCTAAAAGTTTGTTAAGATAATTCTTTCGTGCAGAATTTACAAGAAAAAGAAGAAATTGCAGCAAAAATATCCATCGTGTTAAGATGGAACAAGAGCAATGATAAGCAGAACAATGTGGGGAATTAATCTTATGACATGTTACCACCTCTTTTTCTACTATAACTCCGGGAACTTTTGAATTGAAATGATCCTCATCTGGTTTTGATACGTTAATGCTCGCTTCATTGTTCACAAGTCTTGCAGATGCACCTTCAAGATGATCAGCAGTTTGGGGTTCTTCGAGTGGTTTTGACAGTTCTACAGAAGCCTCATTACTGATCAATGTTTCTGACTCGTATTCTATGTTTTTCCTAGATTTTAAATTCTCCTTAATTTGCTCATCATCAAGCTCCGGTCCATTCATATTCCCCATGTCAATGGCCTCTTCGGTGCACATCCCTTGAGTGTCATATGGTTCCTGCTCAATAACGGTGCCTCTAGTTCAGATATCTTACTAAAATAGACCTTTCTGCCTCTATACTAATGTCAAAAAGAACTGTTGCATGCATACATGCGAGAGAGGAGAATGGATCATTCAAAGTTACAAGGATTCAATCACAGTAGCAAGTAGTAGAAGATGATATGTGAAAAAAGATATATATATATATATATATATATATATATATATATATATATATATATGTGAAAGCAATTTTACTGGATTCCCTTCTAAAGTATCACTGACCTCAGATTTTGTATCAATAGATGGGTGATCTATTGAATCATTTACCACAAGACTGGTATCTTGGGTTGCAGTAATAGGTAAATTTTCCTCCATACCAGTGTCCACCAGTTGACTGAAATCTGATGTAGAGCCTATATCTGCTGGGATCCTGTATGCTAAAACAGACTTTGGAGACGAGGATAAACTTGAATTGTTAGAAACTTGTTCAACCATAAATTCTGGCAGGGTGGCTGATGTAGTTGGATCAATAAAAGGTTGGTTTACCACAGAAACTCCAACTTCTATTGTACTTTGATCTTCTTTACTGCCTTGAGTTGATGTCGGGTTGTCTTCAGCTTCGACTGGCATTAATATGCTCTGAATGTCTGAATCTTCTGTCAGCCTTTCAGAGTCTTGGTCGACATCTTTGAAGTCTTCAACACTATCCTTAATTTGAACTGATGGGTCATTCCCATTGTTGAATATTTCCTCCTCTCTAGATTTTTCAGGAGAATTCAATGATTTACTCTCTATATAATTGCTAGATTCTGAATTACTTTCCACTGGTTGTGACAAATCACCTATGCCCGCTACACAATTCTCAGGATTAAACAATGATTCGATCTTGATATTGCCATTAGATGTTGAATTATTCCCCCCAGCCGGTTCTGATAGATTGCCTGAAACTTCTTGCATAATAGAGTTTTCAGCTCCAACATGTCTATTTTCATTTGACTTCAAATATTCCCTATCATCGTATGATATTGTATCATTTGCATCGCAATTGGTTTTCTTCTCTTCTGCAGAATTCCCAGAAGCACTCGGTGATTCCTGTTTTATTTACGGAGTAGCAGAGATGAGTCCAACAGCTTTTTTCTAATTATTTTCTTAATTTAGATAAAGATGAATTAGGACATAAAAGTCCTAATATGCTGAAGAATTGATTAACTCAGGCTGTAAATTGGATAGGCAATAAGCACAACAATAGATTGTCTACCAGAGTATTAGTTATAGATTTTTTTTCTTCACTAAAAGCTATCAGAAGATTAGCGTGCACACGTAAAACAGAAATTGTAATTTAATCCATGTTTATTCACAAACCATAACACTCTATTATACCATTAAAATTATTAACTGACCTGCGGTTTCAGAAAGTACATTTCAGAAGGCGTGTGAGCCATTGAACCTTCCATCAATGGCGTTCCTTCCAGGGAATTTTCAGGTGGGACCACATCAGAAGCATTAGAAGGCCTCTGCTCCCTTACTTCTTCAACTTGGTCCTTGACATGATTAGATAGTTTAGGATCAATTTTCATTGACTGGGCTTGATCCTCTTGAGATATTTCAGCTCTTGAAATGGGATCCTCGGGTTCGTTCCTCACCCTTGAGAACCCTAATTCTGTCATACCCTCTTCCCCTTCCTCGTATATTTGTATGAGTGCCTTTGCATGTTCTTGATCTTTCGGTGCAAGTGGTGAAGCACCCCACAGTTCTTCACTCCCAGAAGTGAGTTCCTTCTCACTATCCCCATCATAAATCAAGGATTCGTCATCATTGGATGAAGCAGTTCCATCTTCAATCAGAGAGGGCGAACCAGTTTCTGAGACCTCCACGTGCATGTCAGAAGCTATGGAGTGGTTAGGGGTATGCCCAGGCTTGAGCTTGTAAATGAAATGTTCCTCCATTCTCGTGCTGTCAATTGCAGAAGGGCTGGAATCATATGAAGGTTCAGCTACAACTCTAGCCTTAGGAACTGGACAAGGGAGAGAGTTCGGTGCCCGATCATAAAACACCTCGGGAAATTTGAACGTTGTTGGTTGTATACTTTCTGGATTTCCAGCTTTCTTAGCATTAAAAATGTCTTCAGCAAAAGAAGATGGGTTTGACAAAATTTTGTTGTGCTTGATCGCATTCGCACCTTTGTCCATTTGAATATCACTTCCATTACCTAAACTTGGATCCTTGCAATGAGATTGCTCCACCTTCTCATCTACGAGTTTGATCCTGGTGGTTCCAACATCTCTATCCCGTTCCTGTTTGTTAGCTACCTGGTTGGAAGATTGGGGTTCTTCTGTCATAAGATCAGTAACACTTAGATTACGGCGCAAGGTTTCACCGCCTTGGAATAATAAATGATCAACCAGCCGATCGTGATTTCCGTTGCCTGCATAAAAAGTTAATTGATTCAGCCTCAATAGCAGAAGTTTGCAGTATATTTTTCTTGCTTGCTGAAGAATGTAAAGCAGGGTTTGTCTTACCCGATTGCATTTTAGATCTAGAATATCCTCGGCCCTCGTTCTGACCTTGCCTGTTATCCTGCAAAGAATTTCCCGAAGAGAAGCTCTCATGCCTGCAGAAGGGAAATTCTTTCAGGTAATCTGCCATAAATTCTTCGTGGAAACTGCCAGCCATTAGATTAGGCTTTTCTTCATGTGGATCATACGGAAGGTCAAATGGATTTTGGGTTGGTAACAAAATCGAAGGTGCTGAACCGGGTATTTGTTCATCTGATCTCTTAGAGACGTGGAAAGTGTTGCTTCTAGCAACCAAAACAGGATGCCTTGGACCTGAACCGGCAATACTATTCATTTTGAATGACCTTCTTGCTTTACGTCTTGCAATTAGGATCTCCAACCTCCGATTTCTTTCTATCTCAGAATTCCCAAGTTCCATGACATTCTTTTGATCATAATCGGTCCATTGTACAGCGTTTTCCCCACCCTTTTCTGATTCTTCTTCTTCTTCGTCATCATCTGCTTCGGAGCTTGATCTCTCCGGCTCCACTTCACCGCCAGCTTGAAGTTTTCTAGGCTGCTCATTAGAGCCATCACCTGAGACATCATCAGGATTTGGCGCCTGGCCGAGTTCTGAAATATTCTCACCGATGGACACATTGTCAGAGGAACTTTCCTCGCTATTCAAAGCACAGCTTTCTCTCTCCTCCATGATTGTTTTTGCATTTTCTTCGGCCAAGGCAGTTCTGCCAATCAATTCATCATTTGAAATCATGGAGGAAACCATATTCTTCTCTTTAACAGCATTCGCATCCGATTCGTCATTGTTCTTGCTGACATTTTTCTGCAACAGTCTCCGAGCTTCAATAGAAGAGATCCCACGCTCCTTCCTCTCATCCCCATGTTGGATTCTGGGACGTTGTGGATTCAAATAATAATGGATAAAAACAGCAGTGCAGCCAAGAAATGGTAGAGAATAAATCAAGAAAAAGAATACTGAAGGAAGAAACAAGTATAAAATCAGAAAGGATAACAAAACACATGAAGCAGAGGGATATTTTTGTGCCAATGTAGCACAAGTATTTATGGAAAATATAACAACTCTCCACATGAAAGCTTGAAATTCCTTTGCATCGATACCCATTTTTATCCCTAAGCAACCTACAAGGAATCAAAGTGATTGAAACTAATTTGAATCTGAAATTCTCAGGCTGCCTCTAATTCTTGTCAGTTTCCAGACTTTGAAGTATATATCAGATGATTAACAGCCCAACATTTCAAGTATCGTCGGATCATCCAGAAGTCTGGAATATCAATGGCCACCAAAACAAAATGAAGGATTCAAGTCAATCTTCTGATCCAAAAAAAATTGGGGCTTTGACAAAGAGAGGTCAGCTGTATCCAAGAATGATAACCGAGAAAAAACTTTTATTTGTTCATTTTTAGATAAATTTGGTTGGTTGTGAGCTCCAAGAGATCCTTTTATTTTGGAAATTCACTTCTGTTCTCCTCCTCCTCCTCCTCATGGGCTGAAAAACGGGAGGAAAAAAAAAGGCAACATAACATTGATAAATTAACATCTAATAGATTAAATAATTTTTTTTTGATGGTCTCATTTATAGAAATATACTAAAAAAATACAGGTCCCTCGTATATAAATTAATAATATCCTTTAATTAAAATTATATTTATTTCTGTTTAAAAGACTCAATGTTTGTTTAAAAGTGTGGTTGAGAGGTTGTTTTTGAAAGTATTTTTTGTTCATAAATACATCGCAATATTTTTTTTATTTTTTTAAATCATTTTTGACATCAGCACATGAAAATGATATAAAAACATCATTTTTTTAATTTAAAATAAAAAATCATTTTTTTAATTTAAAATAAAAAATCATTTTTCAGATCTTTAATGTCATGATTTGAAGCGCTTGAGAAAACCTTAAAATAAAGTAAAATTATAACATGATTATAAAAACTTTTTTTTACCTCATGTAATTGTTTTCTAGTCATATTCACATGTTGGTATTCAAAAAACCACACATGGAGATCCTTTTCTAACTAGAAATTTTGCACTTTTATCTCGTTTAACATCATGTTTTTCAATATTAGCTCATAGATATTTTGATGAACATTTTGATTTCGTTATTTGGCTCACTTGTAAAGTCAAACTTTTTAATTATGAGCGTCAAAAGAGACATACTCCCCTCAACCTCTTATAAGAAAATCAAGTACAGGTTTCTCGTGGTTTGCCTCTATGTCCTTTGTGGTTCCTTTTATAGGAACAATGCACAACCCTACACACATGCTCTGTGGTACATTAACTGAAGTTTTCACCTTGCTTCTTATACAAGAAAAAATGATAAACTTGTTATATTAGGTACTCTTACAAATGTTTGCGTATAAATATAATAAAAACTTGAGAGGTTACTGATGAACTCAAATTTAAGAGCCCAACCCCCCCCCCCCCCCAAAAAAAAAAAAAAAATCTTAATTAGGCTTAGCTGAGGAAAGGATTTATCCTCATTTAAACTTTAGTAAATGGATGAACTCAACCTCTCTTAGAAGTCTTTGAGTATAAGTATCACATATAGTTGTAGGCTACTAATGAACTCAAATTTAAAGACCTAAAAAACCCTTAAGAACCTCATTTAAGCTCAACCAATAAAAGAATATAAACTTGTTATATTAGGTACTCTTACAAATGTTTGCGTATAAATATAATAAAAACTTGAGAGGTTACTGATGAACTCAAATTTAAGAGCCCAACCCCCCCCCCCCCCCCCAAAAAAAAAAAAAAATCTTAATTAGGCTTAGCTGAGGAAAGGATTTATCCTCATTTAAACTTTAGTAAATGGATGAACTCAACCTCTCTTAGAAGTCTTTGAGTATAAGTATCACATATAGTTGTAGGCTACTAATGAACTCAAATTTAAAGACCTAAAAAACCCTTAAGAACCTCATTTAAGCTCAACCAATAAAAGAATGCATTATCCCTTGAGCTCAATCTCCCTTGAACTTAGTCAAATGATGGACCTAACTCTCTCTTGAGCTCAACTATATTTTAGATTTTACCTTTTCTTTACTCACTAGGTGTATAAAAGTTTTTTAAAAATTTATTGTGTTTTCATCGATATTAATATTATTTAAGAGATAATGTGTAAAAGTCTTTTAAGAGCTCACCCTACTTCAAACCATATTAATACATATGTCATAGATATTTTCCCTTTATAATATTATCAAGACAATTTTACACTTTAACCTCTCATTTCTATATTAAAAAAAAAAAACTTATTAGTTATGAATAGATCATGAATCGTTTAGCTAAAAAATTCAAAATCTTTATTCTCTACTTCATATTTATTTGTATATTTATTTTTAGAATATATTTTTGTAAAACTATTGTATTTTTATCTTAAAAAATCATTGATTTAATCATCATAGAGTCCCTAAATTTATCAAATAAGAGAACCACATATGGCAGCGAATCTTTCCCCATTCTTCCATCCAATGTCTCTCTAGCCCTCATCAAACAGATTTAGGGATAAATATGTTAAACAAATAAAGTTTGTGAAAAACTTAGCAATATATAAAAACCCGGGGACTGAATTTAACTTCGTGGCTGATTTGTAATTATCCATATCAATAACGATAACACGAGGGAAATTATTACTATATAATACTCAACAGCCAATTCAGACGGCAAATATTCAACGGTGATCTCCCCTTCCCTGCAATATCTCCTCCATAGCAGGGGGGAAAAACTCTCTCAAACCAACAAACACGGCCATGGACATCTATCTGATCGAGGGTTTTCTTAATCTATGATGTTAAGGGATTAGGGTTTCAAAGAAAAAAATTGAATCAAATTTATATAACAAAGTATGTCATCGATGCTCGAAACTCTAAGACCAACAACACACATCTCTGCCACTCTTCCTCCTCCTCTCAGTAAATTTCATTCAATTCGACTCCAATCTTCTAGGGTTCTCCACCACCGTTTTACCCCTGATATTAACAGTAATCGCCTCTCTTTTCCTTCAATTAATCCCACATCCTTCAATTTTTTATCCAGCACCAAAATCAGAGACTATAAAATCTTAGCTAAATGTCAAGAAAGCGATTCCACCGGGAAAACAAACTCCGAAACCGAACCGCCAAACAATCCTTCTTCAGCGCCGTCGTCGTCGTCTAATTCGGGGTCCAGGCAGAAGAGAGAGAAGCGAGGGAAAAGCGAATGGTGGTTTTCCAAGGAGCAGAATTGGAAATGGCAACCTTTAATTCAAGCGCAAGAAATTGGTGTCTTGCTTTTGCAATTAGGGATTCTTATGTTCGTTATGCGGTTGCTCCGACCCGGAATTCCTTTGCCCGGGTCGGAGCCGACGCAACCCACTACCTTTGTCGGCGTGCCCTATAGTGAGTTTTTGAGTAAAATTAGTAGTAATCAATTGCAGAAAGTGGAGGTTGATGGCGTTCATATAAGGTTTAAGCTAAAAAATGAGGGAATTAGTAATCAAAACAGTGGTGGTGGTGGTGAAGTGGTTAATAGCAAGTTTCAAAATTCGGGGTCATTGTTAAGGAGTGTGACGCCGACGACAAAAAGGATTGTGTATACTACGACGAGACCTACTGATATTAAGACTCCTTATGAGAAGATGCTGGAGAATCAGGTGGAGTTTGGTTCGCCTGATAAGAGGTCCGGTGGATTCTTGAATTCGGCATTGGTGAGTTTTGATTGGAAGTTAATAAGGGGTAATTGGTGTGAATATACTGTTTTATAATTTCCTGATATAACTTTTGCAAGCTCATGTGTTGCATTTAGTTTTTTTTCTTCCAATTACATTGCTAGAGTAGACTAGCATTGATGCTGAAAATATGATACACGCATCCATTCAATAGGGATTGGACGTTTGCAATCTGATTGAGAGAAGTATTATTTATCCTCGAAATTTCGTTGTCCCCTTTGTTATGAGAAGATGGATCGTAGATGGTTTTACATTGTCAAGTAATTAATTATGGATCCTAGATTGAATCCAACATATTAAATTACAGTTTTAACAGGGTTGTCATTATTGCCGGCAATTTGATAACTCTCATAGAGAATTAGCACCAATTTTTAGCTAATTGCCTCATTGTTTGCACTCTATTAGCAGGATCAATCACACTTTTCTTCCTTTGATTTTACATTTTCTTCTATGCTGTTCTTGTCATCTATCTCATTTATGATGATCATGGGTAGGTGCGCTTTGCCTTAAAAGATGGAAAGAATAATTATCCATTGAAGTTATCTGCCGTGTTGTTTTAGGAGATGTTTCACTAGCTGGAGATTAATATTTCTTTCTTTCTTTCTTCTGTTCTTTCAGTTAGCTTTGTTCTATGCAGCTGTGCTTGCAGGGCTTCTGCACCGTTTCCCTGTTACCTTCTCTCAGGTGCTAACTTTCATCCTACCTTTTCAATTTGTCTTGAACCTTATGCAATGTAGCAAGATTTTGAGTGGATCTATGTAAAGTTGTGCAGCGTACAGCTGGTCAGATTAGGAACCGCAAGTCCAGGGGCTCTAGAGGTTCAAAAGCTTCTGAGCAAGGTGAAACAATAACTTTTGCTGATGTAGCTGGTATTGATGAAGCTAAGGAAGAGCTGGAAGAAATTGTGGTACATTATATTGGACCTCTTCATTAATCCAATGGATCATCATGTCTTGCTCGGTGTTCTAAATCCTCTCTATTAATTCAGTAAATGATCTTTACAGGCTGATGTTTACTGTACAGGAATTTCTCAGGAATCCAGACAAGTATGTCAGACTTGGTGCTCGTCCTCCTCGAGGTGTTCTTCTGGTGAGTAAAGAAAGAAAAACACAAGATGGGAGTTAATTGCATGGCAACGTGCTGACTGTTGCCCCAATCTCCAGCAAAAATCACTCCTATTTACTTGCACATTTCAACTTTGCTAGCCTCAGTTAAAATAATCTGCATACACATCAATCCACCTATCATCTCATTGTCCTCTTCAATGTTCACCGGATTGGACAGTTGACAAAGATAACATGAGAAAGTAACCTGTGAACCCAAAAATGGAAAGTTGTTGATCTCTCTAGCTGCTGTATATAGCTATGTTTCTTTTCTTTTAAATATAAATGCTCTCATGCTCTGGGTCTCCCTAATTTCATTTGTTTTCCAGTTCCTCTTCCACTACTGGCACACATATCTTTGCTGAAATATCGTTTGATGACTGGCCTGATCCAAGAGAATAAATATAAGAGGCTGCAATTTTTATTCTATGGTTCAGTTTTTCATAAGTTCAGTGAGAATTATTTTTGTCTATCTTACAGGTGGGCCTTCCTGGGACTGGCAAGACTCTTCTAGCAAAGGCTGTTGCTGGGGAAGCTGAAGTTCCCTTTATAAGTTGTTCCGCAAGTGAATTTGTAGAATTGTATGTTGGCATGGGTGCCTCCCGTGTCAGAGACCTCTTTACCAGGGCAAAGAAGGAGGCACCATCCATAATATTTATTGATGAGGTAAGATTATTGGAATTTCTGTTGTGTTGGGACATTGTATCTTAAAAACCAAAGATGTTTTAGTGCAAGTTACATTTTTCCTTGTGCAGATAGATGCTGTGGCAAAAAGTCGTGATGGAAAATCCCGCATTGTTAGCAATGATGAAAGGGAGCAGACTTTGAACCAGTTGCTCACTGTATGCTTCTTTCATGAAAGTATTATTCATTTCTGAAATATCCTGGCTGTGTCACTGCTGAAGTTGAAATGTTTGAAATGCATCACAGGAGATGGATGGGTTTGATAGCAATTCTGCTGTGATTGTTCTTGGTGCAACAAATCGCTCTGATGTGTTAGACCCTGCACTCCGCCGACCAGGAAGATTTGACCGTGTGGTTATGGTTGGTACTCTGATTCACTTACAGCTTGGCACACACTTTATAGTTCAACAATAACAGATGTCACCGCATTTTGTCTCACCTCTGTCTTTAGGTGGAAACACCTGATAGGAATGGAAGAGAAGCCATTTTAAAAGTACATGTTTCCAAGAAGGAAATACCTATAGGAGAGGATGTTGACCTTCATGATATTGCCTCTATGACTACTGGTTTTACTGGGTATTTCCTCCCATGACTAATATTAGATTCGTTTCACTGGGTATTTCTTCCCATGACTAATATTAGATTTTGTGTCTCATTTTAGGCTAGGCTAGCATGAGTGACGTTTTACTTTTTAATTCATGCAGGGCAGATCTTGCAAATCTGGTAAACGAAGCTGCTTTGTTGGCTGGAAGGAAAAACAAAGTAGTGGTTGAGAAATTTGATTTCATTCAGGCAGTGGAGCGGTCAATAGCGGTCTCTCTCTCTCTCTCTCTCTCTCTCTCTCTGTGTGTGTGTGTGTGTGTGTGTGAGTCGTGGGAAGGTGTTGTGACTGCTGGAAATATATCTCCTCTTTTTATGGTCAATTTTTTGTTTTCTCTGGTGCTGCTTCCCTGATTTGATTTATAGTTTAGACATTTTTATTTGTTGACAAGACATTGACAATTGATAATGAAACCTCTCACGATTTAGTTCCTTTTTGTGACTTATGACAGTTATTTAAAACTCCCAAAAATACATGAAGGACACCTGCAGAAAGTTTTTGAGTGACTTTTACCTTGTTTTTCAGTGGTCACTGTGTTTATATGTGTTCACACTTGGTGTTCATGAGGTAAAAGTTGATATTAATTGAACAAGAAAAAATCAAGATTTGCTGTCTGTTATGCAAAATGCTGTGAAAAGTGTTTACACACACACACACACACACACACACACACACACATACTCAGACTGAAAGATTGGTAGATGAATTGGGGGTTTTACTAAGGGAAGTTGAAGTTTTGATGGAGCAATTTAATATGATACATGATGCTTACAATATCAAAGGATAGAAGATTCTATGCTGCACTTTTGGATTTTCTTGAAGCATCCCAACCAAGGTCCCAGGGGCATTACATATGTAAGCAGGGTTGCAGTTAAGCATTTGAGATTTCTGTAGAATTTTCCTGGCATTGAAAAAAACTACATAACAACATGGATTTTGGGATTTCTTGTAACCATGAATGTATAAGGACTCCCCAAAAATGGGAAATGAAACCGTGCAGGATATTTAATAAGACCTTCTAACATCAGTAGACCATATCCAGGACCCAGTAGAAAATAACCCAGCTGATAGCTGTGGGTATAATTTTCCAATTACTTGACCTATAAAATGTAAGAAAACTTCAACAAAAATAAACAACTGGCATGCTTGGCTAAGTATATATAAAATAGGACTCTGCTAATTCAACAAGACTGGAGAAGGTCCCTAGAGGCCCTTAAGTTAATTTGGAGATGTTAAAGGTCCTTTGTCCTGCAACAACTGTTTCTATCTGTATCTTCAAGTGCTTTGGGCCTGTATATAATGTTCTTCGTATTATTCTTAGCTCCTCTGTCTTGCAAGTTTTAATCATATCATGCTCTTATCTATTCAGTGCACATTTTGTGTTTTCATGGTTGTGGTGACTTTGTGCCTAAATTACCAAATGTCCTCCCTTCCCTCCCTCCTTGATGGCCAATAAGATTCAGTTATAATTGAAAAGGGAGTTTGTAAACCTTGACTATAATGAAGGAACTGAACCAATCATTTGTTTTCATAGGGCATTGAGAAGAAGACTGCCAAGTTGCAAGGAAGTGAGAAGGCTGTGGTTGCACGCCATGAAGCCGGTCATGCAGTAGTAGGTACTGCTGTTGCTAATATCCTTACTGGACAGGCACGTGTTGAGGTAAACATCACAGGAACACTTTTACTGATTGGTACAGGTTTATTTGTTATTAGTGAGGCTGCATCCACGGGAATTATGCCACCCTTAATGGCATGTCCATACCCATGTCATATTGTCATGTGCTAGAGGAGATTACTTGAGCTCAAAAGCATTGTTATCATTGATGGCTTACTGCATTTTCTATTTTCTCATGTCTGATTTTCTATTTGGGCTGGAATAGAGAGTCATGGAGAAATTTTTTATATATGGAATCCTGGGATGTCCAAATCCTATTAGCTGCTTATATACATAATTCTTTAGTCATTGAATTGAACAATCAAATGAGAAAAAAAATTCTGGACTTCCTAGGAAGAATAACGGATGGAAGTAAATACTCTTAACACTACTAATATCAAACTTAGTAGATTCTTTTTTATTAGAAATACTGCCTGGATTTTCTTTGGCATACGAATTTACAGAGAGTCAGAAATGAGATCGTATTTAGACCACTTATATAGAATAGACAGTAACAATAACTTCTTTGCATGTTATTAGAAGTTGAGCATTTTACCAAGGTCAGGAGGGGCATTGGGCTTTACTTATATACCACCAACAAACGAGGATAGATATTTGCTCTTCATTGATGAGTTGCGTGGCCGCTTGGTTACTCTTCTTGGAGGGCGGGCAGCAGAAGAAGTTGTGTACTCAGGTCGTGTCTCAACAGGTGCCCTGGATGATATTCGGCGGGCTACTGATATGGCATACAAAGCAGTAGCTGAATATGGTCTTAATCAGACCATAGGTCCTGTGTCTTTAGCAACACTTTCTGGAGGAGGGATGGATGACTCTGGAGCTGCTCCATGGGGAAGGGATCAGGTGTTGTGCTATATAAAGTTCACTTCCTTCATCTCATGTAGTATGGTTAAAAACTGACATGAAATTGATTGCTACAGGGGCATCTTGTTGATCTTGTTCAAAGAGAGGTGAGAGCATTGCTGCTATCTGCCCTTGAAGTAGCACTTTCTGTTGTGCGTGCTAATCCAACTGTCTTGGAGGGACTTGGTGCCCATCTGGAAGGTAATAATGACACCAGCTAAATTCCATACCATAGTGTTTGGTGCATTATGTTATTGATGCATTGCCAAGTTGCAGTCCAATAATTGCCACACATTCTTTCTTGTAGTCCTTTTAATATGCCAATACCATTGACTATGGTTGATCTCAAAACTGTGAAACTGCTTGCTGGTATGGTGTGTACCTTTCCTCGATGCATTGCATGAGATACATAGTTTGTATCTGTTGTCAGATACCATCCAGGGTGCCCAGCCCACAGAAGTTGATGTAGGCTAGATTCTTGATTTGCATATTGAACTTTTTATGATGCTGGGTTGCTGTAAATCCAGTGTCTGTTATGGTTTGAAGAGTTACTACCTGTAATTTCCATAATGTTCTGACATCTACTCGTTTTCAACGGCTGGTTCAGAGAAAGAGAAAGTAGAAGGCGAAGAGCTGCAGGAGTGGTTGAAGTTGGTAGTAGCTCCAAAAGAGCTTGCGCTCTTTGTTGAAGGCAAGCAAGAATCTCTTCTCCCGCTGCAAGCAGGCTCCTAATGAACAATGATTGTGCTATCAGCTCTTCCCAATCAGGCAAAAGATGGAGCTAGCCTTCAGCGCCTCCAGCCATTATAATATTTTGAACTCACCCCTAAAGCGTTGTATATTTCAATGTGGTAAATTTTTGGCTTGTCAAAGGGCAGAAGAAATGGTGGGAAGCGCTGCTGCTGCCGGAGCTTAGTCAAGTCTCTCACCATCTTGACTAGTAGTTGGTTTTGAAATCCGTTGTCCAGTGGCAATTATTTCAGTTGGTAGAGTTTCAGGTCAATGGCATTATTATTTTCAGTTGTATACGTGATTATTCTGTGAAAAATCACATAATAATATTCCACACAAGCTGGTTTGGTAAAGGCCTGAGCAAACGTTGTGCATTTTTTTCCTCACAGGAATTGTACAGGTCATTTCTATCTTACGCACTCTTGCGTCTAAATTTCGAGCGGAACCTCATTGTTTAGGACCCTGGGATTTGAGAATGGAACCCATATTGAAGTGATAATAACTGTTTAATCAATCAAAATCATTGATATTGATGCTATGATTTCTGTTTCAATGCAGAGAGGAACTCGATTGGTCAGGTAAATTGGTGACGAAGCTGATCTGCAGTCTAGCAAATCAAGTGATTGGGGAGTGATAAGCACGTACAGACATTAACATTTAGGGTTTAGAGTCAAACTGAATGAAAATCTCAACGATGGTGCCCCATTGATTCAGAGCCTGGAATCTCGTTCATGACATATTGTTTCTTTCTACTTGTGTTTGAATGTGGTATTTTCCATGGTTTAAATATATTGATATAAAAAAATCTGAAAAACAATAATTTGAATACTTTCAAAAAGTATTCACCACACCCCTCAATTCCAAGTTGTTTATCAGCCAACCACTTTATAAATGGTCGGGCCATCAGACGAAAGAGAGGTCAAGTGGTGCCTAATGATCTGTGATGCAGAGTGATGATGATCGATCCTGGAATTGATATTTTCCCGAGTCTAAAATATCAGCGTTGCTTTCCGGGAATTCCGTCTCTTCCTGCAGGAAAAATACATGGTTCTTGAGGACCACACGTCTCTGGATGCTATTGAACAAACTAGATTTACGGGGGATAGTATTTTTTATTTAAAAAAAAAAAAACATTTGTAATATGCAAATATATTTTAAAAAAATAAGACTTGGGAGTATATATCAGGCCGATAAAAAAAACGAAGAACTTACAAACATTGAAAAATAAAATGAAATAAGATAGCCTGGGTTGTCTTTAAAAGTCACAAAAAAAAAAAAAATCACACGTGATGCAGATAAAGAAAAACAAAGTGGATCGCTAATGACATAGATGATAAATGATAAATGATAAATGATAAATGATAAATGATAAAATAAAATAAAAAGCTTAAAAAAACACAAACATAGATGAAGTTTTTAAATATAAGTTAAGTTCTCAAATTTACAATTCATTAAATCCTATATCCAGATTGAGTTAAGAAACTCAATTTCTAATTAATTTAATTTGATTAGCCAAAGCATGTCCAACAAAGAACAACAAATAAAAATAATCCTGAAAAAAATAGAATAGTAATAAAAAAATATAAGAATCAAATTTAATAAGAAAAAAAAACTCAAGGATGATTTTTTTTAAGAAAAAAATGTATCTTAAATAAAACAAATAGCAATCATAAGAATGATGACTAATTTTGAAATATTAAAAAAATGGGGATGAAGTTGAAAAGGAATTTTAATTTTTAAAAATTGTTCCAAGTATTGAAGGATGAATTATGGAGTAAAATATCAATTTTAAAAATTATCTAAAAAACCTAAAAATGAATGATAAATGAAAAGGATTTGAGATAATCAAAATTATTTTTAAGACCGACAAAAAAATCTATAGAGAAAAAATAAATAAAAAGAATAGAACTCAATCTTTAATTGAATAAATGCAAAATGGTGAAAACAAAACAAACTTGATGTGAACCTCTTAAACTTGGTATACTCTTAAAAACTCAAAACTTATGAAACATACTATCTGAGTTTAATTAAGAAACTTCACTCTCAATTAAGTTAATATTGAAAGCTAAAGTAGTAAAAAAATATATCAATTTTTAAAATTTTCAAGGTAAAGAAATAACAATCAAAATAATAAAGATCAAAATTGACAAGTAAAAAACCCCAATGAGGATAACATTGTAAGAAAAAAGAATACTTTAAAAAAAAATATTTCAAACAAAAGAAATAACAATCACAATAATAAAGACTAAATTTGAAATATAAAAAATAAAAAGGAATTATAATTGTATAGATTATTCAAAATAATAATAATAATAATAATAATAAAATAATCAAAAGAACATGAATCAAATGTTAAAGAAATAAAATAATAAAGGTCTAGCCTTACACTTTGAAGAGGTTGGTATGAAATCCAAGATGGACAAAGAGAAAAAAAAAAAAAAGAGAGAAAAGATTGGGACATTTCAAATACTATTGGGAAAGGTAATGTTTGGTGATCAAATGATCCTACATGTGCTTTTAGAATGACACTAAAGACGCTCACCTATTGGCATATGTGTGACATATGCCAGCAAAGTTTCGTTGCTTTTAAAAAATAATAAATATTTATTAAATTATCAAAATACCCCTAACTCAATTTGGTACTAAAAAAACCATGATGAAAGTATCTAAAAACCATTGAGGGTAGTTTTATTTATTTCAAAAAAAAAGGTAATTAAATAACTTAGATTTCATAGAGAGAAAAAAAGAAAGATATAAAGTCAATTTAAGTCATCATTTTTTTTATGTTCTTTGTTTTAAATAATTTAATTAGTATCATAAATTAAAAAGACAAATTCACCCTAAATAATTTTATAATGACATTGAGTCATGGTAAAAAAACTATTTTGTCTTTAAATCCTAGCTCAATGATTTTTCTTAGTCAAGAGATAATTTGTTTGAAAACTATTCTATTGAATAGTATTCAATGATTTTTTTTAAATAAAAAATTTATTCATTGCTAATATTTTTTATAGTAATTTCTTTTCAAAAAACATATAGTGATTGATTTGATGTGACTTCAATTGACTTGATAAATCTAAAAACAACTTGAACGATAAGGGAAAATACAGTTTGACTTAAAATCAATATGATATATGATATATTTTTATATATAAATATTGAGACAATAACATATTAGACAATTCAAATCAACTAAGATACTAGTATGCATGCCTGGTCATGAGAGTATGATAAACCCATATAAATCAAATTAAAATAAAATATGAAACATATTTTTCAGTAAATTCAATGTAAAAAGATAAAACTGATTTAAAAAAAAAACTTATCATGAATAAATGACATGAATCAACTTATTTTAACATGTCAAACCAACATTCTGGATCTTGAGACTAGGATAACCCATTAAAAAATAATTTTATTTTATTTTAAAAAAATTATGACCTCAATCTCAAATCAACTCAGTGTTAGAAATTGTTTTTTTTTTAAATAACACACAAAAATGATCTAAATTAATTCAGATTAATCTCACAAACTCATAACCTGAGATGAAAATAATCTCATATAAAATAAATAAAAATAAATTAAAAATTTAATTCTCAATCAATGTAGTAATATTGAATGATATAATTGGAAAAGAAAAAAAAACATGAGTCAAATCTAAGTTTTAATAAATATAATAATATTAAAGTATAAAACTGAAAAAAAAAATCAAATATATATATATATATATATATATATAAAACACTCCATGAAAAAAAGAATAATAATATAGCGAATCTCTCGTCTGTTTTTAAAATTATTTTTTTTCAACTTCAACCACAACAACAACCACAGTACTAAACACACCATTATTAGAAAAGATCATGATTTGCTTAACCCCGTTTTCCGGTCAATCCTTTTTAATTTTCCGTTCACTGTCACTTTTCCAAATCACTTAATTTGGGGATCAGTAAATTTTGTCCGCGTGCAGCTCCTTCCAATTTTCTAGGGCCACCCTAGTCCAGTCCAGTCCTACACTCCTACTCGTGTGATGAGCACGTGACTGAACCTGGACTAAGATATTAAAGGAGTGAGAGTTATATATTCCACGTCAGCAGGCATTAACTTTTTATGACCTTTACCTTCATTCGTCACTGCTTGCCTGTGATCTATCTAAGTATCTATCTATCTATCTATCTAAGTAACTGCCTCTATATGTATATAAAGAACCAAAGCCAGCGCGAGTGCCAACTCTTCTTCCGTCGGCACCTCTCCCTCATTCACTCATACAACAGATAAGCCTGCCTGCCTCTTTCTCCGGTCTAGTCTTCGACGGCTTCTGCTTCTCCTATCACTCGCAATTCCGGCTAAATTTGTGATCTTTTTCTATCCATGGCATCTGTCCAAGCTGCTGCTATTTTGACATCCTCGGTTGTAACCAAGAATGGCATTACCACTGCCTTTTTCCCACCTGGATTTTCGAGTGCATCACCAGCAGCATTCAAGAGGGATTTTTGCGCTCGCTCTCTGGCGTCGGGAGCCAGAGCTACTTTAACATTCGATCCACCACCACCAGCAACTAAGCAAAAGAAGAACACTGTCGATCCTTCTTCTCCGGATTTTCTTCCTCTCCCCTCTTTTGAACAATGTTTTCCAAAGAGCACTAAAGAACACAGGTCTTCTCCTTCCTTCCTTCCTTTTTTGTTTTCATTGATTTCCATATTCAGTCTGCACTCATCGTAAGAGCAGACTTTGTCAACTGGGTCCGTCCACTTATTTGATTCGGCTTGCAGGGAAGTTAAACATGAAGAATCTGGTCATGTCCTCAAAGTTCCGTTCCGGCGAGTCCACTTGTCCGGCGATGAACCAAGTTTTGATAACTACGATACCAGTGGGCCTCAAAACATCAGTCCCCGCGTAGGTATGCAGCTTGTCTTGTCTTGTCTATCTTTTAATTTTCGGTTCATCACCTTCCTTACCCTTGCATTAACAATTTACTGACTTTTGTTGCTAATTAACAAATTATTGGGGGGGCAAAGATTTTACATTTTTATTTGGGGATGGCCATTCCATTATATCTTATTTTAAAAGCTTCAAATAATAAGGGGATTTTGAGATTTTTGTAAACTTGAGGGGATTTGTCCGTTTAGACTGTTTTTTATGAACTGATGTTTGGGTTATGCTGTTTTCTACTGTCAGCTTTCTTTTTTCTAGAGTGTCATGTCATTGTAGTTTTTGTGGGCTAAGAAAGATGAACTTTTATCGTGAAATTAATTAGCTACTGTAAATGAACGATATTGTGTCTTCAGGACTTCCTAAGCTGCGTAAAGAATGGGTCGACAGGAGGGAGAAGTTAGGAGCACCAAGGTACACTCAGATGTACTATGCGAAGCAGGGAATTATAACCGAGGAAATGCTGTATTGTGCTGCTCGTGAAAAGCTTGACCCGGAATTTGTGAGGTCAGAGGTTGCTCGCGGGAGGGCGATTATCCCTTCCAACAAGAAGCATTTAGAGCTGGAGCCGATGATTGTTGGAAGAAAGTTTTTGGTTAAAGTTAATGCAAATATCGGAAATTCTGCTGTTGCGAGCTCTATCGAGGAAGAGGTTTACAAGGTTCAATGGGCAACCATGTGGGGTGCTGATACTGTTATGGATCTTTCCACTGGTCGTCACATTCACGAGACCCGGGAGTGGATCTTACGTAACTCTGCTGTGCCAGTAGGTACTGTGCCTATCTATCAAGCACTTGAGAAAGTAAATGGAATTGCTGAAAATCTTAACTGGGAAATCTTCAGAGACACCCTGATTGAACAAGCTGAGCAGGGTGTAGATTATTTCACAATTCATGCTGGGGTTCTGCTGCGATACATTCCTTTAACTGCAAAGCGCATGACAGGAATTGTTTCGCGAGGAGGATCAATCCATGCAAAGTGGTGCTTAACTTATCACAAGGAGAACTTTGCATACGAGCATTGGGATGACATCCTTGATATATGCAATCAGTATGACGTGGCCCTGTCAATTGGTGATGGACTGAGGCCTGGGTCCATATATGATGCCAATGACACTGCTCAATTCGCAGAGCTTTTAACTCAAGGGGAACTGACTCGTCGGGCATGGGAAAAGGATGTACAGGTAATCACTTCATCAGTATATATATTAGAACTTCTAAGCTTCATGCAAGAGCTATGCAACAATGGAGAGCTTTTTTGGCAGTATACTCTTCATGTTTACTGTTTAAATGACACGATTTGGTTTTCAAATCTTTTTGTGTGCTTGGTGTAAATATTAGTGGCTTTCATGCGTTGAACCATCAAACCAGAGATGACACAGATGGATGCCCAAGATTATGTTTTCATCAGCAGAGCATTTAACTTTTTTCCAGCCATGCTACTTTCTGAAAGATTAACTGCTTTCCTTTTGGTTTTAATCTGTGACCTACATGTTCATGTACTTTTCCAGGTTATGAATGAAGGGCCTGGGCATGTTCCATTGCACAAGATTCCTGAGAACATGCAAAAACAGCTAGAGTGGTGCAATGAAGCTCCTTTCTATACTCTTGGACCTCTAACAACTGACATTGCTCCTGGATATGACCACATCACCTCTGCTATTGGCGCTGCCAATATTGGGGCTCTTGGCACTGCACTTCTCTGTTATGTCACGCCAAAGGAGCACCTTGGACTGCCAAACAGAGATGATGTGAAGGCTGGAGTTATAGCGTACAAGATATCTGCTCATGCTGCTGATTTGGCAAAAGGCCACCCTCATGCGCAAGCCTGGGATGATGCTTTAAGTAAGGCAAGATTTGAGTTCCGATGGATGGACCAGTTTGCTCTATCGTTGGACCCCATGACGGCCATGTCCTTCCATGATGAAACCCTCCCATCAGAAGGTGCAAAAGTGGCGCATTTTTGCTCCATGTGTGGGCCTAAATTCTGCTCTATGAAGATAACAGAGGATGTTCGAAAGTACGCAGAGGAGCATGGTTATGGTAGTGCAGAAGAAGCTGTGCAACATGGGATGGATGCCATGAGTGCTGAGTTCCTGGCTGCTAGGAAAACTGTAAGTGGAGAACAACATGGTGAAGTTGGTGGAGAAATTTACCTGCCAGCAAATTACATCAATTCCACTGAGAGATGAAGGTAAGCTTTTGTACAAATACTAGAAAGAGCATGAAAGTAAACGAATTTCTTCTTGTTAATAATGACTCCCCTCAGGGAAATGCTGGCAATGAATGCGGAATATGTGGCCAGCCTATGATCAAAATGCACTTTCCATTTGCAGTAAATGGTCATGAATGCTACTAATCGAAGCGCAATGGTTGCACCAAATATATTGTGTTCGAATATTGTTCATATTTGAGCTGCTAATGCATGTCCTGTCAATAATAACCTATCCAGTTCCTTTTCTCATTACTGCTAATCCATGGAAAATGCAAACTTTTTCACTGGGAAGTTGTGGAATTTTCTTGCAGGAAACACAAGTATGGGGAGTTTCTGTAAACACCCTTGCTGTCCTGATGCATCCTTGCTTGTCAAGAACAGCAATATTTGGTCTTATCTTTTAAAAAGTGGGTAAGTTGATGGTTTAGTGTGCTTGGTAGCCTGGAGTCATTGATGTTTGTTGTGCTCCATGGCTGTCGCAGTAATAAAATGCAGTAGCTACATTCTCCATTAAAGTTTATCTTTTTGCAATTTTGTTAACGAAAGAAAGCACCAGGGGTGCCTGTCCTGCTCTAACACTGGCCATCTGGCTAGAGGAGGCAGCTGCCAGGCTGAGAAAGTCCCTTTGAACCTGAACAGGATAATGCCTGCGTAGGGAGTGTGCGTTTTCTTTTTCTTGCACAGGTAGGCACCTTCCTTCCATGGCTCGGGCTAGCTGATCCATGCGTGCGGGTTCATCGTCAAGCCCAGGCTAATCACTTTGATGGCTCAGATGCAACTAACGGTAGCTATTTTCAAAGAGTAATAAATTGCCTAAGCTTCCACTATACTCACTGGTTTGGTAAAGCATTGACAAGATCCTTGAAAGTTGCTCAAATATCATTGCTATGAAAATATAGAGTAAATTTCATAAATAATTGAACTGTAATTTGATCTTTAATTGTTGCCCTCTTAGTCTGCAACTCTTTCTCTTCTGAATTAATATGAAAAATAAAGTAAATGATAAATTTTAAAATCATATGTGAAATTTGATATTATCAATGATTTCCTAATTTTGATGTTATATAAATAGATGTCACATCTAGTTGAACTGTCATATTATTATTATACAAAGTTAGTTTGTAGTGTTTGTTTGACACTTTATTTTAAAAGTATTTTTGAAAACAAAAATATTTTTTTATTATTTTAAATTATTTTTTTTATATATTTTTAAATCTTTTTAATGAGTTGTGCTGATATTAAAAATATTTTTAAAATATAAAATAATACCATTATAAATAAAAATTATTTTGAAAATACCTTTAGTGGAAATAACTTAACCCTGGTCATCATATGGTGCTAAAGATAGTAAATCTGAGTCACCATTGCTATATATATTTTGTACTTTTTTTTAAATTTAACTTAATAAAAAAAATTTAAAAAAATAAACGGGACGATTCTTAAATTAAATAAGAATAATAATATAATCACACATAATATTTGATTTATTAAATGAGTCAAAACAAAAATAAATATAACTAAAGAAACATTATTTTTCTATAAAAACCCTCCTATCAAATACCTTGAAACCATCTTTCTCAGCCATAAAAATCAATACCCTCTGGCACCTAACCCTAGCAAGATCCTCCAGGATTCATCGTGACTGGATTTTTGTATAAATTTAATTTTTATTTATTTTTATAAGATTTGTGATTGCATATTTCCATGCATTAAAAAAATAATCTTCATCGTTCAAGAATATTTGAATAGCAAATCTTTTAGTTATTTATTTAGCAAATTATTAACAGATTAAGCTTAATAGTATTTAAAGGGAAAAACCCACGTCAACATGTTAAAATAAATCTTAAATAATTCTTTTTTAATGGCTTTTTAAGCTTACGATGGGAGGGTAAAATTGCATAATGTCGGATACTTTAGGGCTCGATTTAGTTGCGTGGACCTGCACACAAATACACGATATCCAATACATCATTTTCTTTGCGCGCAATCGAATTCCTCTTTTTCTTTGTACTTCTCGTCGCGCTCTCATCCTAAACCTTGAGCTCACGTTAGCGAACCACCACCAGGAAAGAAAAATCTCATGGCTTCCACAAAGCCTCTCCATCTCGAGATCACAATAATCTCTGCTAAACACCTCAAAAACGTCAATTGGCGAAACGGCGATTTGAAGCCCTACGCAACCTTCTATCTCGACAACTCGGACCACCATCTCGCAACTCATGCCGACGACTCACTCTCAACTCGCCCCGTCTGGAACGAACGATTTACTATCCCCATGATTCGCCACGATTCAGTCCTCACCCTCGACGTCTTCCACTCCAAGCCATCCGAAACCCCCAAACCTCTTGTAGGCACCGTGAAATTTCCACTGAGTCAGATCCTCGACTCGGGCGAGTCAACATCATACTCTGTCCGCTCGCTCGAGCTTTTACGTCCCTCTGGCCGTCCACAGGGTAAAGTCCTGGTAAAACTGGAGGTGAAAGAAAGGCCTTTGCCTCCTCCGGTGCAGGATTACCACACTGCCCCTAATTATAGCCATTATTACAACCCTGCTCCAGCTCCACCTCCACCTCCCGCACGTGACTACAGGGAATACTCTCCCTCCCCGTACGGCTACACCGATCAGTACGGTTACTACCCTGCCTACTATCCTCCACAACCTCCCCTGCCATCTCAACCTCTGTACAATCGAGCATCCCATAACAGTTTGCCAGCTGGACCTTCTGCTCCCGTTGATCTATCTTTCCAACCATCACCATCGCCCTACGATCACAAGCCAACACCGCCGGTGTCGTTGCCAAAGACATCTAATTACGGAGTGCCAAGTGGACCATCGGCACCCGTCGATTATTCATATGGGAAATGTAGTGGGCCCGAGATCAGTGGGGCAATGGGGGGGTTAAATTTGGAGGACGGGAGTAGCTATGAGAAAGAGAAAGTTGCTGCTGATAAAGAGAGTCACAGCAGCTACCGTCTTTGAGTATTGAAAGAATTGAGATGATAGAGAGTTATTGATGCTCGAATTGTGGCTTTGATTGCTGAATATACTTTTGTATATATGCGAATAATTACGATAACTACTGGATGCTGCCCTCAGTTTCTTGTTGTATTTTGATTATTTCTTTTGTTGTGTGCATGTTTCTTCTATTCCTGTTATGATGTTCGGCGCCAAATTAAGTTTTAGGGCCGCTTTTGTATGATTTAATTCGCATTAAGAGCTTTTAGTCGGGTGCTCGCTCCATTGCTTGTTAATTATAGCGCAGAACAACTTGATCATGGGCAGTGAATGATTGAAGTATGGTGGGGGAGTCCAAGATATTTGTTCATTAAGTAAATCCATTGCCAGTGTTTTTGGCCTCTTTGTTTGGTATTTTAGTTTTGCTCATGATTTCTTCTTTTGTGGCGTCGTGGTATCCTGGTACTACGATGTTTTCTTGTGAGATGGCTGCTGGTGTGCTGAGCTTGGTGGGAGTATAGATAATGAGTGGGTGTGCTTGTGTTTCCATGGATCAAGCTTGTTCTGCTTATAGTATGCCACTATCAGAAACTTAGGTGTGGAGTCTTTCAGTGAGGAACTAGAAATGCTGCACTATATGTGTGTAGAAAATAACATGGCTTTGTGATCTGGGATTAATAGTTTGTTCTTGAGGAAATTGGCAAGTTCAACCATGTCTGCTATAGAGAAAAGATGGTTTCTTTGTCAATGAGTGACACTGTGGTCTGCAGGTTTGCACCCATTGCTGTACTCCCATTGCTTCAAGTCTTTTATTTCATGGAGTTGTCTGGTAGATTTTTTGAGAGAGTGTTTTCCAAGGTGATTTAGTGAATTTTCTTGCATCTTAGTTTGAGGTGTAAGATTATCTGTGAGGAGTTGAAGAATTGAGGTGTATGATTCACTATTTCCAGGGGATTTCTATTTAGTAATTGGAGTCTAGTTGATGTTTTTTTTCAAAATAGTTTTTATATATTAAAATGATATTTTTTTTAAAATGATTTATTATCAAACAGGCCGTCGCCCGCAAGCTTGCATGCGTTCTAGCAGCGAGTCCAAATACATTGCAGAGGTGAATGAGCTTTAATTGCCTTTCTTCGCTTCCGAATTTAAATAATCTGATAACGATGTGCCACTAGCAACACGCGTAGTGCTCTTTGTTTATGCTAGATTATTTGGAACAAGTTTTAATTTTATTCAATCATTTTCCAACTGCCACATTTATTTTTCCTTGCCATGGTATTTAAATACTGTAACACGAGTTCATTGGTAAAGAAAAAACACTGCTCTTAAGCATTTTTATTTGAATTTCGACAATAAAATTGAAATAAATAGATAGAAAAGAGGTTAAATTATTTTTATCAATTCAATAATATTTTTACGACAACAGTTTTAAAGCTTAGAACCTAACTGAATTACGACCATTCTAATTTGGAAAAACTTGCGCAACCAGTTCTAAACGCCATATTTTAGATTTAGATGGTGTTTGACACTGTATTTCAAAAATATTTTTTTATTTATTTAGTTTTTACTTTAAATTAAATTTTTTGATGTTTTTAAATTATTTTCATATGCTGATATTAAAAATGATTTAAAAAAACAAATAATTTTAATGTATTTTTGAATGAAAAATATTTTCAAAAGCAACTGCATTTTTAAATAGACACTTTATATGGAGAAGAAGATTATTTTTTCAAAAATTCTTATCATTAACTTTATCAGCTTCTAAACATATAATTATTGTTATAAAACAACATTAAAATGCTAAATAAATAAAATAAAACAAATAGAAAGGAGCCTAATGTGACAAATTCGAAAACAGCAAATCATCCAAGTATTATTTATGTAAGAAAAATGAGAGAAAAGAAGAAGAAGAAGAACAGTGTTCCTCACAGCGAAAAAGATTTTGAAAGTCAAGAAGAGGAAGAGCTGCTGCAAAAATAAATCCCTAACCCTTACCAATGAAGTAAATACTATTTATATATAAATAGATGGGAGTGAGCTGTAGTTTTTCTTTGAGTTTATTTGGACTGTGGGTTGTATAAAGATGGGATTTATATTTGTGCTTGTAGTTTTCATTGAAAGGCTTATAAAAATAAAAAAAAATAATAAAAAAAAAAATATATATATATATATCAGATTATAAAATTATGGCTACAGCTTGAATACCATATAAAATCAAAAGTAAAAAGTAAATGAGGGAGTATTTAAAATTATATATATATATATATATATATATATATATATATATATATATATATAATTCTTATTTTAAAACGTCGTCGTAGAAGGAACGGAAACGCCGCCAGGCTGTAAAATTATGGCTACAGCTTGAATACCATATAAAATCAAAAGTAAAAAGTAAATGAGGGAGTATTTAAAATTATATATATATATATATATATAATTCTTATTTTAAACGTCGTCGTAGAAGGAACGGAAACGCCGCCAGGCTGTCTCAACGATCACGTAACTCCATTATGATGAGCCTGCCGTGACGCGACTACCTTTAACTATTTTGTCTGCTATCTTGGCTAGGCATTTCCCCCCCAAATAGAGACTGTAGCTAAAAACCCTAGGAGATCAAGGCCACCAAATTGAAATTGATCATCTTGCAATTCAGTCTGCAGAAGAAGAGATATGGATAGCAAGAAGACCGGAGTCTATCACGAGAAGCAAAAATTGCAATTTTGCCTCTTACATGCCCTCAACAATCTATTTCAGGTACCCAAAAATGCACACATTAAAACGATATATATTCTTTGGATTCGATTTTGTTGTATTTTTTTTCAAAAATAATAAATAAATAAAACAGCAATATCTAGACAATTTTGTTGGAGATTGTGAGATGGTGGCTGCGCATGTCCTGCATTAAGAAATGTGCAGAGTTTATTCCTGCAATAAGTGCATTAAGCAACGGTCTTATTTTTCCTTCTTTCCGTTAGTTGCTGTAATTAGGATTCTTCTCTCTTTGTATATAAACTGCAGTATTACACATAATAAAGTATGAGGTTTATTCCAGTTTCACTGTAATCCCGTTTTTACTCTAATTTTGCTGTAACATCAGCACACTATCATTTTCTTCATGGTATCAGAGCTGTGATCTTGCTACCTGTGCTCTGCATTTTTTTCTTCCTTGTTGGTTGCTGATAAACATGGATGGTCAAGTGGCTGCTGATAATTCAAAAAGAATTGTTGCTGCCTCTACAAGCTTCGACAGTGATGCCCACTCTTCTCAAAAAGTGACCACTGTGTTGCTAAATGAATTTAACTACTTACCATGGTCAAGAGCAGTCACCATTGCTCTTGGAGGCAGGTCCCGTCTGGGATTCATCAACGGGAAAGAGAAGGCTCCCGATAGCAGCTCTCCAGGATATGAAAATTGGCTAGCAAAAGACCAAATGGTGATGTCCTGGATTTTGAATTCGATGGAACGAAACCTTGCTGAAATGTTCAGCTATTATCAATCTTCGTTAGAACTGTGGGAAGCTGTTAGAGACATGTATGGCAACCAGAATAATTCAGCTCGTATTTTTCAAACTGTTAGAGACATGTATGGCAACCAGAATAATTCAGCTCGTATTTTTCAAATACAACAAGAAATCGCCAGCCTTCATCAAAATGGTCAGCCCTTCGTTACTCTGTTAAGCAAGCTTAAAAGCTTGTGGAATGAATTGGAAGTGTACAGGCCACATTCAATTGACCCAACTGTCTTGCGCAACCGAAGGGAAGAGGACCAAATTTTTCAGTTATTAGCCAGTCTGGGATCGGATTTTGAAGATTTAAGAAGCCATCTTTTGATGAATGATGAGCTTCCATCTTTGAAGGGTGTTTGTGCCACCATCCAACGGGAAGAAATTAGAAGGAAAAATAAGACCGTTGCTTAATGCATTTATTGCAGGAATAAACTCTGCACATTCCTTAATGCAGGACATGCGCAGCCACCATCTCACAATCTCCAACAAATTTATTCAAAAAATAAAACTATAACGTTTTTCTGTTCATCCATTTGCTCTAGAATTAGTGCCATTTGGTCTGTGATAAATCCTTACAAATTGAAGATATCGAGATTTTCTTTCCTTTTATCTTTCAGCAACAGGAGGCATTTACTCGAGCGAGATTGAATGAAATTTCTGGGAAACTTGTTCTTGAGGATCCCAGTAAGAAGACTTGGACGCCATTTTCTATAGTCTTCAAGCCTCACCATAATGCTTTTACTGGAAATTACGACATTAATGTTTTAATTGCCGCTCTTGAAGAGAAAGACAAGACTGTTGTCTGGCATGACCGGCGGAATGCAGCTTCCACTATTGATCTTGACGGGGCTGATGATAGCTTGTTTGGTATTGTCCTCAATGTTCCAGCTAGACGGTATGCTTTGCTTTGGAAGGGTAGGCATTGGATTACTATGAGAAAGATTGGTGGGGTTTGGTATAACTTGGATAGTGATCTTCCTAAGGCTACGCCCTTTGAGAGTACTAGAGAGGTTCGAGGATTTTTGGATTATGTTCTAAGTAATGGTGGAGAGGTTTTGCTTGTCATGAACCAGAAAGAGTGAATCTTTCCATGCTTTTAAGTTTTGGGTTGGGGTAGAAGTGGAAACTTCGAATGTGTATAGTAGTATACAAGTCTTTTCCTGTAATCACGGTGTTTGAAAGAGAGTTTTGAAGAATTCTGTTTGTTGGTTTATGTGTGATTTTTTCATATTGCCTCTTGTTATTTCTTGGGGAATTTATGGGAGTTGCTAAGCAGTTTATGTGGTATCAAATTTTCTTAAGAGGTGAGTTGCTGGCGAACCATATCATGTAGTACAGGGTGGGTAATGTTACACTTGCATCCTGTGTATTTGGCTTATTTGATGTTCTCCTTGCATGTGTTAGCTTAAATGCCAGCAATTAAAGGTATGCATTCCATGGTCTGGACTTGAAATGTTATTGCCTTTTCAGAACTGAATTCTGTTTGGCAGCTTGGTGCGAAGATCATGTTTCTGATTTTAGCAGTTTCTGTGCTTTGGTTTCAAATGATTTGGGGTTGAATCAAATAGCATATTTTGGAAGCTGTCATTGTTGCAGACCTGACACTGCTGCTTACGAAACCTTTCTGGTTAGTGATGTGGTGTCTTAACCCCGTGCAATTTATGCCTGAAATACAATCAATCCAAACTGCTGTGAGTCATGCCATTTGTACTACATGTTTTTTTATATGTTTTTGTACAGATGCTTTCTTGTGCAATCATATCAGTCAATTTTCATTTAGTTTGCTTAGATGACATTGCTGTTGAAATATGTTTTCGTGTGTTTATGTTTCTACAAAAAAATCTAACTTATCTGCTGTCAAACATTCATTTTTCACCCAAATTTTAAATGTTGATATTTCATCTGCGGTGCTAAACATGTTTGTGCTCATGGCCTCAGTCTAGGAAACTTGTCAGTGACATTTTTCTTTGAATAAAATAACCAGTTGTATAAACAAGATCTCACGTAGTGGCTAGTGAATCTAACTTTACAGTTAATGTTTTGTCAATTTGGATATTAAAAAAATACATGTACGGGTATCACTACAAAATGCCATGCATTGATAGCAAACTCTTTTTCATTGAAGTTTAATCGTAGTGCATTTCTTGACATGTTAGTTCTTTCTTCTAGTATGTATACTTGCCCTTTTTTGTTTCAACCTACATGAAGGGTTCTCTTTCTTGATTGTTCAAGTTTGGAAGTATAGGCGTTTTGTATCTTGAACTTTAACCGGGTTCATATCATTTTAGCAGATTGTCGTAGCCACTTTTAGCTGGTCACAAAATGAAGAGCTGCATCTTGGATATAGAAAAGGCTGTCTCGAGTCAAAAGTTCTTAAATTATACATTCAAGATGAACCCGCCAAGCAGATTTTACCGAAAGGCTGCCTTGTCACACCCTTTGGAGAGTAGAAGATTAAACTAAATAACATAAAACAAAAGAAGACAACAACAAGATAAAGTACCTTAATTCAAAGTTTTATTTTAGAGAAGTGTGATATATTCAGTTTCTCTAGCATATTTACAGTTTTTTAAATAGATTTAAAAACCAACCATTATAACTAAATAGACTCAAACAATATTTTTAGAGGATCCCATTATAGAATTGAGCTTTCTTTGAGAGTTACCCAGAGAAATTTGCGCTTGATTCAAAAATTGAATAAGAAATTATAGCTTTTACTGTCAATTATTTGATTTAGCTGTATGTCTAGATGGTGCGTTCTACATTCACACCTATACTTTGGATACCATTGTCTATATTTCATTTAACATGATTTCAGTGCCCCCACTACTTGCCTGTCTTATATTGTAATGTTGCAGAACAGTATCTTGCTTTCTCTGTCACTGGATTCACATGGCTTCCATGATGAGAATCAAATCTACATTATTGCTTACTCATTTATAATTTGTGTCAAAGTTTACTTCCTGCACAGGAGAAAAAAGAGAGACTGACATACTTTTTTGATGCAGGTTATTTTGTATTTGTTGTAGTTTAAAGGAATTCACAACTTAAAATTAGAGTTTTAAGCTAACTTATTTGAACTATGGATTTTGTTCTAGATCTACTTATGTAATTTCATATTTATATTACAAGAAGAGTTATACAAAATACAAATATCAATATGATTAGATTCACTTCCACACGTATATACAGTAGTACTTCAACTGGAAAAATAATCAAATAATTAAAACAATTTAAATATAAAATATACTCAATAACCTTGGATAGAAAATGAATATTTACATTCATAAAATAATTCATATCGTAATTACATTCATGATTGAAACTCCTCGACAATAGAGTATTCTTTTTGGTATTTTTAGTTTATGAAATTAAAATTGCTGATTATAAAAAAATTGTAAACCTACTTGATTATCCTGTACAAGTTATTGCTTATTGGATTCATGTTTAAAAAGTCGTGAGATCATGATAAAACTGCAATGAAGTAATTTGAGTTTTTTGTTGTTAAATTGTTAATTTTTATTTTTTTTTAGTTTCCTTAGCTCCTTTAAATAGAGAAGTTCAAGATAAATTCTAGTAAATACCTATTCATTTTATTTAAGAGTATTTTTGATAACTACTCACTCACTCTATTTATCTATTTATGATAATTACTCATTTATTTTTTCTCTTAAGAATCTAATACCACTTATACCTTCTGTTCATTATTTATATTCAAGTCTGGACTTTATTAAGTCTAATGTGCAATCTGATATAACATGTTCTTCCTTGGCTTTTTAAATTGTTTTTTAATTTTAGTGTATTGCGTTGCCTGCCTACTGCTATTTACAGGACAGGGGCTGACGTCCTTAATGATTTTAAAGCAATCACTTTGCCGTATACTGTTTCATTTCAGAGTCTTTCTGCTTGCATTTCACAGCAGTACGACTGTGCAACCTGGAACGGAGCTTGCAAGAATGAGTTAGCTGTCCCGATTATTTGAATGCTCTGCTAGGCACCTTCCACATTCAAATTCTTGTGATTGAAGCAAGAACGCACAAGCAATCATGCCTTTCTTTCTCAACCGATAAATTCTCAGGTATCTTTTCCGACCTTTAAAAGGCTTAAACCAATTATCTTTTTCAAACTGTTCTAGAGTTCTTTTCTTGTTTTATCATCATTCTTTCACTGTTTTATCTTCCATTTCTACATTTAAACACTACCGACCATTTCCAATCCCGAGAGCACATTCTCTTCTGTGTTAAGATTTCTGAAAAAAATTGCTGCATCTTCCAACCATCCTCCCTCTCTCATAAAGAGACCAGCTGTAAACATGTCAGCAAGGATTAATCAAGTGAACTACAACCCTGCTGGTTTTAACCAGAACTCAAAATCCATAAAGCGAAACTCGAGTAACAGAGTTTCTGGGAATAGATGGCTTGGTCAAAGTTGTGGATTCAGGCTCCTGAAGATATCAATAGTGTCATCAGCGGTATATCTCAAGCATCTCGGTGGGAAGGTAGCCAAAGCTCTGCGTTTGGAGAGGCGACCTTCACCTGGAGTTTCTTCTTCAGGAAGATCAAGACCATCTGTAGCTCCTATTGATGCTCACAGAGCTGAAGCCATAGAAGATTGCATTGAGTTCATCAACTCTGCTTCTTTGTCTAGGTCAAATTCCATTACTGCGAATCCTAGTTAAATTATTGTTACTGTCAACTATATGGCTATATAACTTTTGTTTTAGCCCTATAGGAAAACGAGAAGAGAGAATAAACAATGTAAACTCCATTTAACTTTGCTATGAAAGAAATCCTGTGAGAATATCAATCCTGACTGCCTTCATAATTTACGCTCTCCATTTAGCCGGGCATTAACGGAGAAACCAATTTTGTAGATTCATTGGACAAGTAGATTGTTACCGTGAGGTAAAGTAATCGTTTTTTTTTTTTTTGGTTCGAGGAAAACTCACCTTTTAGAAATCGCATTTTGTGGGCTCAGGTGAGGGAGTAAACCTTAATTGTCCTAGTTCTTACAAGAAATAAACGCTTTGACTTGAACTCGAGATCTGCGAAGCAGATCTTTAGCCCTTTGCCATTGGGAACGAGGTAAAGTAATCAGTATTACGGTAGAGAGAGAGAGAAATTTGACGTGGTTTGAGTGTTCATGCCTTCCCCAAGTAAACTCCATCATGCAGTAAGATTGACAAACAGGCTAGGGGAGGCAGGCAAGTAAAGGTGATCATGTGCGAGTGATTGATCAAAACATGCAGCCCGCTGCTGTCAGCTCTGCCGTACTTCTTTTTTTTATTTGTCATCCGAGGGTGGTGTAGCTAAACCAATCGACAGTTTGAGCTTTTGCATAACCAGAAAAAGAAGTTCTCTGTTGAAAGAGCTGTTGGTGATTGGAATGTTGAGTTTAATTGCCAACCTGCGTAAACACTCACTCTTTCAACAGCCGAATTGCATCAGTGTTCATCTGTGTATTTCATGTGGAAGAGAAGAATTACAGGCTGTCCTGCAGCTAAACTACTTTTTTCTAGTTTTATCCAAGCTATTAGTATTAGTGCAGAAATTAGAGCAACATGATCAAGTGGCGGGCATGAATTAACTCAACCAAATCTGCAGATACTGAGCTTTCAAGAAAGTGGATTGTTCAATTGGCTTTGTCGATCCAAATCACCTTTCTTTTTATCTGTTTAGTCATTTCTAGAGTCTGATTTTAGCAGCCAGAGAATTGGTTATACTCTCTCATGTCATGAACTGAAGTTTATAAATAAATCATTTAGCAATGACTGAAAGCTGTTGAGAGACTTTGCTTTAATCTTCTACTTGTATCAGTTGTATTACCTATGTGCTTCTGACTGCAGCAATTTTCTTGTTTGGAAATCTCAGTTTCATGTAACTGGTGTTCATTAGATTTTCTGGGGCATTAACCATTAAATTAATACATAAAATGTTTCAAAGGATCTGCTGTTAAGTGACTTAAAAGGAATTCATAATTCTTAGACATGGAAAAAAAAGAGACAAAAAAAAGTAAGTAGCAGTGTTTAAGAGATAGAAACATACAACTTAAGAGTTCAAGAATCATCAAATGCAGACAGATAAAGTTTTACAGACAAATTAATCATTCTTGGCAAACAGTCCACCAAATCCGCCACCCTTCTTCTTCTGGGGGACAGCAACAGAGTTCTTGCGGCCACTGGCGGTGCCACCGCTGCTCTTCTCCTCCACTTTCTTGAGGATGGGGTCAGTCTCGTAGAACTGGTCTTCCTTTTGCAAACTCCCAATAATCCAGTCGAGAAGCCCTTTCTCTTCTTTGCTCCCCCCTGCTCCTTTAGCTGCTGTGGCCGCATACACTCTAGCAGAAGGAACAGCGAAGGCAATGGGAAGAGAAGCCATTTTCCTATCTTCTAGCACCTCTTGTTTGCTCTGATTTGTAAAAAAATAAATGTGGAAGCAAATATAGCAGTGGAGCCAAGATGTTTATATGGCTATATGGCAGTATATTTTTCATGGCTACCGGTGATGTGAATTTTGAGCCGTTGGATGGGACTTTGAGAGATGTGGGAAGCGTTTGGAGCACGAGCTCTCCGCAAGTGGCTTATCTTCTACCTTTTTCTATTGGTTTTCAATTTTCTTCTCACACGTAGAAAAAATGAAAGATGGGAAAAATACGAGATATGGATAGAGACACGTGGCAGCATGATAACCCATGCAATTCCATAATGCATTACCTTAAGAGTCATCAGTACTCTTGTGGCATATCCCAGTCCTCATCTGTTTCTATGGTTTTAACCCATATTATTAGACCGGCTACTGGGTCGACCCGACTGTGTTTTATAGAAATAAATTAAAGTTAATTCGGTAAAATTTGAATGAATCGACCTGGTAAAATAAATCAAAATTAGTTTCGATCTTTAAAAAAGAAAAAAGAGAGGATATAATTTCATTTTTTTCAAGAAAAAATCAATGTGTGTCATTTTAATTTTAATAATTTTGTTTTAATTTTCTTCTATTCTGATATAGACCTGTTTTTGATATGGTCTACATTGACATTTTGTTTGATTTCATCTACTAGGAGACTAAGGATTGGGAGAATTATTATTAAATGCTTAAATAAGTGTTATGTGAACTCAGCAAATTATTACAGTAAAAAAAATCAATAAACTTTGATTAGAAAATATTTTTAATTTTAAAACAATCATTTTAATTAGAAAACAAATAGTATTAATGTTCATAGTTATTAAACTTTACCCGATTAAGGAGGTTGATATAATGACTTGTTGATCAGGTTGTTCTGAATTGAAGACTAACTCAAGCCATATTTGTTTTCTAAATGGATTAGAAATTGACCTAGTTTAACACGGTTAATCTAACAAGTAAACCAGGAATTTGTTGGGCCAACTTAGGTCAATTCTAAATGGATTAGAATTTTAAAAAAATAACTACAGAGATGTTTTGTGTTTTATTTTCTTGTTTATACAACACTGTTTTAATTTAAAAAAACTAATATGGTCTTTTGCTATACACCTAGAAATATCACCATGTCTCCTTTGGTACGGTGTGTGTCAGCAATTGACACTTTTTTTTCTCTCTCTCTCCCCCTAGAATAAGTACATGTTTTGTCCTCTTTTCTTGTTTTTTTTTTTTAATTTCAATCCTCATGTTTTGGATGACTTAATTTCAACCTTGACCCTCTTACAATTTTTTTTTATAATTTCAGTTTAGTCTTTAAATTATACTTTGTCATGTATTGTTTTTTTTTTCAATTAGATCCTTATTCTTTTTTTATTTTTCATTTTGATTCTTAACTCTTTTGTTAAAGTTTTATTGGTTTTCAGTTTTGTACTTCAATCAAAGTTATGTTTTTTTATTTTATTTTGCCCTCATTCTTTAGATTTACCTTTTCTTTTATTGAAGTTTTTTTTTTTAATCCAACCCTCCAATTTATTCTTTTAGATGCCTTCAAAGTTTGTTTCTTTTAAAAAAAAAATTCAATTTTCACCACCATTCTTTTAATTATAATTTTTTTTATGTGGTCAATATTTTTTTCTAGTTACATCCTTCAATGTGCTATTTGTTTGAGATTAGGTTTCACTATTTTTCCATTTGTCATGCTTTTGATTTAATCACACAACTCACAAGTTTTCAGTGTTAATACAGTTAGAATTTTTTTTTTTTCATTTTCTTAATGATTTATCATGATATACTATTTTAAAAGAAAAGGTTTTGTGGTCACCTTTAATTTTTATTCAATCGAATTGTCTCGATCTCATCTTAGACCGTAGGTTTTGAAAGTATCTTTTTTTTTTTTGTAATTAATTCTTGTATATTTGTTTTTATCATTATATTATTTTTTTTTATTTTTTTATATAAATAAGTTTCGTTTTGTAAAAAAATATTTATTTTGAAATAATAGTTTTGAATATGTTTGGACATGCATTTTTTTTTATTATCTCAGTTTTGTATGTGTTTTTATTTCTATTATCTTTTATTGATCTTAATAAACAAGTTAAATGCACATAAACATGTAATTTATCTTGATCTACGTCTATCTCTCAATGTTTCTACTTTCTCTTTTAGTTATTGTTAATCACTTTTATTTTTAATTTTATCTGCATAGATTACTACATGTCTGGATTTTTTTTTTGATTTACACTTTTAATTTTTTTATGTAAAAAAAAATATCAAAATAGTCTTTGTACTCAAGTTTTTATCTTAAAAAAATTATGACCCGTTGCGGAGCGCAAGTCAAATCAAATTTTTATTTCCCCGTAATTTCTTTTTTTTTCTCTTTTTTTTTTATATGCTTTTTTCCATGAATTCCTATTTTGAACATTTGATTTGTTGGAGATTTAGTTTCGCACAATTGCATTGTTTTGCAGTTGTTTTTATTATATTCAATCTTCTCTATGAATTTATCATGATCTCATGATTCAAGCCATGAGTTTTGCTTGTTATTTTTTAATATGAGTTTTTTTAGCATTTTTTTATTTGTGTTTTATTTCAATATATTATTATAATTTTTTTATTTACAAAAAATAATATTTTTCAAAATAAAAATTATTTATTTTTAAAGAACATTGCTGATTTGTTTGGCTTTGTATAATTCTTATAGGATGTGAATTTATTCAGTCATTTTCATTTGTGTTTATCGTTCAGGTCATGGGTTAAATATGTAGCATCTTCTAATGTGCGAGGGTAGGCTGCGTAAGCCCGTAGAAAAAACATCTTGTCTGGGGGGCCAAATCAACAAAGAGTCCAAAAGAAGTATATCAAAGGCTGGGCCTGTTGTCAGAAAAGATAGATGGATCTTATCCACAAAACTTGAACAGATTAAAAGCTGTTTAAGAGAACGGTTGCGGTTGCTTTTAAAAATATTTTTTTATTTAAAAATATATTAAAATGATATTTTTTTATTTTTTAAAAATTATTTTTGACATCAGCACATTAAAATGATTTAAAAACATTAAAAAAAAATTCATTTAAAATGAAAAGAAAAAAAAACCAAATTTTGAGGAAACACGTACAACCGCCCTCCCAAATAGGTTCTAAAACTGAGCCTAGCCCTTACCAAAAATGGAACAGATCTTGTCGGGGGTTTTAGGCAGCTCTGTCAGAAAAAAAGAAAAAAAAAAACCCAAGATATAAGAAACAAAAGAATCCCCAGATTAATTGGAAACAAAATGAAAAAAAATAATTCGACAAGTGATCCTTCGAGCCACAAGTAAACCCACTTTCTCACGAAAAAATTGCCGATGAGTGAAAGTGCAAAGCGACAAATGTCGAATATATTCATGACTACGACTGGTTGAGATGGTTCAAAGTTGTTGTAAAACCCATAGTTTTCTTTCTAAACTATACGCTATAGCCCATTTTATGTGCTTGCTAGTGGGTAATCTAACTCCGACTCTAATAGACTCAAGCAACTTACAAAAATTACTTTGTTTGCCTTTAATTTTTGTTTTATTGTCAATTTTTAGGGCCATTCTACTTTCCCGAACAACCCCAGATCGTTGAAAACTAGACAGATGTAATGGTAGCTTGATATAACAGCTTCTTCTTTTTTTATTAGCGCGATCATCTTATATATACTTTAATTAATCTCATGAATTTTAAAGTTAATGACTATATAAACCTCCAGTAATTATCGTGTCAGCAATTCTCCTTTTCTCTTTTAGTTTCTCCTGTGCTGTCAATGTGAATACAGTTTGATCTTAAGTCAATGGCTTGAAACTCAATTAACTGGATGAACTAAGTTAAAGCTACCTGGCCAGTTGGCGTTCTTCAACGTCTCCCCTGGCTAGCTGTAAGGTAATGGGAAAGGCACTTGACGACGATTTCCCACTTCTTTCCTAGTTTTGTACCCATGAATCGGCAGTGCGTGTCCAGAGAATGGTTGAGATTGTTGTGGAAATAACAGTGAAGTGCGAACAATTAAAGGTAACCATATTGTCGTACGCTAAACAGTCTTTCTTTTATCAAACGATTGATTTGGTTCGAGCATTAAGGGTTGGACGTCAGCTAATAATATTCAAAGAGTTGGTGTTGGTTTTCCCGAAGAAAAGGCAACAGGAAACTTTTCGGTCCTTAAAATTTCTTTCTCTCGACGTTTCGTCCTCTTAGAACCACTGCATTCGAGAGTCAAATCAGCTTCCTCTCACGTCTACGTTTGTTTTTCCTTGCATCTTTTTTCCAGCTTTTACAAGGAAAAAAACCCATTTTTCCCATTGCGGGTCAACCGTCTCGAACAACTCTCTTTCTAGAGCACAAACGTACACGGTCGACAGATTATTGGCGTGGGAAATCCAAGAAAATGTCACTCAAGTTTCTAAACTTAAGGGCTAATCTGACTAGCTAGAGAGGTCCCTCTGCATTGCTCTCTGGGCGGTTGGGATTTCTATTTTCTTCTCTTGTTCATAGATTGCATTCTTGATTTTGACATAGATTTTTCAATAGGGCAAGTGGCAGGAAGTTTCTCGGATAGCTAAATTGTCTTTTTTTAAAACTATGAACATGTAGTTATCCCAAACATTTTGCGTATCTTTTTTTTTTATCGATGAAGGCACAACAAAGTTAATTTTTGTACTCGAGAACGATTATACGGATTTTTTAGAAAATCAATTGACTTGTACATGTGAATAATTAGGTAACCTAATTATATATTTCATAAGAGAGAAATGATGCAGGTGAACGGTTGAAAATAACAACAAACTAAGAACACTCGTGTAAAAATTTAAACATGATTCAATTGTTAGATAAAAAATTATGATCCTTTTTAGTCTAGACCTATCCCGCTAATCTATAAATACATATGTTAGGCTATCTATATAATATGTATGGGGAAGATCCTCATCTAGTTATGGCGTATCCATATTTGACTATTCAAAATCATTTGTTATCACAAGCTCGACTATATTAATAAGTAATTATTGTTTTATATGTCCAAGAAAAACTATCATTTTCTTGTAGAAGGCACAATCATTCTAAGAGAATGTGTTTTTTTCCTTTCAGATAAAAAATACTTAAGCATTCCATATTAACTGGATTAGAAACTTGTTGGAGAAATTAAGTTTCTAGGAAGCAACGGAGAAAAATGGTGTTCATAAGTAAATCAAAAGATGATTTTTATTGATTATACATCTCTACTACACAAGAATTATATACAGGGAAGAGAACTATATTAGATAATCTATAATATAAATGCCTATAGACATGCTAATATACAATGATAGAATATTTCCCTTGATCTTTACAGAATGTTTGCACACCATATCTTACCTTATTTATGATAGACTCTATTTTTTTTTAACACTCATCCTCATATCGGCATATGAATGCCAAGAATTCCTAACTTTCTAAAATGATGATAGAAGTAAAGTTTGCTCTAGATGTTTTGTGATATATATAAAACTTGTTTCCCTATTTATACATATGTAGTTTTAATTTCCCTATTTTAAATGTGCTCATAAATTATATGGCAATCTAACTTAATATGCTTAATGCGCTCATAATAAATTGTGTTTGCTGTAATGTGCAAAGTTGCTTAATTGTCACAAAACAACTTTGTTCGCTTGTGATGATCAACACCCAAATATTTCAGCAAGTAAGCTCACAGGTAATATATGTCATTGACTTATAGTCATTTTTTCTTTTGGTTTTTTTATTATTATTTTCATGTCAAATTATTTTTTTTAGCTAATAATTTTAATTTTTTTGTTGTTTTGTTAAAGTTTTTGGGTTTTTTTATTCTTTTATGGAATTTATTTTCCCATTATTGATGCAATAATAATAATAATAATGATAATATAATCATTTTAATTTTTTTTCTTGCTTCCTCGAGTTTTTTTCTCCTCGGAATAATTTAATAATTTTTATTGTTTTAGCAATAATAATAATCATATTTTTAGATGTTAAGCCATCAATATTGTTGTTGCTATAATAGTGTGTTAATGTGTTTCATTATATCAAACCTAGCATGTATAGATGTTATATTTTATTTTTAAACAAGTAAAATTTATTAATTGTTTCTATCCCAATAATTATAAAAAATATTTGTTCGGCACATAAACTAATATATGCTAATGTACAATGACAGAGTATTTCCTTTGATCTTCTGCAAAATGTTAGCTCGCCATATCTTGCCTTATTGGTGAAGCTCTGCTTCCTTCAACATCAACGCTCTTAGCCAATGACTAAGTATTTTCCATATTGCACCTACTCGGATGACTAGAAATAATACCAAAAAAAGTAGAAATGGTTTGCATGGTTTTCGTGTGCATGCATTCTCTCGTACAGTTCCTATCAACCCAACAACGACCTCTACATGCACAACTTTTCCCAACAACTGCTCCTAAAACTTTCTTTTTATGCCATCCAATATATATAACACCTCGTTATACCATCCCTCTCATTCAGAGCCCACTGCAGCCCCTGTCCCGAATACAATATACCAACCTAGCTAAAACATGGAAACCTTGTCTTTGTTTTTCACCCTAGCAGCTGCTACCTCGGCTTATCTCATATGGTTCTATTTCTTAGCTCGTAAGCTTACCGGCCCAAGAGTATGGCCTGTAGTGGGTAGCCTTCCACTTCTCTTCATGAACCGGAGAAAAATCCATGACTGGATTGCTGGTAACCTCCGTGGAACTGGTGTTGTCGGAACCTACCAAACGTGCACGATAGCACTTCCTTTCTTTGCTCGCAAACAAGGGTTCTACACAGTCACTTGCCACCCCAAAAACATGGAGCATATTCTTCGAACCCGGTTTGAGAATTATCCCAAAGGACCAGAATACCAAGCTGCGTTTCACGATCTTTTAGGGCAAGGGATCTTCAATAGTGATGGAGAAACATGGCTGATTCAGCGCAAAACTGCGGCTCTCGAGTTCACTACTCGGACCTTACGGCAAGCCATGGCTCGGTGGGTGAACCAGACAATCAAGAATCGTCTATGGATCATTCTGGACAAGGCAGCTGAGGAGAAGCAGTCGGTGGACTTGCAAGACTTGTTGCTTCGCTTGACCTTCGATAACATATGTGGACTTACATTTGGGAAAGACCCAAAAACCCTCTCTCCAGACTTGTCAGATAATCCATTTTCTATTGCCTTTGACACGGCCACTGAAGCTACTCTCCAGAGGCTTCTTTACCCTGGTTTGTTATGGAAGGTGGAAAAGCTTTTAGGGATTGGAACAGAGAAGAGATTGAAGAAGAGCCTTGAAGTTGTGGAAACGTACATGAATGAAGCCATTACAGCACGCAAAGAAAACCCGTCAGATGATTTGCTATCGCGATTCATGAAGAAGAGAGACGTTGAAGGTAACCACTTCCCAGTCTCTGTTCTGCAACGAATTGCTCTCAACTTTGTCCTCGCCGGCCGTGACACCTCATCTGTTGCTCTTAGCTGGTTCTTCTGGCTAGTCATGAACCATCCTGAAGTCGAAGCAAAGATAATCAAGGAAATATCAACTATACTCAAAGAAACACGAGGAAATGATCGCCAGAAATGGCTCGGTGAACCTCTAGTCTTCGATGAAGCTGATAAATTGATTTATCTCAAAGCAGCATTAGCTGAAACATTGCGTTTATACCCGTCAGTACCACAAGATTTCAAATACGTAGTAGCGGACGATGTTTTGCCTGACGGTACATTCATACCAGCTGGTTCCACTGTTACATATTCTATTTATTCTGTCGGGAGGATGAAGAGTATATGGGGCGAGGACTGCCAGGAGTTTAAACCAGAGCGATGGCTATCACCAGAAGAGGACAAATTCGAAGCACCTAAAGACGGCTACAAGTTTGTGGCCTTCAATGCTGGACCGAGGACCTGCCTAGGGAAGGACTTGGCTTACTTGCAAATGAAGTCTGTGGCTTCTGCTGTGCTTCTGCGCTACCGGTTATCACTGGTTCCCGGTCACTGCATAGAGCAGAAGATGTCTCTCACGTTGTTCATGAAGAATGGGCTTCGTGTATTCATGCATCCTCGTAATCTTGCATAGGAGTGTTTTCCGCATTATCAGATTTCTGGAGTTGCTCCACTTTGCATTGCTTGGCGTTTACAGGAGACAAGGTCAATATAGTCATTCAGTCACCATCATGGGGCCTTTACTGCCCATAATTCTGTTTAAGGGTCATTTTAAATTGTTTTAAGTTTTCGTCTTTAAATTTCATGTTCATTGATGATTCAATCTAAATACAGCTGCTTTTCTAGAATGGAGGGTATACGATCCATTCAAAATTAAGAGTGATTGTCATGTAATGTTGTATATGCCAGCCATATCAATGTTGCTTTCAAATAATTATGTGAATAAAAGAAGAATTATACACTTTAATTACTATTATTAAATCTTGCTTACCTCAACATCTAACGCTTAAGAATCTGCGAGAAATTTCCTACCCTGCTGCATTGAGAGTTTTGTGTGCACTATCACAAATCACAAATGTAGATGATGCCAAAGTATGTTTGAAAGGGAAAAGAAAACCCTCATGAAATTTTACTTGGATTGATAATTAAATAATGTAATTATAGCTCAAAGAAAGAAAAAAAGAATAAGAAGAAACATACTGCAAATACAAAACTGATTCGTTAGGTATTGAATGTAACATTTACAGGCAGGGTCGGAGATGCTTTACAGGTACATTCTTCATTGAGATGTATGCAACTGTCTCATTCGTGCTAGAGTCCCTGGCATGCATGCAACTCGAAACTTGAGCTATATTTAGGCATTCAATTTTTTTGCCAGTTCTTCAAGCTCAAGAATCCCGTATGAAATTTGTCTAGTTGTTCATCAATTTAATCTCGTTCACAATTTCACCTTTTCCCATTCAATCATCTGATCTTTCAGCTTTGGTTCGGGAATCACTGGGCTTGAGCCGTCACCTATGTTAGCTTCCATGAAAGTTAATCCAATATTTTCTCACCAGTTGAAAAGAGGTTCCAGACCACTGTACCAACCAAGTAGAGCCCAACTGAAACCTTGAAAACATCATCCCACGAACCTGAGATGGCAACGAGGAAACGCATAAGATGTAAAATTCAGAGTGTTAAATTTCAATAAAGGTAGTGAGAGAGCCACACAGGAAATGGCTGGCGTAAATCTAAGTTTCTAAAGCAGACAAGAGTTTGAATTTAAAGGCAACAGTTAACCAAGGCAATAAGAATCTAGCAGGGCAGCAGGGCCATTTCTCTGTTCTTTTTTCTGCTTTCATAAAATGAGGGCCGTGTTCACAGAAGTTCTCTTATCAGAAAATTTAATGGAAGCCTTACTTCTAGCTTCTGACATTTTGGCACTCTATTTTAGAGATTGAAATAAATACATCACAATTTTACAACTACATGGATTGAACCTTGATGCCCAAATAACTGTTACTCCAAGAACGCAACTTTAGCATTAATTAGGCTACATTTTATGGCGAGTAATGCTAGGGGTGACAATTATTTAATGGTCCTCAAGAATGGTTCGAGTCCTCTCATGTTCGGAAGGGAACATGAGCAGTCACATTGCCTAATTATCTAAGATTAGATGGGATTTAAAAAAGATAGGAGGTAATTTAATTTTTGTCATCTTTAGATATGCTATAATCATGCCCATTCATATGAATTTGATAATTTAATGAACATGACAGAACATGAGATAAAGGGACATGAAAGAACATGAATTCTAAAGAGTGAGCCTGCCATGTTATGTCATTAAATAGAAAACATTTCACCTTATTACAGGTTGCCACTTTAGTAGTGACTTAAGTAGAACTGCTATTTCCTACATCACAAAATGGAGGCAATCCTTTTTTCTCCTTTAACTTTATATGGTTTGTTGACCTATACACTAGACAATGGAAGGCAACCCCTCTCCATCCTCGAACCTACTATGGAATTTGAATACGAGACCTCGAATTTGAAAAATCTAGGTTTTCACTTGAAAACTAGGACTTGACTCTGATGCACTGCTATAAATAACTGCCTTCAAAACCATGCCAAGGGTAATTTGAACAAAAACCTCAAGCTTAAATAAAATCAATCCAAATCCAAGACCAGAATGACCAAGCTAGGAGTGACTTGGACAACTTTGGATTTGTAGAAAATTTCAACCTTTTTTATTGCTTTTCTTCAAATATAGAATAGAAGATATTAATGATTTAATTGTCTTACCAGCAACAAATAAATGCCAAGGATGAGTTCTTACCATGTTGCAAGATGTAACCAGTTGCTGCAGTTCCAAACACCCCAGCCAATACTCCAGCTGTATTGGATAGACCGAGCAACACTCCCTGAACGATAATTAGAAATAAAAAATAGGAACAATAAGTTATCATTCCGAGGAAATAGAAGCAAAGACAGAATAACAATACAACAGCAACAGCTATGCAACATCAAATTTTTCAGACCCCTCAAAAGGCTCCTCATGGCAGATGATTCATGGAAGCAACTAAAATACAATTAATAGCCCCCACCACTAAACAAGGTAAATTTAGGACAGCAACAGACAACATCGTCACAAGGATTGATACTCACAGAATATCGAGGAGCAATATCTTGATGGTTTGAATATAGACCAGACTGGGAAAATGCATCGGTTCCCTGTTGAAGAAAAAGAAGCGGTTAGTTTAAGAGCAGAGATTTTTGAACAAATGTTCTCATTTCACTCAAGCAAAAAAGAAAGGAAAAATAATAAAATTTAAACTAAAATTTCTCTCAGATTCAGGACAACTGAACTCCATGCATGGTCGCATAAATAGAACTTACAAGACAAACAAAAGAGCAAGCAGATAAAATATACAGATGGTAAACAGGGCAACCCCTTTGCTCGTTAATACGTAAACTGTCTATTTCTACTTAAATTTGAAAAGTCGAATAGTGGATGCAAGAACTACATGAGTTGTTCATGTCTTAGTGTAAAAAGCAAACCTGGCTGCATGCCATGCACAGAACAGCCATTGCAGGAGAATCAATGTGGCTCAGCTGAGTTAAGAAGAAGGCAGGGCCAAGAAAGCCAATTGATTGCATGATCTGTCAAGGAGGACAAAGAGCATTAATGAACAAAGAAACAACATGAAATAAACTGTGCTTAGAGCAAATAAAGCTGAGATGACGAGAGAGAGAGAGAGAGAGAGAGAAAGTGGCTGGTGAATTTAGCATCGCCCTTAGTGATACCTTACGGACCGTTGTTACAGATAAACCTTTGCTTACAAGAGTATCTGCAATCCACCCTCCCAAATTTGCAGAAAATGCCATTGTAAGCCAGGGTAAGACACAGAAAAGCCCAGATTCTGTAAGATTGAACTTCAAGACCTGTATGGACAAAAGGATATTGCGCTCAGCGGTTTTAACAATAGAAAAGTAGCTTTTGTAAGCAATGTAATCGCAAGGCTGCAAGTCTCTTCCACAATTTGTCAGCAAGAAGATAGCAAAACTGTAGGTCAAAGAGACAGTAGCATGTACTTCAGTGTTTCAATGTATCATTAACAGAATTTGACAAGATGGAGGTTACGATACAACATCGATTGAATTGAAAATAAAAGGTGTATCTTATAACGAGAAGTACCTTTTTATGGTTTCATTCCTACCTGTACCTCACATATTACAATATGAGAAGATAAAATCAACAAAGTTTTTTAAATCCTTGGCCAATCTACAACATATAAAGGGTGGCCTAACATCAAATGATTCACATGACATAATAGTTTCAAGGTTAGCCATCCAATAGTAAGTAGCACGTTAAAACACCAACAAGTTTCCTTTTCATGCAAGTGATACAAGGTTTCCCATTGATTCTCGCCACTTTACAATTAATGAAGATCTTGACAGTACATTATTTGTAGCTAATGGTTTCTACGTTAACTTCTCTACCCATTAGCAAGCTAAGATAAAATTGCTGACCGCAACTCATGCACAACAAGAATGCATTCCAAATGTCACACGAACAGTTTTAGCTCTGAAAAATCCCAAGATATCATATAAGATACATTTCATATGTTACAACAGACCCAGGTCATTCAAGCTGGCGTTGGAAAGAAGGACTTACTTGGTTATAATATGTTGGCATCCATGTAAGAAGAATAAATGTACCCCAGTTGTGACAGAAGTGGGACACTATCAGAGCCCATACAGGGGCTTTCGACAAGATCAGTCCCCAAGGAATCGTTTTAACAGGTTCCTTGGAAAAACTGTTCGCAAAAATCAACTTCTTTTCTGCAGGCCGTAGCTGAGGATCATCAAGAGGTGAACTGTGTGCCTGTAGGTATAAAGAATGAAGGATGAAGACCCTGAATGGCGACACATTTTTTTATAGGGGAAGAGAACCCTTGATTAAAAGCAAAATTTAAATCAGAAATTATAATTTTTATGGACAGAAAAATAAAAGGCTAAACAGAATTTTAATCATCTAGTCTGTAAAACTTCTTCAATACCAAGAAGCTTCTTGTAAATTGAATGGAATTTGAATCTAACATCTCTGCAACTTCCAAAAGTTGAAAAGAAAGATGCTAAATGAAAATAATGATAGTCTACAAAGTACAGCCAGCATTGTTTTTACCTTACTGAGCCATGCAGCAAACCAAACTGTTCCTAAAGAACCAAAGGAGTAGAAGACCGATGGCCATCCAAACTGATGTATTAAGAATGGTGAAAAGGCCAGGCCAGTGACTGATCCAAGGTACATCCCACTATATACAAGCGCTAATGACCTACTCCTCTCTGATACAGGAACCCATTTGGACAGGATGTTATTCATGGCAGGCATCGCAACTCCCTGAAACAGCACCAAACTAAATTAACAAACTTCTGCTGTAGAATATGACAAAAACGCTTGTTTGTTTGTCGATCAATATTTTAGCTAAATAACTTACCTCGCCAATCCCCATGAAAGCGCGAGAAACGAGTAGGAAGGGCAATCCAGCTTTAGCAGCAACAGGAGTAAGAATCGTGGCAATGGACCACCAAATGACGCCAAATCCCAAAACCGTCTTCCCGCCCACTTTGTCTGCCCAAATGCCACCAGCAATCTATCAATCATAACAAAAATAAATAAAATAAAATAAAATTATTAGTAAGAAAATGCATATCAATCTAGAGAGAGCATGTTAAAGTTACCTGAGTAAGTAGGTAGCCCCAGAAAAAAGAAGACTGAACCAAACCAACGGTGGCTGGATTCCAATTGTACTCGGCTGACATTGGTAGTATTGCAATGCTCATGTTTACCTGATTAACAGCATCTGCTCATAATGTACTTCTTAATTACTCCAAAAAATATTTTAAGAAAATCATGAACTTCAAAATTCTATTTTTTTTTCCACGATCAGAGTTAAGAGTATTGTCCTCTCCTCTTTATGATAATTCAACATATAAAGGAAAATCGAAGCAGAGATGAAAAAGACGAAAGGAATGACAACAACGTACTCTATCCATATTGCAAAGAAGAAAAGCAGAGAAACAGAGAATCACAATGACCCATCGTTTAGGGAACTCTTCCCACCACGGCACAGTTCTATCCAGAACGACATCGTCCACAGCATCCTCCTCCAACTTCGCCGATTCCGGAACCGACTCCAAGATCCCATACCTCTCCGACTTGACATCAGCATACACCTTCCCCGTCTCACCCCGACCCAAATTCCTTACCGAGACCCTGAAGATACAGCACCGTTGATCAGTGCGTAACCGGACTCGGAAATTAAGCGCCTCTCTAGGTCTTTTAGGGCACGAGATATCTGGAAGCGATTTTAGAGGGCGAAAAGGAGGGTTGGTGAAAGAGTAGAGAAGAGCTCTTGCAGTGTTCATGGCGCTGGTGGTGGTGATGGTGCCGCGAGGAAGTGAAATTGCTAGTGCCTTTCACCACATTTCAGATAGGGAAGTAGAGCAGGATATTTTGAGTTTTGGAGGGAGGGAGGGATATTTATGGGGATTGGTGGTTGTTTTCACATGTGGCGTTGTGTGATTGGAGAGGATTGGATGACGAAAGGGCGGGGAGTTTAACTTTTAACAGAGAACAATACAGTTGGTCGTTGAGTTATTTTGTGGGCTAAACTAACAATCAAGCGTAGGCCCACTAGTGATCTGCTTAGTTTTGATTTGGACGGGCTTTGGTCAATTCAAAGTTAGAAACGAATATAACATCAATGATGGGCTTACACTTCGGCCCAAACTTCAAATGCTGGAGTCGTTTATTGTGGGCAGGGCGATGGCTCCAGCTTCAAATATTTTCCCCTCGTTGTTAATTAAAGCCGGCTGAGATTATATGGTATATATTTATAGTAAACTCTAAACCGCTCAAGAAATCTCAACCTTCATTCAGCTCCTATTTGCTTGGTATGCTTTGCTCCACCTCAGCATTTGTGTGTTATATAATGAAATTTATTAGATATAAGATAAGATTAAGAGATAATTAAAGGGTAATTATTAAGAGCCACTATAAAAAGAATTTATAAGATAAGATCGTGGTTACTTATAGTTGATATCACCCAACTATTTAAAAGAAACAAGTCAACTCAACAAATAACACAAATCAACATTTAAACTCAAATCATTGTATTGCAGTTTTAGTAAAATCACGTAATCTTTCAAACTTGAAACCAATAAACGATAAATTGTAAGCGATAACTTTGTAGATGATAATCAAATAGGGTCGCAATTTTAAATGTATTCAACAGGCTTGCAATTTGAACTTCTTAAAACTAGAATAAACCTAGAATATAGAAAAGATATATCATTATCCAATAGTCTAATTCATGGATGTAACTAGAACCTTATGAATGTAAATATGTGTGTTTTAAGTTTATTTGTTTAATGCACAGTATGATTTTGAGTAAGGTTAGTTTATTTTTGAAAAAACAAAACAAAAAATCAAGGGTGTCCCGCTTAAAAGAAAACAGTTTTACAGATGACATAGTAAAATTCGACAACAAAAAATGATAATTGATTTTTTTAAAAGTATCATTTTATTTAGAAATGTATTAAAATAATATTTAAAAAAATATTTTTGATATCAACACATAAAAATAATCTAAAAACACTAATTTTTTTAATTTAAAATTAAAAATAAAATTTTGAAACACAATTTCGTAAAACTTAGGAAAAGCATCGGAATTTAAGCAAAAAATATGAAAGGAAAAACATGTGGGAATTTGAGCGGGGGCAATTGACCATAGAGGAGAAGCGAGTGCATGTAAACAGCATTAAAGAACAAGGGAAAAGGCGAGTGGTAACTCTGCAACGCATTGTAAAAATTGATGCTGATATAAATTTAACTGAGAATTTAGTTTTTACGTGAAACATTTTGTAAACCACAAGCAAGCATCTTATCAGATAAAGATTATGTTGGATATCTGTCCCCGCTTTGTCCCTATCATTTTGCCGTTTGCGTGTGTGTGCTTTGGGATTATTTTATATATATATATATATATATATATATATATATATATATATATATATATATATATCGTAAATAAAATCAGAATATAGAAACCGTCTCTTTAAAACGCTGTCGGCATCTTTCTTTTTATTTTTCTGTGGGGGATATCAAAATGAAATGTTGTGCAGAATGTAATAATTTGATTTCATACCCTAAAGCTAGTTCAAGGCGACATTAATAAAAAAAGGTTACTCATGTTGTCAGCGGCATTAAGTCTGTGCCAAACTCACTTGAGAGTATGTCTCGATGAATAGCCATTAGTCTCATTATCCTCTTTCAGTTTAATTACGTGAAAAGAAACATAATGATATTTTTTTTGGATTTGACGAGAACTAATTTTGGAGAACATTTTTTGTGAGCATAGATGAAAAGTAAACCCTTGATTGTTAGATGTTTTTATAAGATATACATGTTCTAATTCAAACTCAAAACCTATTATACACAATTATAAGATCTCTATCATCACATCGTACTTCTTGTAGACAAACATAATGATATCAATAGCCGATGTTGTGCCACAACCCATAAATTATTCTATTTAACATGAGAACGATGGTGATAAAGTCATTTGTCATCACGCACGATAATTTTGCGAAGGGTTTTAGGATGAGATTTGTCACCAATGTTTTTTTATTGCTTTTAACCACACTTGTTATGTTTTACTTCTTATATGTTAATTAATAAAATTTATAACTTAAAATCTAATTCCCAATTGAATTTAAAAAATAAAAAAATAATTAATCTAAACCTTAATAGGACTGAATCAATATTACTTAAACAATGTTGTATTAATAAATATAATTTATCATAACTTATATCAATAAATAAACCATTTATCAACTACAATTTTAAATTTGTTTTTTTAAGATATTGTGTAGAATTTTAAGTGTTTTTAGCTATCCAAAAACAAAACCCTATCAAAAATAAAAAGGATGATATTGTTGCCAATATCTACGACTACGTGGCATGGTTCAATAAACGAGAGACACGAAGGGATCAGGAGAATATTTATTTGCCGAATGAAGAGATAATATTGGCCCACTTAAAAAGCAAGGCAGTTCTCCACTACACGATCATGTGGCCGCAGAAAATTTTGGCTTTGCCTTCCAATATATCGCGAGCTGAGGGTTGATAATAAAAAAAAAAAAAAAAAAATTGTTAATACCTTTTGCAGGGAAGAAATTAGAAATAAGAATGGCTACCCGGTACCAACTTTGATATCTGTGTTTGGCAGAAAACGACCCGTCAGCTAGCTGGGTTGGGTTCTGATGTGATTTTGAAAGATAATGTACCTGCCCGATTGACCACGTAAACAAATACCAAGTTGTTGTCATGGTTGAGCTGACGAATTCAGCCATTTATAAACATACTTTGGATTCAATTTACTTGAAATCACCTGCCTCTGTGTTAATTAGTTGAATATATCTTGTGCTAGGGCAACAAAATATCTCACATCTACAGTTGCTTTCCTGGGGTCAGCTCATGCAGAAAAGTTAACCTGGTTAAAATAGTTTCTGGTTACATTCAGACAATGTTGCTCACACACTGCTAGCTCGTGGTGCCAAAAACTAGCTTGATTGTTTTGCTGTTATATATTGGGAGGGAGGGGGCTAATTAAAATAACTTTCTCGAATATGGATTGATCTGTAAATGACTCAGAAAAACTTTCACAAAATTGCTTTTCAAGATTCTTCAATTGACAATTAGCCACTGCTCCTTTTAGGACAGTGGAGATTTGTCGCTGCTATGGTTAGAATCGAACATGTAAATAAAGGTCGAGCATCTGCAAAAGATGACGTGCTATGTGGTCATATATATGTTAGAGTGTAATATAATCATATTCTGGGGTCTCACCTATAAGCTTAAGCTTTTAGGTGAGATGGTTCCTTAACATGGTATCAGAGCCTTGTTGACCCAGCGGTCACGAGTTCGAATCTCACCACCCCCATTCTATTTGATAAAAAAATCAAGCACAAGGTAATGTGGGCTTGTGCAAGTTTCAAGCCCAAAGAGCTTTCACTTGAGGGGGGTGTTAGAGTGTAATATAATCATATTCTGGGGCCTCACCTATAAGCTTAAGCTTTTAGGTGAGATGGTTCCTTAACAAAATATGTATAGATATAACCTGAAAATACCCAGGAAAAAAAGGACACTGGCAAAATTGGAAGGATAGCAGAAATATAAGCATTGGATTCTTCTCGAGAGCATGGGGCAGAGTGGGAATATATGTGTTCATAAACAATTTATGAGAAATCGTCGCTCAAATTCATGTAGTTACGAGCAGTGAAGAGAGTCAGAAAGAAAATATACTTACAAAATAAGATTGTCTGCTTGACGAGGAACCCCTGCACATGTGGAGATAGCCACGTTCATGTCTTATCTAGGAATTTGAATTACGCACATCAATTCTTCCGATAATAATAATAATAATAATAATAATAATAAGATACCATATATCGATATTTGCATTTGCAGTTGCATCAGCAGCATTAGGGCTCCACATGCAAAACCCGTCTTTCTTGCATCCTCTTAATAATTTCTGCTCCTTTCTTCGATAAAACTTGCCCTTTATCCTGACCGATCCCGAGCGAAAACAACATCTCAATGTTTGTGTACCTCGCATACAGCCGTATCAACCCTAATCACCCCAGCAACTTTACAGTGCCGGAAATTGTTCTCGAGGAAGATGTTTTCCATCCCATACCACTAATATTTGGTGAAATAGAGTGTGCATGTGTGTGTGTGTGTGTGTGTCTGTGTGTTTTCAGTTTGGGGAAGAAACTTTGGATAAGATTAACATTTTCCTCGGAATTGTTGGAAGTTACTTTCCGATTAAAAATGATTTCAACTGAACTCGCTTGTGATGATGTTTTCTACTTTAATCCCCATTATAATCTTAAAAACTAGGACGAGAAACTATCATGTTGTGCCCACACTTAAATTTGACAATATATGCCATGAAGTTGCGTTCCACCTACTCTTAACTTTATTCCTCCATGCCCCCACCCTGCTTCCTCTACATTCATTCTTTCTTTCCTTTGTTATATTTTCTCCCTAGCTTACTTCTTCCAGCATTCCTTCTCACATGACCCCACCTCTCTCGAGGACAGCAGTGCCAACGCCTCATTGACGTCGTGAACAATTACCGGAGCTCAGGCTGGTTCCGAAAACAATGGCAGCCAAAACAGGTTCAGTCTTCAACAAATTCCTTTCTTTCTTTATCCTTCTTCTCCATCTTGGTTGCTTTAATTTCACAGCCAGGTTAGATGATCACCAGCCAGCCAAGAAACGCAAAAAGGTCTCTCCTCTTGCGCCAATTTCTTCTTCTCAGTCTCGCCTAAAACCCCACAAAGCTCTCTCCTCCTCTTGGTCCTACCTCAAAAGCATTTTTTCTTGTCAAATAACGTCCAGAACCCAATCTCAACCTGCAGCTCCGACTCTAACCTCAGCAAGATCATCGCAGCAATCCGTTGTCTCCATGATCCCACCTAATCAAACCCACTTGTCCGAACTACCACCAAGGAAAAGGTCAACTGGGTCCTGCGAAGAGTCCGATATCTCAACAGATCACCACTTCTTTCCTTTGAGGAATGATATTTTTCCATGCACAGCTTGCGGTGAGATTTTCCAAAAGCCCCAGCTTCTTGAAAAACATCAAGCTATCAAACATGCTGTCACACAGCTTCTAGACGGTGACTCGGGCAGGAATATAGTCGATATCATATTTAAAACTGGGTGGTCTTGTAAAGAGAAGAGCCCAGAAATCCGTAGAATTTTGAAGATCCATAATAGCCCAAAGATATTGTCAAGATTCGAGGAGTACAGAGAGTTCGTCAAAGCCAAGGCTGCGAGAAACAGTCCTATCAAGAGACGAGATGAGAGGTGCGTTGCTGATGGTAATGAGCTCTTAAGATTTTACTGCTCGACCTTTATGTGTGATTTAGGACTGGATGGGGATTCTAGTATTTGTAACCAGAATATAGAAACCGTCTCTTTAAAACGCTGTCGGCATCTTTCTTTTTATTTTTCTGTGGGGGATATCAAAATGAAATGTTGTGCAGAATGTAATAATTTGATTTCATACCCTAAAGCTAGTTCAAGGCGACATTAATAAAAAGGTTACTCATGTTGTCAGCGGCATTAAGTCTGTGCCAAACTCACTTGAGAGTATGTCTCGATGAATAGCCATTAGTCTCATGATCCTCTTTCAGTTTAATTACGTGAAAAGAAACATAATGATATTTTTTTTGGATTTGACGAGAACTAATTTTGGAGAACATTTTTTGTGAGCATAGATGAAAAGTAAACCCTTGATTGTTAGAGGTTCTTATAAGATATACATGTTCTAATTCAAACTCAAAATCTATTATACGTAATTATTAGATCTCTATCATCACATCATGCTTCTTGTAGACAAACATGATGATATTAATAGCTGATGTTGTGTCACAACCCATAAATTATTCTATTTAACCTGAGAACGATGGTGATAAAGTCATCTATCATCACGCACAATAATTTTGCGAAGGGTTTTAGAATGAGTTGTGTCACCATTGTTTTTTTATTGCTTTTGACCATACTTGTTATGTTTTACTTCTTCTTATATGTTAATTCATAAGAAAATTAACTTAAAATCTAATTCCCAATTGAACTTAAAAAATAAAAAAATAATTAATCTAAACCTTAACAGGACTGAATCAATATTACTTAAACAATGTTGTATTAATAAATATAATTTATCATTACTTATATCAATAAATAAACCATTTATCAACTACAATTTTAAATTTGTTTTTTTTAAGATATTGTGTAGAATTTTAAGTGTTTTTAGCTATCCAAAAACAAAACCCTATCAAAAAAAAAAGGATGATATTGTTGCCAATATCTACGACTACGTGGCATGGTTCAATAAACGAGAGACACGAAGGGATCAGGAGAATATTTATCGGCCGAATGAAGAGATAATATTGGCCCACTTAAAAAGCAAGGCAGTTCTCCACTATACTATCATGGGGCCCGCAGAAAATTTTGGCTTGGCCTTCCAATATATCGCGAGTTGAGGGTTGATAAAAAAAAAAAAATTGTTAATGCCTTTTGCAGGGAAGAAATTAGAAATTAGAATGGCTACCCGGTACCAACTTTGATATCTGTGTTTGGCAGAAAACGACCCGTCAGCTAGCTGGGTTGGGTTCTGATGTGATTTTGAAAGATAATGTACCTGCCCGATTGACCACGTAAACAAATACCAAGTTGTTGTCATGGTTGAGCTGACGAATTCAGCCATTTATAAACATACTTTGGATTCAATTTACTTGAACTCACCTGCCTCTGTGTTAATTAGTTGAATATATCTAGTGCTAGGGCAACAAAATATCTCACATCTACAGTTGCTTTCCCGGGGTCAGCTCATGCAGAAAAGTTAACCTGGTTAAAATAGCTTCTGGTTAAATTCAGACAATGTTGCTCACACACTGCTAGCTCGTACGTGGTGCCAAAAACTAGCTTGATTGTTTTGCTGTTATGTATTGGGAGGGAGGGGGCTAATTAAAATAACTTTCTCGAATATGGATTGATCTGTAAATGACTCAGAAAAACTTTCACAAAATTGCTTTTCAAGATTCTTCAATTGATAATTGGCCACTGCTCCTTTTAGGACAGTGGAGATTTGTCGCTGCTATGGTTAGAACATGTAAATAAAGGCCGAGCATCTGCAAAAGATGACGTGCTATGTGGTCATATATGTATATATATATCCTGAAAATACCGGAGAAAAAAAGGACACCGGCAAAATTGGAAGGATAGCAGAAATATAAGCATTGGATTCTTCTCGAGAGCATGGGGGAGAGTGGGAATATCTGTGTTCATAAACAATTTATGAGAAATCGTCGCTCAAATTCATGTAGTTACGAGCAGTGAAGAGAGTCAGAAAGAAAATATACTTACAAAATAAGATTGTCTGCTTGACGAGGAACCCCTGCACATGTGGAGATAGCCACGTTCATGTCTTATCTAGGAATTTGAATTACGCACATCAATTCTTCCGATAATAATAATAATAAGATACCATATATCGATATTTGCATTTGCAGTTGCGTCAGCAGCATTAGGGCTCCACATGCAAAACCCGTCTTTCTTGCATCCTCTTAATAATTTCTGCTCCTTTCTTCGATAAAACTTGCCCTTTATCCTGACCGATCCCGAGCGAAAACAACATCTCAATGTTTGTGTACCTCGCATACAGCCGTATCAACCCTAATCACCCCAGCAACGTTACAGTGCCGGAAATTGTTCTCGAGGAAGATGTTTTCCATCCCATACCACTAATATTTGGTGAAATAGAGTGTGCATGCATGTGTGTGTGTGTGTGTGTGTGTGTGTGTTTTGGGGAAGAAACTTTGGATAAGATTAACATTTTCCTTGGAATTGTTGGAAGTTACTTTCCGATTAAAAATGATTTCAACTGAACTCGCTTGTGATGATGTTTTCTACTTTAATCCCCATTATAATCTTAAAAACTAGGACGAGAAACTATCATGTTGTGCCCACACTTAAATTTGACAATATATGCCATGAAGTTGCGTTCCACCTTCTCTTAACTTTATTCTTCCATGCCCCCACCCTGCTTAATTCCTCTACATTCATTCTTTCTTTCCTTTGTTATATTTTCTCCCTAGCTTACTTCTTAGTTCTTCCAGCATTCCTTCTCACATGACCCCACCTTGTTAATTCGTTTTTAACATAAACCCTAAGATCTTGAACTGCATGATAATCACAATAAGATTTCGATATAAGAAGGATTAAGAATTACCTCCGTTCATCATGGTACGAGGAGATTCTTGATCCTGCTGCCGAATCCTGCTACTGATTGATGTTGAATCTGGTTGTAGAAAAACTTTAGTGAAGAGTTTCGGTTTCTCTCTCCTCGCCTATAAACCCTAATGTGTTGATAATTACGGCTAGCTTTTGTGATGGACAAAAGTCTATATTTATAGGTGGAGAGAGGACCGAAATTCCAATTAGGGTTTTCTTTCAATCTCAACCGTCCATCAAGGTAGTGATTGATATGGAATGTAACTCCTTAATTAAAACCCGATTTTGTAGAAAATAGCATGTATCCTATGAAAACGAAATTCCTATAATGACCACAATTTCGGGAAAGGGAAGGACTTGTGGTCCAAGTAAAGGACCTAAAAGTAATTTCCTTACAGTCTCCCACTTGGTCGATAGGAAGATCCATTAGTGTTTTCATATAGGAGTCATAAGGCGCGCGTTACATGCTAATCTCTTCTTTAGTCGGTTATCATAAGTGTCTTGGCTAATCCGGTTGTCAATGGGAGTCATGGCGTGCACACATCATTCCATAACATGATTCCTTCCATGTACCACATCAGTGACAACTTTCATAACTAGACCATAAGAGGAGATTTGCATAATGGTCCCATAATGTCTTTGTTACAAGACTGTTTCTGTTAGCATTCATCCAATCATAAATATGTACACAATGGATAACAGAAAGAATATATAGCAGATGTAGCAATAAATTAAGAGCTCAATAAATGTCAAGTACAAGTACATGATAAATAGCAGATAAATGATAACTAGGAACTATCTTCAAGACCCATACTTTGAGTATGTCCCTGAAAGGTCTTTGGAGGTAGTCTTTTTGTGAATATGTCTGCAACCATGAGATCTGTTCTTGTATGCTCAATGACAATTTTCTTTAGTCTAACATCCTGCTTCAGTGATAGATATTTAAGGTCCATGTGTTTTGCTCCCTTAGATATCCTGTCATGCTTGGAGAAGAAAGTTGCAGCTTCATTGTCACAGTACAGAGTTAATGGCTTAGAGATGAAACTCAAAGCTCCAAACTCAGAGACAAAATTACGCAACCACGCTCCCTGAATTGCAGCCTCATAACATGCCACGTACTCAGCCTCCATGGTGGATGTGTAAAGCAACTCGGATTTCTGGCTTTTCCATGATATTGCACCTCCAGATAAGAGATACACATAGCCAAGAGTGCAGTGTCTAGTGTCAGGACATCCTCCAAAATCTGAATCTGAATAACCAGTCACCTGTAGGTGTCCTGATTTTCTATATGTGAGCATGTAGTTCCGTGTTCCCTTTAGGTATCTCAGTACTTTCTTTGCAGCTTTCCAATGAGCTATCCCTGGATTACTTTGAAATCTACCCAACATGCCAACAGCATGACTAATGTCAGGCCTCGTACAGACCTGTGCATACATCAAACTCCCTACGAGAGAAGCATAAGGATATTGTGCCATTTCTTTACGTTCCAACTCGTTCTGTGGACACTGCGTAAGATCAAGCTTATCTCCTTTATGCAGTGGAACAGGACTAGAGGAACATGTCATCATGCCAAATCTCTCTAGAACTTTGTCAATATATGCCTTTTGAGACAATCCCAAAATACCAAGTGACCTATCACGGAATATCTCTATTCCTATCACATAGGATGCCTCGCCCATATCTTTCATTTCAAAGTTCTTAAAGAGATAAGTCTTGGTTTCATATAATAAACCAAGGTCACTGCTGGCTAATAAGATGTCATCAACATACAGAACTAAAAATATGAACTTGCTCCCACTGATCTTAAGGTATATGCAAGGGTCAACGATATTTTCTTTGAAACCAAATTCAGTAATAATTTCATCGAACTTTAGATACCATTGCCTGGAAGCTTGTTTCAGTCCATATAGTGATTTCTTAAGTTTGCAGACCATGTCTTCCTGACCTTCAATTATGAAGCCTTCAGGTTGACGCATGTAGACTTCCTCTTGCAAGTCTCCATTAAGAAAGGCGGTTTTGACGTCCATTTGATGTAACTCAAGGTCATAATGAGCTACTAACGCCATGATAATTCTAAGTGAGTCTTTTCTGGACACAGGAGAAAAAGTCTCAGTATAATCAATACCTTCTTTCTGATTGAAACCTTTGGCAACAAGTCTGGCTTTATGTCGTTCAATATTGCCTTTGCAATCGCGCTTGGTCTTAAAAACCCACTTACAGCCAACTGCTTTGTGTCCTGGAGGCAATTGAACTACTTCCCATACTTGATTTTCTGCCATAGATTTCAATTCATCCTTCATGGCATCGATCCATTTATTAGAATTAACATCTTTAATGGCTTGTGAATAAGAAACCGGGTCTTTCATTGTCCCATCTTCAGATTCTACGTGGTAAAGCATATAATCATTGGAAATAGCGGATCTCCTTTGTCTTTGAGACCTTCTTAATGCCGGTTCCGCTGGTGTTGCATCCATAGGTTCATTGGCAATAATCTCATTATGGAGTTGTGGATTATTCATTGGGTGTTCCTCATTGTTGAATGGTTCAACAATGGGAGGGTTCCCATCTTTCGAAATAGAGGGTAAAGGAACATGTACCCTTATTTCCTGAATGATCACATCTTGAACTTTATTACTCCCACTGATTTCGCCATTCTCGTAGAATCTGGCATTACCAGTTTCAACAATTCTCGTACTATGGTTAGGACAATAAATCCTATATCCTTTGGACTTATCTGGGTAACCTATAAAGTAACCACTGATCGTTTTAAAGTCCAATTTCTTTTCTTGTGGATTGTAGATTCTAGCTTCAACTGGGCAACCCCAAACTTGGAGATGTCTTAAACTAGGTTTCCATCCTTTCCACAGTTCAAAAGGTGTCTTTGGAACTGCCTTACTAGGAACCCTGTTCAAGATGTAAACAGCTGTGCGTAGAGCATCCATCCATAATGATATAGGTAAATTGGCATGACTCATCATGGATCTAACCATTTCCATATATGTACGATTTCGCCTTTCAGCTACACTATTTTGCCATGGAGATCCAGGCGTTGTGTATTGGGCAACAATTCCAAGCTTTTGGAGAAGTTTTGCAAAAGGTCCAGGATGTTGTCCTGTTTCATCATACCTTCCGTAAAATTCACCACCTCTATCTGACCTTATGATTTTCACTTTTCTATCTAGTTGCCTTTCGACTTCAGTAATGAACACTTGTACAGCATCCACTGACTGAGATTTATCATGCAACAAGTATAGATAACAGTAACGTGAGTAATCATCAATAAAGGTAATGAAATACTTCTCTCCCCCAAAAGTTGGAACGTCAAAAGGTCCGCAAATATCTGTATGTATTATTTCAAGAAGCTGGGTACTTCTTGTGGCTCCTTTCTTTGTGTGTTTTGTTGTTTTTCCTTTAATACAATCCACACAAGCTTTATGATTAGTAAAGTCTAGATCCGGAAGGACACCATCTTTTACTAATCTTTTGATCCTTTCACTGGATATGTGACCCAGCCTTTTATGCCACAAGAAATAGGAGTCGTTTTTAGACGACTTACGCTTTGTTTCTACATTAGAATGCAGGGTAAGATGGGTTTCAGCAAATTGTTTAAGATGGAATTTGTATAAACCATCAATTAAAATCCCCGAACCAATAAGTTCAGAATTCTTAAATAAACTGAATTTACCATTTCCAACTTGAAACGAATAACCAATTTTATCAAGTGCACTTACGGAAACTAAATTACGGGAAATAGACGGAACATAAAGAGTTTGACATAAGTCTAACTGAAAACCGCTATCTAAAACAAGACGAAAGGTTCCAACAGCTTCAACTGGAGCTTTGTCTTGATTTCCCATAAATAAGAAGTTCTCACTTGGGTTTATGGTTTGGGTCGTAAGGAATCCCTGCATTGTGTTAGAAACATGAACGTTAGCACCAGTGTCAATCCACCAAGTATTGGAAGAAACATAAGATTTGATTCGAAATAACTTACGAAACCCATAGGGTTACCTTTCTTTTCGAACCATTCTCTTCGTTTAGTGCAGTCTTTTGCAAAATGTCCAGGTTTCTTGCAAAATTTGCACAAGTCTTCCTTCTTTTTCTTCTTGGGTGGTTGATTGGCCTCATTAGATCTGGGTGGTGCCCTTTTCTGGCCTGAATTGTGCTTTATCCCAGCTTTATGTCCAGCTTTTTGAACAAAATAAGCCACTTTAATGCCTTGTTGAGTCAGTCGTGCCTCTTCTTGAACCAGCTTATTAGCCAATTCATTCACTGCCCACTTGTCCTTAATAGTGTTGTAGTGAATTTGGAATGGCCCGTACTGAGGAGGTAAACTGTTCAGGATAAATTGGACGAGAAAAGACTCATCCACAGTCATTCCCAAATTTCTCAACTTAGCTGCGAGGTTGGTCATCTCAATAACATGTTCATGCATTGAGCGAGTACCATCGAACTTTATGGTTGTAAGATCTGCCATTAGTTTCCCAGCAAGGGACTTGTCTGCAGTCTTAAACCTTTCCTCTATGGCTTTCATGTAATCCTTAGCATTCATGGGCTTAGGAAGGGAGGTTTTGATGTTGCTGGCTATGGTCATTCGCAAGAACATGATGCTTAGTCTGTCAGATCTCTCCCAAGCATTAAAGAGAGTCTTTTCCTCAGGGGTACTTTTGTCAGTAAGTGGATCTGGCTTATCTTTGAGGAGGGCCAGATCCAAATCAAGTACTCCTAAGGTGAACTCAACTTGCTCCTTCCATTCAGAGAAGTTGGTTCCAGTAAGTATAGGGACAGAAGAAGCATGCGAGTTGAGGTGAGTGGGTAGGCTAACTGCAATATAAAGAGAGATACAATAATTTGATAAGGCTTTAACTTAAAAGACAACACATACATAATAAAATGAAACTTAGGTGCTCCTGTGGGTAGTCACCAGAGTTTTAATACTTTATACCATCTAAAGTCGAGTATTTTTAGGTGAGTATAATTACTCCTAATTAAGACAAATAAGATATCTGTGGATATCTTTAGTCTCCGTAAATATTGTTTCAACATATGAATATAGTCATCCTGTAGGAGACTGAAAAATTCATGTATTGAAAATATGCAATTATAACGTTATGATGGTAAGGTTATGGGCAATTTTCAATGTATATGAATGTAGGTCACTGTGGTGATCCTAACCCTAAGCATACAAAATTATTGACCAAAAGAATCAAATATGTATTTAAATTAGTTTCAATTTCATTATGATATATTATGGGTTGGCTAAGAAAAACTGAAGGGAGGCCGAGCGAAGCGAGCTCCTTAACTGGGGTCGAGCTGACAGTGTTCATAAAGGTTTCTAGAATGGGTCCAGCAGACTTGGGATCAGTGCATGGATGCAGTTGTTCTGGATTTCCTGACAATGTAGTTAGATGAGAATGAAAATGTCTTTTTTTTTTGGTTTCTTAGTTTGTTTGTGTTATTTATTTGTGCTGACTCACTGTGGGTTCTACAGATCCCACTGTATCCTGCCACAATATTTCAGAGTGAAATAGATGGAGAAGGAGCAAATTTTGTTTTGTATTTTAAGCTTTCTTGTAGTTACTCAAAGGAACTTCCAACCCACTTTCAAGAAAGTATCAGAGTAAGATGATCGTTATTTTTAATCTCTTATCATGAATTACCACTCCATGATAAACCTGTCTTCTTTGTGTTATCTCTGGCGATGATGCTGAAAAAGGGAAAAAGAATGAGGCTTTTCTGCTGGTGTGCTGTTTTCTTATTTTAATTTGTCAACCTTTATAAAATGTTAATTTGAGGCCTGTTGCAATCTTTTTTTGCACTGCCTTTTTTTGTTTCATGTTTTCTTCATCATTAAATGATTTAAATTCTTTTTCTTATTGTTTCATATCCTTATCCTTCTTAAAACAGCGATTAATTGATGATGAAGTTGAAAAGGTCAATTTGTGCAAAAAAAAAAAAGAAGTTGAAAAGGTCAAAGGTTTCCGTGTAGATACAACTGTACCTTTACGAGAAAGGTTGAAAATATTGGGCCGCGTTGCAAATGTAGATGATCTTCATTTAAGTGCTGCAGAAAGGAAGCTCATGCAGGCTTACAATGAGAAACCTGTTCTTTCACGTCCACAACATGAGTTCTACTTGGTATGTTCTTGTCCAACAACCCCTTCCGGTCTTCCAGCTCCATTCTTCCTGTATCCAATTTTAAATGACTTTTACTGTCTTGATTATCAAATACAATTTGCATTTCAATGCCGAAGCTTTAAACTTTAAATTGGAGGGTGCGCCAGGCCAGTGCTGTAGTGCAAAACACAGGCGACGCTCGAGAACCCCAGCAGCAAGCTGCTGTGATGGGAACTCACCCTGGAAAAATTAATTTAATATCGTGTGGGCCGATGGCCCACGTATCAGATATTAAACTGATAAGAACAGATACTACACTTGATCTTAGCCAAAAGGCCGAGAAAGGTATGAGTTGGAATGAGCACCTGGCCTTGATTTTGTATGGTTGCTTTTCTTGTATCCTTGTCTTTTCTCTCGATGTGGTACAATCTGTTGTAGAACAGGTTGCGGAATCATACATGCTGAAGAGGGATCACCCGAAATTCAAAGGCAAAATTCCATCGTTTCGGCCCCGAAATCGTCATTTTTGCCATTTTACGAAAGTTTCGTTTTTGCAATTACTTTTGATTTAAGAGTCCGAATTGACTTTGGTCAATTGGTACTCTCTCAGAATTCATAGGTCTTTCATATTCTGCATTTATCTCAAATTTTCCATTTATGGCAAATTTAATGTTTTATGTCCTTTCCTTTTCTATATTGAATTAGGCTAGGGTTTTATCTTTAAGTATCCCTTGTAAACCTGCAGCCGACTTATCTTCCATTTTTATTGAATAAACCTTGAGTTTGATTGAGATTTAATCTCGTTTTCTTAATTTTACGGAATATTGACGTTGGTCGTATTCCTCTTTGATTTTCTGCTGTGTCAATTGGTATCAGAGCACGGATTTGCCGAACTCGATGGCGAATAACGAAGCAGGAGACGAAAACTCTATTGGCGGAGACCATGGAGTAGAGGCCTTGTGGGCGGCAGTGGAGGAGACGCGGCAACAAGTAGCGCAGATTCGCGAGATGCTTGCTCCCGGGATCAATCTCAACGCCAATAACAGGCCACCGGTTGATAGGGCTCGCGCTGAGGGAATTGCCCGAGGCCACCCTGTTGATAGGAGACGCAACCCAGCACCTCGCATACAACCCGACAGCGAGGATGAGTCCGATGAAGAAGATGCTATGGGGTACGGGTTACCTCCACCTGCGAGGAGACCAAGGGAGCAAGACGATTATCGGCTGAAAGCAGACCTGCCCAGTTTCAATGGGAATCTGCGAATTGAGGATTTCCTTGATTGGGTCACCGAAGTGGAGAGGTTCTTTGAGATGATGGAGATACCGGAAGAGAAGATGGTGAGGTTTGTGGCGTTCCGGTTGAAAGTAGGAGCTGCGGTTTGGTGGGATCAATTACAAAAAAATCGGCAGAGGCAAGGGAAGGCGCTTGTGCGGACATGGCGTCGGATGAAGCAGTTGATGATAGGGAGGTTTCTGCCTCCAGATTATGAGCAATACCTGTTTCAGTCACTTCAGGACTGCTCACAAGGGTCCAGATCAGTGTTTGATTATACCGCGGAGTTTTCGCAACTCTTGGAGCGAAACAACCTGAATGAAACAGAGGGGCAGCGTGTATCCAGGTACATGAATGGGTTGAAACCATCCTTGCGCGATAAAATTGGTTTGCAAGTGGTGTGGACTGTGGAGGAGGCTCACAACCTTGCGTTGAAGGCTGAATTGATGGAGCGAAGGGGAGGATTTTCGGGTTTCCGTCGGAACAACCCAGAACCATCCTTTGGTCATAGAGACAAGGGTGGTGGCAGCAGCAGTAATAGCCCAGCAGGGGTGTTGAATCAGGGCAAAGAGGGAGGCAGCAGCGGCGGCAATCCCCCAGCCCAAGTAAACAGGGGCATGCCGCGAAACCCGAACCAAAACCAGAACACAAACTTGAACTCCAACCCCTATGCTAGACCTGCACCTGGGGTCTGTTATCGGTGCCGAAAACCAGGGCATATGTCTAATGCTTGCCCAGATAGGCGCAGGCCTGTCAACTGGATTGAGGGGGAAGAAGAGGGTTCCGGTGCTGCGGAAGACGACGCAGGAGAGGATGACTGTTACGAAGGGGTTGAGTTTGCTGAAGAAGATGGAGAGCGAGTGAATTTTGTGGTGCAGCGCATACTGTACACCCCAAGGCAGGAGGAGACCGGACAGTGGAATAACATATTCCGTTCGTTTTGCACCGTGAGCCAAAAGGTGTGCGACCTAATTGTGGACAGCGGGAGTTGCGAGAACTTCGTTGCAAGGGGTTTAGTTGAGCACCTAAAGCTGCCAACCGAGAAGCACCCGACTCCTTACACAATCGGCTGGATTAAGAAAGGACCCACGGTGAAGGTAACTGAAATCTGTCGCGTTCCTATTTCCATTGGAAAAATATATAAGGATGATATTGAATTCTGGGTTGATGTTGCTTTGTAGAATCAGTTGTGTGTTGTGTGTTTCAATTTCTTTGTTGCTGGGTTTTTTATTGTAGCATGGCCAACGGATCTATTTCAACGGTCATTTTTATTTGCCTCTGCAGGTTTTGATATGTGGGAATAGCTCCCGGATGCCTCCAGAAAATGAAGAAGCCATTTTGGCTCTTCATTTGGCTCCTCTGCTGGAGACGAAAATTAACCCAAAAAAGCCAAATAAGGGGAAACATCATTATCTTCTCTCTGTGCAACACATCACATCCATTTCACTGTTCTTTTGAGAGCTCACATCCATTTCACTGTTCTTTTGAGAGCTGTCATGGAGTATTTGATTTCAGTAACTTTTACATATTTCCCTCACCAAATCCAATCGTCTACTCTCCCTGCACCTACAAAACCACATCATTATCTTCTCTCTGTGCAACACAAGTCTAATACCAACTAAAAAAGGCTTGGATATGACAAGACCAACCTGACCTGAAATGTAAGGCTAATACCCTTTGAAATGGGGCTAGTAGTGTCAGGATCAATATGTCCCAAAATCCAAGAATAATATCCCCTCAAACAATCCAGTTCAATCATGCCCGAGGGAAAAGGCTCTTACCGATAAAATTTAAGCCTAATACCAACTAAAAAGGGCTTGGATATGACAAGACCAACCAGGTCAGAAATGTTAGGCTAATACCCATTGAAATGGGGCTAGTCGAGTAAGGATCAATCTGTCCAAAAATGCAAGGCTAATACAACCTCTAACAAGCGAGTTCAATCATGCTCAAGGAAAAAGGCTATTACCCATAAAATTTAAGCCTAATACCAACTAAAAAGGGCTTGGATATGACAAGACCAACCCGGTCTGAAATACAAGGCTAATACCCATTGAAATGGGACTAGTCGAGTCAGGATCAATATGTCGAAAAATGCAAGGCTAATACCACCTCAAACAAGCGAGTTCAATCATGCCCGAGGGAAAAGGCTATTACTCATAAAATTTAAGCCTAATACAAACTAAAAAGGGCTTGGATATGATAAGACCAACCAGGCCTGAAATGTAAGGCTAATACACATTGAAATGGGGCTAGTCGAGTCAGGATCAATATGTCCCAAAATTCAAGGCTAATACCCCCTCAAACAAGCTAATGCAATCATGCTCGGGGGAAAAGTCTATTACCCATAAAATTCAAGCCTAATACCAACTAAAAAAGGCTTGGATATGACAAGACCAACCAGGTCAGAAATGGAAGGCTACTACGCATTGAAATGGGGCAAGTCGAGTCAGGATCAATATGTCCAAAACTGCATGACTAATACCCCCTACATGGATGGCTGTGGATAAAAGGCGCTTGGTGCCGACAGCTGGCAGGAAGTAGAAAGAGGGAAAGAACGGTGCCGTTTCCACATAGCTTAGGTGGCTATGTAGAAAAACAAAAAACAAAAAACAAAAAAAAATGTATTAGAGGGGAAAAAGTGTGTCCGGTGATTAGTTGTGGCACACTTAAGATGACCCGGACACCCCGGTTATAAAAGAAATAAAAAAAAATATAAGTGGGGAAAGGGGCATTCGCTGCTGCTACATTTTGGAGTGCTGAAACGGCCATGAGCGCCGCCATGATAGCCAGAAATACTCTCATCTTCAATGCCTCCATCGTGATAATTAAGTTATCTTGCTGCAAGATGAGAAGATCGAGGTTTGGAGGATTCAGGCGACTCGGAGGACTCAGACACCGGATAGTGGGGATGACACGATTAGGGGCGGCGGGTTAGTACTTTATGTAGGTGTTGGCGAGGAGACAAGAGTAGGTGGTGCCTGCAGAGAGCAGGCTGGCCTGAAAGACAAAGCACATGCACATGGTTAACTTTTGAGGTTTGAAGTCTTTTTCTTTTTTATTGCACGGAGTTACAACCGAACTTTATGTTGTGCCATATAGCTGTTGCCAGCCATGTTTCGAGGTCGGCGCCTACTCTATAGTGCCGGTTTGTTTTTGATACTCTTTTTCTTTCATAAATATATTAAATTGATTTTTTATTTTTTAAAAATTATTTTTAATATTAATATATAAAAATATCAAAACCAAATTAATTTAAAATAAAAAAAATCATTTTTTTTTAAATATTTTTAAAATATAATGTCAAATAACCCTTTAATGTTTATTGACGTCTTCTCTCTCTATATATCTCCTTAGAAAGAAATTAAAATGATGTTTTTTTAATTATTGGTACAATGGTAATAGTTGAGGAAAAAAAATTTCTTTCTCAAGTGGTTTAAGTTCGAGTCATGTGGTTATTAATATAATAGTCATTAAATGTTTACATATTTGTTAACTTCAGAATATGTAGGATTAGCCAAAGTGCATATAAGCTTATACACAAATTAATATAAAAATAATAAAATAAAATGGCGTTTCCTTCTTTTCTTTCCTTAAAATTTGAATTGGAAATGGGTTTTAGGGTTTAGGGTTTAGGGTTTAGGGTTTAGAAGAAATGGGTTTTAGGGTTTAGAAGAAATTTTTGATTCTAAAGGTTTCTAGAATAGGTTTTTCTTTATCCCCTGGTGAATACGACATAATGCATCAAGGGAAAAAAAAAAAATAACATCATAAACATAATCAAGGAAATTAGATCCAACTATATGGCCTTGTTCCTGTCTTCATCTTCAAGCTTCAAAACGACTCCCTTTTAGGTCGAACCAGCCACCAATTCGTCCGCCGCCACTTTCGTCACGACGAACTTATTGACATCTATTACATCGAATATTTTCGAATAGTACTCACGCAGGAGCTTTGTACATAATCAAAATTGGAACTTTAAATAAATCACGATCAAACAGTCGTGCCCAAAATTAAAATAGTGCGGAAAATAAATAACATTCATTCAGGCCATAATAGTTGGATCGTTAAGTATCTGCAAAACAGAGTTAGGATATAGATATCTACCGCTTATGGCGATATAAGGTTATCCTACTTCATGGACAATCATGCGTTCCTAAACCTAGGCTCTGATACCATATGTTAATTCGTTTTTAACATAAACCCTAAGATCTTGAACTGCATGATAATCACAATAAGATTTCGATATAAGAAGGATTAAGAATTACCTCCGTTCATCATGGTACGAGGAGATTCTTGATCCTGCTGCCGAATCCTGCTACTGATTGATGTTGAATCTGGTTGTAGAAAAACTTTAGTGAAGAGTTTCGGTTTCTCTCTCCTCGCCTATAAACCCTAATGTGTTGATAATTACGGCTAGCTTTTGTGATGGACAAAAGTCTATATTTATAGGTGGAGAGAGGACCGAAATTCCAATTAGGGTTTTCTTTCAATCTCAACCGTCCATCAAGGTAGTGATTGATATGGAATGTAACTCCTTAATTAAAACCCGATTTTGTAGAAAATAGCATGTATCCTATGAAAACGAAATTCCTATAATGACCACAATTTCGGGAAAGGGAAGGACTTGTGGTCTACATTCATTCTTTCTTTCCTTTGTTATATTTTCTCCCTAGCTTACTTCTTAGTTCTTCCAGCATTCCTTCTCACATGACCCCACCTCTCTCGAGGACAGCAGTGCCAACGCCTCATTGACGTCGTGAACAATTACCGGAGCTCAGGCTGGTTCAGAAAACAATGGCAGCCAAAACAGGTTCAGTCTTCAACAAATTCCTTTCTTTCTTTATCCTTCTTCTCCATCTTGGTTGCTTTAATTTCACAGCCAGGTTAGATGATCACCAGCCAACCAAGAAACGCAAAAAGGTCTCTCCTCTTGCGCCAATTTCTTCTTCTCAGTCTCGCCTAAAACCCCACAAAGCTCTCTCCTCCTCTTGGTCCTACCTCAAAAGCATTTTTTCTTGTCAAATAACGTCCAGAACCCAATCTCAACCTGCAGCTCCGACTCTAACCTCAGCAAGATCATCGCAGCAATCCGTTGTCTCCATGATCCCACCTAATCAAACTCACTTGTCCGAACTACCACCAAGGAAAAGGTCAACTGGGTCCTGCGAAGAGTCCGATATCTCAACAGATCACCACTTCTTTCCTTTGAGAAATGACATTTTTCCATGCACAGCTTGCGGTGAGATTTTCCAAAAGCCCCAGCTTCTTGAAAAACATCAAGCTATCAAACATGCTGTCACACAGCTTCTAGACGGTGACTCGGGCAGGAATATAGTCGATATCATATTTAAAACTGGGTGGTCTTGTAAGGAGAAGAGCCCAGAAATCCGTAGAATTTTGAAGATCCATAATAGCCCAAAGATATTGTCAAGATTCGAGGAGTACAGAGAGTTTGTCAAAGCCAAGGCTGCGAGAAACAGTCCTATCAAGAGACGAGATGAGAGGTGCGTTGCTGATGGTAATGAGCTCTTAAGATTTTACTGCTCGACCTTTATGTGTGATTTAGGACTGGATGGGGATTCTAGTATTTGTAACCAGCAATATTGCAGTGTTTGTGGGATAATTAAGTCTGGTTTCTCGCCAAAGATGGATGGAATTTCTACACTGTCCACAAGCTTGAGAGCACACATGGCGTTCCCCGAGGAGATTGAAGACGAGTTCAAGTTCATGAATGTGAAACGGGCTATGCTAGTTTGCCGGGTCGTGGCGGGTCGGATCGGGGGTGACTTGGAGGAGGATATAGCCAAGCAGGATAGGGGGTCTGATTCTGTCATGGGAAGAGGTGGCAGTGGGATCCACACGAGGGTGGACGAGGAGGAGCTGTTGGTGTTTAATCCAAGGGCTGTGCTTCCTTGCTTTGTTATTGTATATACCGTGTGAGTGTGATCATGATAATAGCGTACGATCCCTTCTGCTCGTGTTTTTAATTTTGATGGATTTGTCAAAGTGTGATGTGTGGTGGTGATCATGGCTTTTGACTTTACTTTCTTGCTTGATCCGTGATTGTGACCACAACATGGTCAGGTGGTCACGACCCCATTACCCTAGAGAATGTTAGTTGCGGGGTATTTTCTCCTTATTTGCTTGTGATTCTATTTTTTTATTTATTGTTTAAATACTCCTGTACCGCTATCAGGGGCTATACCCCCCACGGGAATTCCTAGTCACGCAAGAGATAACTTATAATTAGACAAGAAAAAAAAAAGTATTCCTGTTCAACTTAATTAAAAAAAAGTTAGTATAATAAATAAAAAAATATTATTCAATGCACTTTTAATAATAATAAAAAAAAGAAAAAAAAGCACAGCATTATCTTAGTCACGCGCTGTTTAATAGAGCTGGCCCACTCATGATCATGCTCTGGGCCCATAAAGAATCCGCCCTTATCCAGCCCGGCCCCTATTTGACGGGAAACAGGTCAACGAAGCCTTCCCGGCAAGAGAAAAGAAATGCAATGATGAAAAGGATGGGCTGAGGCTGTTGGGGAGTTGCATAGTATACCCTCAATCACGTCATCAAGGATAAATTGCTGCAAAATCATGATGGGTTTCGATTGCGGGGGGCAAAACAAGTTCATTTTCATTTTCGGCTGGCGATGAGAAATGGAAGTCTCCACAGGCCATGATCTTTTTCTCGAGTTGGACTGAAACTGTTCAATTGGCAGCAAGCCCAGTCAGAAATTCTTATTTTTTTCTAATGAAAAAGAAGAAGAAAGTCATCACGCCAAGTCTTCTTCTTCTTTTACTGAAAAATGGAATGATGAATTGGGAATTGATAGCTACGACCTCTACCAGACTAAATGAAGGGATCAAGACCTTCTTTTTTTTTTGTGAAGAGTTATGATTTTTTTTTTAGTTATAAAAAAAACACTTGAAATCTTGGCCTAGGGGAAGAGACTTGTTCCCTTCTTCTGCGCCGGGTTCGAGTCTTTCTAGGTATACACTGCAGGACTGACAGTCATGCACATCATCAAAGCACCATCAGCAAAGCTTGTCTCTTGAAAGTTTGGCCATGGAACAGCACCAGTTGCACCACTAGGCGGATAAAAACCACATAATCCATTGTTTGAAACAATGGTTTCTTTGTTTTGTATATTTTGGGGTGTGAAATGGCTTTGACCACATAAAAATCTATCTGTGGCTGTTAATGGTGGATAAATGCTGGAACGGTCGTTTTGCAAATTTCGATTTCCAAAACGGCCACCAACGCCTCCTCCTTCCATCAGAGGAACCTGAGTAAAGAAGAAGAGGAGAGGAATTTTTAGGCGTTGAAAATGAGCTTGATTCATGGAGTGATTTTGTAGGCCTTTACTTGTCTACTTGTAAGAGATCAACCACATAACAAAAGCTGGTCATTTTGCTTACACTAAGTCTTGGAACATGCCATGTATATGGCCTAAGAGCCGTTGATCACCAAGTGATCTGATGGCTGAGAATTAGAGCTGAGTGTAACTCCTGAGCTTCCTCGCCTGGACAGAAGTAGGAAGAGAGGGGAGAGATTAGAGGGTTCGTTATTACTTACAATTAACGAATCATTTCCTAATAAATTCCAAATAATGGACAAAATTGGAAAGTTATCTATGAGGGGAGGGGAAGGTCAGTTACGTAAAATTGAGAAGACAATTTCGCTGGGTGATGCATGGTAACAATGTTATGCAAGCCCGCTGCCATATATAACCCCCAAGACCTTAATATAATTAACATGGGTATTTTAAAATATTATAATTATTTTTTTTCAATTTTTGATAAACAGTCAATTTATTAGTTTAAAATCTTGGTATTTCACCCTATCAGATGAATGCTATTTGTCGAAGAGTGAAGGAGAGGCGAGATCGAGAGAAGAAAAAGGCTGCCAAGCGTGGATCTGTGCGGTGCGGGAGACCAGCTCGAGCTCCCGAGGCCCTACAGCCAGCAGCTGCAAAACTATAACTTGTTGAATGAGCCCAAACAAAGTTTTAGCCCATGGGCCCTGGCAGCAGTATATGCATCCTACAGTGCATGAAATCCTCTGAATAGAATTTCACTCGGACACCTTAATAAAAAAATCATATTTAGAATTCTCTTTTAAATATTTAATATTGGATTTCAAATAAAATTCAACATTTAAAAATATTAAAAAATAAATTAGAGGTCGACTCGTCTACTAGATAATTTTAAAGAAGAAATATTTAATATTAAAACAATTTTTTTTCAAAATATACTTTTTAAAAAATAAAATGAATTGAATTTTATTTTAAATTCAATTCAATACAATAGAGAGTTGATTTCAAATAACCGTCAAGGATTTAGATTAGAAATTTCTAAATTTCTAATTTTTTATTTAATAATTGAATTTTTTTTATAAACTACAATAGACTAACTAGCAATAATACATTAAAAAGTTGCTATTTACGTTTTGTTTGCCAAAGAACTTAACAAAAAAGCATACGATTTCTCAAATACTTGTACATTTTTTTTTTCTAATCTCAGGGAAAATGATATAATATGTTTCGTCTTTTTTTTTTAATAAACTAAAGCACTTTTACATTATAAAAATAGTATCATAGTGATGAAGGTCTTGCAAGGTGGGAAGAAAATAATGGAGATGCAAAGTGTAATTTGCACAAAAATTAATAGTAATTTTCTTTTTTATGGCCGAGAGAGACGGGGCAATGAGCCGGGGACGAATGGAGGTGCCTCTACAGAGCATTTACTAGTAAGCTCTCTACTCCATTGAGATCTAAAATGTAAAAGAAGAAGAAAAAAAAAAAGTCATTATAATTCATCAAGAAAACATACGAAAGAATGTCTTCTGGGCCGTTCGAATTCAAATTTTCGAGATCTGAAACGTAGATCCGTTCTCGGGCGGAATGGCGAGGTGTGACGTAGCATCATGGAGGGTAGATGAGAAGAGATAAGATTAGTTCATCACTTCACGTGAAAAGCTGACACTTTGTGCTTGGACTAATCCAATCCCGAGAACCAAGTTATCCATTCCATTCGGTATGTTTGATTTTGAAGCTTGACTAATGCTCGTGTTCCATCAAATTTTCCACTTGATGTGGGCACCGAAGTCTGGTTCTCGATCCCGAGTCCAAAAAGGCGGTGGATTGCCGAGCTAATAACTTTCTGCTCGGAACAACAAGCTAGTAAATAAAAGCCAAGACAAGAACAACACTACAAAATCACCCCCAATAATTCGAGCAACATTATTCGAACATCGGCATGTGGTTTCATGTATGATTTCTGCTGCACTTACTCGGTTGGGCTCATGTGCTTGACGGGATCCATCAAGTTAAAGTTTAGGTGTGGACCGTCATCACCGATGCATGAAGGCCATCTTCGGTCACCTTTCTACTATTTAGGTTCTCAATGCCTTAGTCCTTCATCGTTACACTAAGCTGCCTGAGCAAGCACTGTAAATTATAACCACGAAGTTCGTGTAATTTATTCGGTGCCCTTCTTATGCAAGATGACTCCGTTTCTCCTAGGGTTTTCTTTTTCTTTTTTCCTTGCCTTCTTTCATAGGACAACTACTCGGCTGAAAACACAAATGGAATTTATATAAATAAATCATCAAAAGTTAGTTTTTATATTCTCAGAAAATTTTTAAAATTCACATCGTGAAACCACATTGAAAAAAATTCTTTCTGGAATTTTCGATTTTCTACTTTAGTGATTGTTTTTTAAAATATTTTTTTATTTTTTAAACAATTTAAAAATATATAAAATAATATTTTTTTAATAAAAAAAACAAACGGATTCCAAAAGCTGGAGGGCAATTGAGAAACTTCTGTAAGGGTGATCATCACCATAATTACAATATCGAAATTAAAAATGGCATAAATTGATTATTGACAACGGAATAATTACACTACATATTCTACTGTTCAAAATTCAAATGCCGGAACTACCCCTCCCCCTTCAGTTGCCCTCGCGAGAGAAGAAACACATGTCTATAACCAAACAAAAGGCTGCTGTTGGCATGTACGAGTACGAGTACAAATTGCCATTTATTCCTCCCAAAGGTCACGTGAATCCCTACTTCCAAGCATGGCCGGGCCACCACCCACGCGTACCGCCGTTCACATTCTGCTCTCCTCCCAAAGATTCCCTGAAGAAAAAAATCTCATTTCCTTTTCCATTTTTGGCAGATACAGTCATGAACACTGTCAATACGTAACTTTTTTTTATTATTATTAAAATAGAATCAATAGATATAGGCTTAGCTTAACGGACCAGCTTGAGCTTAAACGAAGGGGATTGTGATAAGATGTTGTGGCCCTAGGATTTTTATCTCTTCAATTGATTTTTTCCACCTTCTTTTAGCCCATTAGGCTTCTTGGGCATCATCTGGGGAGCCAAGAGGGAAACACGTGTCTTCCCCACCAGTATTCCAGAGAAAATTAGCGTAATTAGCAGCATGATAGGAGTTTGTAGGGTCAGCAGAAATGGCTTCCAGAAAAGTCTCCTCGGCTGCCCACAAGTCCCTTTTCACATGCCATAGAAAGCTTGCATACTTGCTATACGCCTCTGCATCTGGTGGCTCCGCCCCTGTTGCTCTCTTAAAGTAATCCTCTGCTCTGTTAATTTACACAGAGAAAAGGGTTAGTTATCAATCGATCAATTTCTTAACTTAACAAAAGATCATCAACCTCGTAAATATTTTATATAAACAGCAAAAATGACAGTCAACAGGCCAAGCTCTACGCAAGTTGAAGATGATATTTGGCATGAAAGGAGACCGCACCACACGTTCCCCTATCAGGTTTCATAAACAAAACCGAAAAGAGGAATTGAGCATCTTTTCTTACCTGAACTTGGATCCTTGAATCCTGGAAGTGGGTTTTATTAACAATAATTAAGAAGTAGAAGGCAGAGATGGTGCAGATCTTTACCTGTCGTAATCGCGGGCAACTATGTAGAGGAATTGAGCATAATTGGCGAGGAGGAGAGGATTGTTGGGGTCTTGAGACAGTTCAGTTTGATATAGTATATCTGTTCTAAAATAATCTTCATAATCATCTGCTTCAATCTTCGCGCTAATAGGCGAAACAAATCTATGCGTGGTCCCTTGATCAAGAGATAAATCTCTCAATGAAGATTGCATTTTTGAAGCTTCATCTACAATTGAGTTCCATAGACTTGACTCCTCTTCTCCGCTCACTTGCTCCGATACTGACTCTGCCTCTATTGACGACCCTAAAGATGAAAGCTGAGAAGCCCCGTCAGGGACTCTTGTTCTAAATTGGTTCGACTGGTCGAACAATCCATCGCCTTCAGTGCCACTGGCGACCGGCCGGACCTTTCCGCCACCGCCATTACTGCCCCCAATTGAAGCTGTTTTACCACTTGCAGATGGCACCGAAAACGTCTTTACTGATGAAGAATCAAACTTCTGATTATTCTGGTCTAGATTTTGAACAACAGATACACTTTCTGTTGTAGATGCGTAAGACCCTGTATTCGGTGGAGCTGCAATTGCAGTGTTATTGGCCATTGAATATACAGTGAAGTTTGCAAGGAGAATCATCACATACACCATGAGAGTAGGTGTTTGCGAAAACACTTGCTGAAACAACCAAACGAAAGAAGCGTGCATTTCTTGCTGTACACGAGCAAGAATATCCTGTAAATCTTCAGTGAAAAGAAACTCTCTCATTTGCAAACTATGGCTATGAAGTTCTCGAATTATAAACACCATTGAAGAAAACGCCTTCTTCACTGAGCAATAAGCAGATTCCCCTGCTTCTCTAAACCCTTCTTGCCATTGCATCTTTCTCTTTATTATTCGAAGCGAAAGCGGAAGATCAACACTACTCGCCTTTCGTTCTATACTTGCTGGAATTATATCATCCCTCCCTGACCAATCCGGTGGCTCTTGCTGGATTTCTGGCCATTGAGGCCTCACTGACAAATCAAGAGGAAACTGCCTTTTATCTTGCACTAAATTTGACGAGCCATCACTGCTACCTTTATAATAAATGCCCCCACCATTAATACTGCCTAGGTTGTCTCCAGAATTAGAAAGAATCTCTGATTCCGAATCCACTGCGCCACCGCTATCGTCATCATCGTCAGAAAGCTGGAACCTGAGAGCCAATTCTTGCATTTTCTTGGAAAACTCTTCGTCAGAAAAGGCATCGAAGCTAGCACTGCTAGCTCTTGTTATAGCCTGACCTCTTGGTTTCTGAAACTCGCAAGAACTAGCCCTCCGTAACTTTGTTGTTAATGGACTTCCAGAAAATGCCCATCGGTCCAGTCTCTGTACGTATCTACATACGAGCATTTCACCTCCAGCTCTATCAAAACGACGCGGTCGTTTTGAAGATAGAGATGCAACTGCAGAGGGTAGTGTTTGAGAGGAAGATGGTGAATGATGAATAATTGGCTGCGACCATTGAAAACAGGTCGTCGTAGCAGCTTTCACTCCCATTATATTTTTCTGTCTTTGTCAAAGAAAAGCTAAAAAGAAGCTTAGAAAAATAGAAGAAATCCAATCCCCTTAGATCTTCTGTTACAGCAGGTTAAGTCTGCCTTCCTTCTCTTTTTAATTCACTCGAACCTGGAAAATAAACAAGAACAACAAAACAAATCAATCAATACATCAAAAAAGGATAAAAAAATACATATAAAAGTGCGAATTCCGGCGACCAATCATTACTTTCCATGAAAACCGGATCGGAAAACGGAATCCAATAAAGCTGTTAATCGGCACGAAAAGCAGTGACAAAATGGAAGCGAGATCCAAGAAACGATGGCAAGTTCAAGAGAGATTTTTTTGCAAGAACTTACCATGGACTTGATGAACAGAATCTCTATTGGAAATCCGGCAAGAAGCTGAAAGGGCAAATACGAACCGTGACTTCACTTGTCAAGAAGAAGGGAAGGAGAAAGTCATCCCTCTCTTATATATATAGCTGACACGCTCACTTTGCTATCCCTTTTTATATATTAAAAAAAATATCCGAGAATGTGGCCAGTTTTGTTCGCGTGAATCATAACTCTGTGTGAGAGATCTGGAGGGTAACAGGGAATGTGGGTAACCGGTCAGTGGGTTTGGTTTCAGTTATGGTTTGTAACTTTTACTTGGATCCGGGTCACCTGCCACTATGCAAGGCAAGAACTAAGACGGGTAACCTGATTTTCGAGTCCTAAGCGGCTCGTTTCACGGACGATTTGGATCTCATCTTCTCCGTTCTTAAATTGTGCCGCATGTTCACACCGACTCATGGTTTAAAAACCGTGGTTTACCGACTCTCCGTCTTGCTATTGACACGTGTCCGTAATGTGACCACCCCCCCCCCCCCCCCTAATAAAATGTAGTTGTCACCTAGAAAATTAATAAAGCAAAATAAACTGTCTAGAAATTAATGGTGATGTAGACTAGACTCTAGACATAGCCTGACAGGAATCTGTACAGACGAGTGGGGCTAAGTTTCCGTGGTGGTCTTACGTAATTAAGTCGCTGTATGTTTTGAATTGTTTATTAGTTTGTTTTTTTAAATTACTTTTTCTTCTGAAAAATATCTCGATAATATTTTTATTTTTCACAACTACGTCAAAATATCTAAACATATAAAATATTTTAATTTAAAAAAAAATATTATCTATATATTTCTTTTTGTTTCCATCTTTTATCAAATTTTTAATGCAACAACCACGTGTCATTTTTTTTATTAAAAAAACATTATATATTTTAATTGTGAATATAATAATAACTAATAAACAGGTTTATTTATAGGATTTTCACAATGTAGTTGTTCCACTAAGTGTGAAGACAAGTCCTCTTATAGATTTTGAATTAAGGTGTTTGATATTCAATTAGCACCACTATATCTTTGTGGTACTATTAGTTAACTATTTTAGTGTAACTTATATTCTAGGAAATATCTTAAATACTCTAATGCTCCTTTTACTGTTTTCCAATGATATATAGTTGGGTTATTTGTAAATCTACTTATTTTACCAACTAGATAAGAAGTATTGGATCTTGTGTAGTTCATAACATATATCAAACTTTCAATTATTCAAAAATAATTCAATTGGTTTATATTTTTATCTATATTCTTGGACATATATACACATGTATTAATTTATGTCTCTCAATATGATGAGATTAAGACAATACTGATCAAATAGGTATCTTATACATTTTTATTTTTAACATGATATTTGAAACTTAGATCCTTTACATAAAACTTGTTAGTTAACACACACACACACACACTAGTAGACTTGATCGGGTGATTATTGTATGAAATTAACATATTATACAAATAAATATAATACAATGACATAAAATTCATCTATTTTATTCACTTAAAATCACATTTATCAACTTCATTGATTTTGAATTCATTTGATAATATAACCTTGTTAAACTTTTTATGTCATTATTTAGGTGTTACTTTCAAACCATGTATGATTTAACAGACTTGCAGACTTTTTCTTTTTATCAATAACAAACTCTTTAGGAGTTTAAGTTGTTCCATGTAAATTGTCTCTTCAAGGTTATGAATTAATAAAGTTGTTGAGAATTAACTTTAATACATAAAAACATATCCTCGAGGAATACAACACTCTTTTATTTAAAATTTGACATGTATACAAGAAACCAATATACACCAGTATTATATGAATATATAATAGATACACAATCTAAAATTTTAGATTACATCTTAACCTTTTTAGGATCAAGTATTGTTGTCATTATAAAAAAACATACTTACACTTAAAGATATTTGTATGAAGTTCTTCTACCTTTCTATAATTTATATGTTATTTTTTATAGGGTTTTTTTCAAGTATATGATTGACAATTATAATTACCTAATCTTGCATGTTTTGAGTTGCTCATAATCTTATCAACATGATATTCATAATTTATTTTAATGCTATTTTTTACATTCCACAATGTCGTTTTGTTGTGGTGAATAAGTGGTTGTGGATAATACCATTTTAGGAAGAAAAAAAAGATCATCAAATGGTGCTTCATATTCTTCACTTTTATCATTTTATTAAATTGATTTTCAACTTTATTTTTGTAAAGTTCAAACATTTAAATAGTTTCATTAACACACTTTAAAGTAATGAATATTTTATTTTTATCAGTAATAAATCATTTGAGATGAGAAAATAACGTAAGAAGTATGAGAAATTGAAGTTAGGAAGTATTATTTTAAAAAACTAAGAAAATGACGAATTAATTCTTACCACTTTAAATCTTTAATTAGCCATAATAAATAAAGAAAAAATTACAAAAAACAAGAGTTATTAAAAATCATGCCTGTTTTATCATACTGGAACTCAATTGGGATTCTCAAAACCTAAAATTTATTAAGAAAAAAAAAATAGTGTTCTATGTCAGAATTAGCAATTCATGGAGATAATAAAGGCCGACAATTCTTGAGGAACATGATTTTTATACTTTCTCCAAAATCCCGCCTGCAGATAGCCAAAAAATCTATCATAAGTTTCAAAGCAATTTTATGCAGCTAGCATATAGTAGTAGGTGAATAATCATGATGTCATGAAAGCACATCAGCTAGCATTTTTTCTTGTTTGATATAATTGGACAAAATCTTTGACTATTCAACTTTGCCAAATTAAAATTCTCAAAAATAAAATAAAATGGGGGAAATCATTCAAGTTTGATTTCAATGTGATGCTTACCGTGAGGGACTGCTAAAGCGATCTAAATCTTAATAATAAAATAAAACTCTCCACGTAGTTTCAATGTTTGAAACCATAGCCCTCACATATCTTATTTAGCCGGTCACGGTCCATTTATGTTGGAAGAATTTAAAATATGCTTTTATATATTCACATCATTTGATTTGACTGTTACCTGTAGAATTCTCGGCCATCAAACCAAAATAAATAAATAGCCCCCCACCAAAATAATACATGCACGCACAGTTTATTTTTATGCGTGTAATTGTATTTTAAAATTATATTTGGTTTGAAAATGTATATTTTTAATAGTTTTTAAAACACCTGATATTACATTGATATTTTTAGATTCATTGCGTGTTTAATTTGGTTTTTCCTACTGAAAGTCTGACGGTAAAATTAAAAATTGAATTTGAATGTTGAAATTAATGATTCTGACCTCCAATAAGTTGATAACAACCACTTTGCAAGATTTCTCAAAGATGTTAATTTCGTGTTGTCCTAATTAAACCATCTACAGAGCAGATTTAGGACACGTAAAATATTATTATTTTCAGGTGATATTATTATTAATACAACCAAAAGATGAAAAACAAAACATGTTTTTTCAAAAAACATTACGAATCAATTTACTTTACATGAAATAAATGGAGCTAAAATGCTGATCTTGATAGAAAAAAAAATTGATTTTGATGGGATATCTGTTAACATTTTAGTCAAATCTTAACAGTATAGGAAACCTAGTAGCATGGTGCTGACTCTTGACATTACAGACTTAGGGTGTTTGGAAATGTGTTTATTAAGTGTTTTTTTTTTTTTAAATGATTTTTTTTTAATTTTAAATGATTTTTTACTGATTTTAGACTAATATATTGATGTCAAAAATAATTTTTTTAAAAAATATATATTATTTTGATGTATTTTATATAAAAAATACTTTAAAAAACATCCTAATTACACTTATATACAACACTAGTGAGATGATCAATTAACCCCATCAAAACCACAAGGCATGGTTCGATGTAAATATGGCACGTCAGAAAGAAAAAGACAAATATCCACCGTTTTTTTTATATATTATATATATATATATATATAGTAAATCAGTTGAAAGACGCGTCACATGATGAATTATCCTTCGCAAGTAACAGTGAAGCGCACCTCCTAGAAAATTGGTGTGGTGTGAGCGTCAACGGGTAGCTGAATGAATATCGTCTGCGATTTCCATGGAGATTATGAAGCCCAGCAATTGTTGAGGAACATGATTTTTATACTTTCTCTGAAATTCCGCCTGCTAAAGCGAACTTAAATCATAATAATAATAAAAACTGTCCACATAGTTTTTAAACCATAGTCCTCACATATCTGATTTAATATGTAATTAGCCGATCACTGTCCATTTATGTTGGGAGGAATTAAAATATGTTTTTATATATTACACATCATTTGATTTGATGGATATTTGTAAAATTCTCTGCCATCAAATAAAAATAAATAAATAACCCACCACCGATAACCGATAGCGCACAGTTTATTTTTACCCGTGTAATTGTATTTTAAAATTATATTTGGTGTGACAAAATAAATTTGTTAAAAATCTTTGATATTTTTAGATTCATTGCGTGTTTAATTTGTTTTTTTCTACTGAAAGTCTGACGGTAAAATTAACAATTCTTATCCATGGACTCCACCGTAAACTAATTCTTATCCTTTTCTTTTCAATAATACATACATATATACATATATATATATATATATATTATTTAGTATTTTTAAATATACTATTTTACCAAAAAATGAAAAATAAAATAAGTTTTTTAAAAAACATTACGAAATAATTTACTTTACATGAAATAAATGGAGCTAAAATACTGATTTTGATAAAAAAAAAAAAAGTATTGATTTTAATGGGATATCTTTTTAACATTTTAGTCAAATCTAAACAGTGAAGGAGACACAGACACAGTAGCATGGTGCTGAGTGCTGACTCTTCACATTCGAGACCCGTCGTTCGGCCTGTGTTGCACAGTTTGGGGCGCAGCAGAGTGTGAGATCAAAACCAAAAGGCAAGGTTCGATGTAAATATGACACATGAAAGAAAAGGACAAATATCCCAAGCCATGTAAATTATTTAATTATACAGGGCTAGTGGGCACCACAAGATCACAAAATATCTAGAAAAGCTGCCACCGTTTTTTTTTTTTAAATAGCATATTTAAAAATACTAAATAATATTTATACTGTTTGAGAATAGGTTTTCAAATAAAAGGTAAATTCCGCATGTATTGAACCTCGATATTATCGGTTGGAAGACGCCATCACATGATGAATTGTCCTACGCAAGGAACAGTGAAGCGCACCGCACCGCACCGCACCCAGACTGTAGTAGATAACAGACAGACAAGAATTTGCAGAGGGAAAGGGCCAATAAAAAATGATCATAGATCTTAGTCAAGAAGAAAATAACCAAGTAGATATATATAAAGGGAAATTGGGAAGATCTTGTAACAGTACATGTCCATTATACTTCCTTAAACACCAAAATCCCTTTCAATCGTTTTTCTTTTTGGACCGAGTTTGTAAACTCTATTTTTGTTGATGTTTTATTTTTTCAATTGAAATGAAATGTATATTAATTTAAGAAAATTTTTTAGTTAAAATCTAGAAACAAAATTATTTAGAATTGTGCAATTTAATTTCAAACATAAATAAAAAAAAAGAGTTAAACTGATATAATTTGACTGACTTGATGAGTTCAAAGATAACAAGAAAAATTAATAAAAATATAGTTTAACTAAAAAAAATGATGTTAACATCTTAAAAAAATTAAAACAATGATATAATGAATCGACCCGGGTCAAACTAGATTAACCTTTCAAATGTGTGACATGTGTTATAAGACCATAATAACCTTAAATAAAACAAATCAAGTTAAATTATAAGGTTCAATTCGTAATAAATTCACTGTTTAATAATGAAATTGAAAAAAAATTAATCTAAAAAAGACATAATAAAATGATCTTTTTGAACAAATTTATGAACTTGTATGATATTATGAGAATTTCATCATCAATTTCGCAAAATTGTTACATTATCTGATTGTTCTAAAATTTTAACATAATATATATAAATATGTCAAGAGAATTCTCATAAAATTTCATCTCAATCTAACGGTTGAATTAAGAGATATGATTGATATTATAAAACTATTTATTATTTAAAAAAACACTATTTTAACAGAATGAAACATAGAAAACAAAACTGAAATATTTCAGGTTAAATTTCAGAATGATAAGACTTTAAATAAGATAAAATTTACTACAATTTATTTTAGTTTTTAAATTGAAACAAAATATACCGGCAATTTCAAACTAACAGAATTGATAACGTTGTTTTGAAGTAATAGGTAAAGCTTGAAAAATAAATGTCCATTCGGAAGAAAATTATGACCAAGATGGACCGACCAAACTCTTATTTGCCACACTTACCAAATGGGGCCTCGAAAAAGAGAGCGTCAACAAACTTCATTGCCCTGGTTTAATGGGTAGGAGCACCAGCAAGCTCCCTTACCTTCCCGCGTGCACCTTGCCTCTAGAAAAGCATTTAAAGTAAAGAATATCCACGTACAACACGACGTCATTTCCTCTTCTTGTCCGCGTTCTCATTATTTGCTGATCCATAGCAGCCATGGATGAAAGCCTTGAAGTAAGAGAATCTTCCTCGAGGAGGGTAAAAAAGTTGGAGGAGATGAAGGCGGCCCAGAAGATTAGCTAGAAACAGCCGGGCCAACTTCTCATACCTTTTCTCTCTCACCAACATGCTGCACATGCATTCGTGGCAGACCAGATAGACCAGTGACCACACCTTGCCATTTCATGAACGTGTAAGATTTCTCGGGGCTTGTTTAACTTGCACGCTGTATCGGAGCCCGTACAGATCAGAAAAAATAATAATAATGAAGGATCATTGACCATACTTCATTGACCATACTTTTATTTCAGAATTGCAGGAAATGGGCCAGACAGAAACAATTCACTCTAGCTAGGGGAACAAATAGTAAGCCGGCCGGAGGAATCCATTCAATCTCCGGCAAGAGAGAACGATCAGCCAATCCATGTTGTCACCTGTACACTAATGAAGTCTAAGCTATTGCAGGGTTGGGTTGCAGAATAGAGGGCTCAGCGCCAAACTATGTCTTTAATTTTCCATATCTCTGTACTTTCAACCATGGTGCCATGGCATGAAGAAACGGCACTGAAAGTAGCTAGTGTTAGAGAATAATATAAATTATATTATGGAGCCTCACTTACAAGCTTAAGTTTTTAGGTGAGATGGTTCCTTAACGTGGTATCAGAGCCTTGTTGACCCAGCGATCACGAGTTTGAATCTTACCATCCCTATTCTATTTGATAAAAACCAAGCACAAGGTGATGTGGGCCTGTGCAAGTTTCAAGCCCAAAAAGCTTTCACTTAAAGGAGTGTTTTAGAGAATAATATAAATCATATTATGGAGTCTCACTTATAAGCTTAAGCTTTTAGGTGAGATGGTTCCTTAACAGTTAGCTCGGCAAATGTGGTGATCAGTTGGTCAATATATTGACTGCCACCATATATTTAAAATCATATACTAATCCTCTTTCCTTTTTGTTAGAAATTTAAACAGCAAATGGATTTCTATACAACTTCCAGGTCAAATTATACACAGCTAGAGATAAAGAAGTTGATATCTAGATATAGTTGATGGCCCTTTGCAGGATTAGGTTGAGATTTTGGAATTTATTTTATTTCTTAAAACTATAATATCGATCATGCATGTCGTCGATCGATCCCCTATATAAACAAGGTTTTGGTGTAGAAAATCTGAAAGCAGGCAACGTGGTTGAAATTCTCACGTTTAGAACATTGAATTGTTTACCCTTAATTCAGACGTGTAAGATAGGAAAGAAGACATCGATGATGGCGTCGAGACTCCATTGTTGGATCTCGGAGAAAATAGCCAACAGAAGGAAAACGACGTCGAAAAGTAATGGCCTATCTTTCACACGGGGCAGAAAGATCGGACAGGGACAGGCAGACGCCGATGCCACGCCAATCACCTTATCTCCTAATCTGTTCTTCCCTCTTCCTCTCCCACCCAATAGAAAGCCTCTGATATATAGCTCTATCCATCCTTCTTGTTTTCTATCTCCACTCCAAATTACTAAATACCGTCCCTTTTATTCCGGCCATATTTTTTTTGTATTTTTTTTTTATCATCAAGAGATAACAGTCATCAGATTGACACTTATTTTTTGCAGAATTTTCAAGGCCTGTGGAAAATATACTCTGAAAATCTCAGGTTTGAATCCTATCTTGTGAAAAATCTCTCTTAAGAATGGTCATACTCAAACTGCTCTGACCTTGAGTGGTAGTTCACCTGGCCATCGTTTTTTTTTTTATATATAAAAAATGGAGATATTATTTAAGATACGGAGAGGCTATTTTTGGTGATGTAGCGAACAATAAAAATATCCCAGAGAGGTGAACTTTTGGAAATGCAGGCGGTCGTTTTCCGATCGTGTCGCTGTAAGAGGGGCCACAGTTGATCGTGCCCTGGGCATGGAGTGATATCCCACGCGCCACCATCACTATTCAAGAGCTATCCCATGGCCATTGAAGTCCATACAAAATTCTCTATTTATCGACATTCTGGATATTGATTGGATACGGGACATGCAACACCTTGGTTACCCTGTATAGATAACGCTCGAGATACTACTAGAACATATGAACAAAATAGATGTAAAGAAGATTCATTTCTGCCGTGTCTATCAAGAAGATGGAGCTTGTTTTTTTTATTATTAAAAATATACATATTTTTCTCCTTTAATTTCTTATATTTTGAAATTTTGGTTTTCTTTTATTTTAGATTTTATGAACGATGAATTCCATAGTAAGGATGACTCACCTTAGAAAAATGTAGACACTTAACGGTGAAAAATATAGATACAAACAAACATCAACTAAAATAAAAAATAAAAATAGCGGTACTTAAATAAAAAAAAGAAGCAATGAAAGTACAAAAAATGAAATAGAAGAAAGATTAAGCACATTGAATAAACAACATGGACCCTTGGGCTGTTAATACAGGCCTTGGTGAGGTGGTGCAAGTAAATGATTTAAATGGACCGGATCCAGCCCAGACACGAGTTAAGACAACTTAAAAAAAAAGACCACTTATATATGCGCGGGAGACGAATTTGATACGGTTACATTTCGCGCGAAAAGAATTTCGCCAAAAACCCTCCCCTGCTTTCTATTTATCCTTCAAACTTTACATTCTCTTCGGTAAATAATTTTTTAGTCTCTAAATCCTAAGAAGCACTTAAGCAATGCCGTCAATCGCAGGCTGCAGCTCTTCAATCATGGCCGTCATGTCCGACGAGATCTCTCGATCCAACGGTGAAACTACTCCTCAGAAACGGAGATTAAGATCTAACGCAGATTTAGTGATGCATGAGAGTCCGATTTCTTCTCCTTTGAAGCGGAAATCCCCTCGCCGATGCGTCGATTCGAGCCCTAACACTCCTACTAATGTGAGCTTTTGATTTATTATTATAGATCTTAATTTCACTGTTAAATAATTGTCACATGCGTTTTCTGTTTTGTTTGTAAATGGTTAATGCGTGTTGTTAATTTGCTAATTTTCAGGGAATTGAGAAACTAGAAAAGAAATGCAAATCGCCCGTGAAGAAAAAATTGTCAAAAGTTTTCAGTGCGAAACCAAATTGGAATCCAAAAGGTTTTTGCTTGATCAATTACCCGCTTTTATATAATAAATTTTAATTTCAATTAATGTTTAGTTGAGCTTAATTTAGTTGTGGCTTGATTGTAGATGTAAAGCAAGTAAGCGCTGTGAAGGAGTTGTTGCACGTGTCGACAGCACCATCTAGTGCCGTGTGCCGTGAAGATGAGCAGAAAAGGGTCTTTGATTTCTGTAAGGCGTGTATAGAGCAGGAAAAGGCTGGGAGTTTGTATGTGTGTGGGTGCCCAGGGACTGGGAAATCATTGTCGATGGAAAAAGTGAAGCAGTGTTTAGTTGATTGGGCAAAAGAGGTAAGTAAAACTGAATTTATTGTTTTTAGAATAAATGATTTGATTTCTTCTGAATTGATGTTGTGAATTTATTGAGTTAGGGTTGCTTTTCTGTATATTGACATTAGAAAACACCATGGATGCTTGTAATTCCCCCTTTGTGCTGTGGTCTTTCTTTGCCTTTTTTACCTTTATACTCCAATGAATTACGGTGCTTTTTATGCAAGTGTAATATTGTTAGTAGAAATGAACGGGTCCAAGAACTCAGGTCACTTGGTTTCTAGAACTCAATAACCGAATCATAGTAATTAATTGCCTTATAATGTGCACCCCCAATGCTTTTCTTATTTTTTGTTTGTTGCTGTGCGTTTGCTTTATCCTAATTGTCAATGCTCATCAAGTTATTATCCTGTCAGGCTGGGTTTCAGCCTCCAGATGTACTGACCATGAATTGCTCTTCATTAACAAAAACATCTGAGATTTTCAACAAGGTATGGACATACAATTCTTTCCACTGAATGCAGTGTAGTAGCATATAGATGCTACCAAGTTCGCTTATTAGCTGATTTGTCTTCTCAGGTGATGGAGAAAAACCAGCCGGGGAAGAAAGTTAATGGGTCTACGTCACCTCTAAAACATCTGCAGAACTTGTATTCGCAGCAACCAAAGTCATCGGGCTCCAAAATGATGTAAGAATCATGTAATCGACACATAGGCTAATTAGATTGTCATCTTTTTCTCAGTTAAATGGGGTAGTGCAATGCACTGTCAAGTGTACAGAATATTATGGTCCCAGTTATCCGCATGGACATGTAAAATAGGCCATGACGTATGCAAATTCTATTTGGATTAATGCATTATGATGCATAATGTCTTGGACTATACCTGACTAAATTTCACCTTTTGCAGGCTTATAATTGCTGATGAGTTGGATTATTTAATAACCAAGGACTGTGCTGTCCTATATGATCTTTTCATGCTTACAACTTTCCCATTTTCTAGATGCATATTGATAGGTAATATTCATGAAAAATAATTCACTCGGTCTTTTGGGTTTCAAGTCGGCGTAACAAATTCAAACCAGAATTAACTCTTTAACCCTTGCTTTTGCAGGAGTAGCAAATGCCATAGACCTAGCAGATCGCTTTCTTCCGAGACTCAAGTCATTAAATTGTGAGTTCATTGGTTACTTTCTTCAAGTTGATAAAAATAACCATCAAACTCATCCATTACATCTTATATAATGAGTTTTTTCCACATCCTCGTGCAGATGCTTATCCTTGATTCAGTGTCATGAAATTAAGTTATTAGCATTTTTCATTTCAGCAATGATTGTTGCTCTGTTCACTCATGAATTTGGGTCTGGTACTTACTGGTGGGTTCAAATGTGCATTCTTTCCTGTGGCAGGCAAACCTATGGTTATAACTTTCAGGGCCTATTCCAAGGATCAAATCCTCAGAATACTTCAGGAGAGGCTAATGGTAATTTGCATCCTCATATTTCACGTTTCCTTGTATGTCTGCTTTGTGTAACTCACAACAATACTTGATAAATTTATAGTTTATGAAATTATATGGGTACATTGCTGACATGTAATAACTGCTGCTCTGCATCAACAGGCAGTGCCACATACTGTTTTTCACCCACAAGCATTGGAACTCTGTGCCAGAGTAAGTTCCTTTTTTTGGGTGATCTTTTTGATGAATTGATCTGCTTTTATACAATTGATCAATAACCTTAATTGACTTCTAACAGAAAGTTGCAGCTGCATCCGGAGACATGCGTAAAGCCCTTTGTGTTTGCAGGTCATTGTCTTACCTCTTTCATTATTCATTTAATAGTCTTCCCTTGCATAAGGGTACCGTAATTCAAATTTCTGATGCATGCAAATGACAGATGCTGGTTTTTTGCAGTGGCAGTTGCCAGCTTTTCCCAGTTGGGGCTTTTGAAGTGGCAAAAAAATATAACTTCTATTTTTATTTTTTTTCAGGAGTGCAATTGAGATTCTAGAAGCAGAACTGAGAGAATCTACGAGCATTCTAACTTCTGATAAGGAATTGTCTCAACAAAAGACAGCTCCAACTTGTATCATAACAATTGAAAATGACATCGTAAGTGCTCGCCATCAGTGTTTTCATTTCGAATTTGGATCTATATTATTAGTTTACAAGCATCAATTTCCATACATCATGCTATTAACTTATGGCAAGGTCATCTCATACTGTCAATACTAGACTTTTGTGTTCTTTTCCAGTCTAATCATGCTATTGACATGATGGTTCCAAATTAAATCAAGAAATTACCTCCTTGAAAAAAAAATCATGCTAAATGTGTCCCTGAACTTGTTATAGGTGAGGATTGATCATATGGCTGTTGCATTATCAAAAGCATTTAGGTCACCAACAGTGGACACGATACAGTCCCTCCCTCAGCATCAACAAGTAAGTTTGGGTCAGTAACTTTGTAATTATTGATTTGCAGATATTACTTGTATGATATGTATGAATTTAACATGGTGATTCTCTGCCCGCTTTTGTACAGTATAGTTTCTTTCGATTCTCGTATAAAAAATTTAAACTCTTTTAGATTTCCTCTTTTCTTTGGGTGACCTGTTCTATTGTTCAAGCGTTCAAGATTCTAGTGTTTAATGACATGTGAACTGCAGATGATACTGTGTGCTGCCGTGAAGTTTTTCCGTGGAGGAAAGAAGGATACTACTGTAGGAGAGGTTTGCTTTCTTTACTTAAAATAATGAATTAAGGAACACCTAGAAGCTGTCACTGGTATTGAACTTGTAACATGGATACAGCTAAATAAATCTTACATGGAGATCTGCAAATCAACAATCATACCACCAGTTGGGATTTTGGAATTTTTGAGCATGTGCAGAGTTCTAGCTGACCAGGTACAGATTGAAAAATTCGTGTCCAGTTTTCGTTCATTCCCGAGTATTTTATTTACGTGAAGCAAAATCAATACACGTGCTCATATAAAAGTGTGACATTTTTAATGATTAATTAGATCCACCAACAATGACATGATATTGAGAACATTGTGCAGGGGCTCCTTAAACTAGGCCAGTCTCGTGATGTTAAATTAAAGAGAGTAACCTTAAAAGTAGATGAAGCAGACATCACATTTGCTTTGCAGGTACAGATTCAGAAAGAGAAGCTATTTATTTTTATTAGCTTATGTTCTTCTCCCTAATATTCAAGTGGATTCTTATCAACTGAGCTCGTGTGTTTGGTCAGGGAGTCCGAGTCTTTCGGAATTGTCTTCAGTGATGCAAATAATTGACAAGCACAAGGATTTTTTTATTTTTTTCTCTTTCAACTTCATATTTGGCCGCTAGCTATTTATCAGAGGACTCCACCTATTCCAAGGTTTGTAGCTGTTGATCTTGCGTTAATGAGAAGGTGGTTTTGTAGCTCATTGTTTCTACAAGTTCTCATCGTTTATTTTTCTTTCAGAATCAGATGTCATTGCCACGGCAAACATATCGTTGAGCTCAAGGTGAATGACTTGTTAAAGCAGAGAGAGATAGCAGACCTGGATTGCATAAACCAAAATGAGAGTTGCCATTTACAGAAATATCGACAGGAAAAGGACCAATTCAGTACAGATTTATAGTAGCACGTAAACTAAGTCACTACTTTTACGATAGCTGTATTATTAGATTTTTTGAAGTTAGTAAAAAGATTTTGCTTCTCATCTCTCCCTGCAATAACGAAGGGAAAGCTGCAAGGTTTAGGCTTTTTGTTATCCGTGGTGAAAAACATGTATTTCAGATAAAATAAAAACAATTTTTAGGGTATAATTAAACTAATCAAAATTTCAGGACTAAAATGTAAAGCGTTTAGGACTAAACACAATTTTTAGGGTATATTGAAGATTTTTAATAACACTTGAAAAAACATCAATTAATTTTTTTTAAATAAAAAATAATTTGAAAAGCATGTGTTTTTTTAATGTAAAAACATGTTTTTCTGTAGTTTAATAAAACATCACCGCTGCCTGGGAAAATATTTTTTATTGCAAATTTTTTTTTTGTTAAATATTGTATACACCATTTCTTTTCCTTACATGAAAATATCAATTAAATATAGGAGTATCATGATTTGAAAATTCAATAAATTTTAAATTAAGTAAGCCTAAATCTTATGGGTGTTTCACTGTAACTCAATCCACATTGAAGTGTATTTTGGGTATATAACTTTGATTGAGAGATGAAGATTTCTTTGCACATGTCCAATTTATTGTTTTTATTTTATTTTAATTTTTAGGAAATTATTTTCAAATTTTAATGAATAGTATAATTACACTTATCATTTATCATCTTAATGTCCTCTTTCTTTCTGAATGATATGTGTATAGTGATTAAGTTTGATTTAACGTTAATTTTTTTCCTCTTTTTTACTCGTATTACATGTTGGGTATGCAAAAAATTATATTGACCCTTTTTTTTCTCTTTTGACTTAGTCACTCTTCTCTTAGTTGCAATTGCTTTATTTATATTTATTATTAGATTTTATTTTCAATTTCATCCCTAGCTATTTGATTATTCTTGATTTTTTAATCAAATTTTGTCTTTTTTTTTTAATTTTCTTAATGAAATTTGGTCTTTATTCTCTTAAATGTTATTTTTTTAAAATCATTTTCTTGATTGATTTGTTTTTCTTCAATTTTATCATCGGGCATTTGTTTTTATCTAACTTTAGTGTCAAATCTAGTCCTAATTCTTTTAATTGTTATTTTTTAAAAATATTTTCTCAATTGATTCCATCCATGAATATACAAATTCATTTATTTTTTATGTCGAATCTAGTCCTCATTATATTTAACTATTTTTGTTTTGTTTGACATTGTTCTTTATTTTATTTTCACCATTTTCATTCTTCAATATTTGTTTGATTAAGAATCTTGTTTCTTTGTGCTTTTTAGATTTGTCTTTGACAAGGTCAACCTGGTCTCATGACTCTAAACATAGACATGAAAGATTAATCCAAGTTGATTTTGATATTTTTTAAAAGTATTTTTTCTTGGTATTTTGATTTTTTTATTTTATGGATCATCTCAATTTCATGTTTCAAATCACATTCCAAGAAACAACATTTGGCATAGAACAATCTAAAGACTTCATTTTCTCCTAAAATTTCAATGTCTCATAAACCATCCCATTAGCAGCACAGAACTCCATGTTACACTATCTCTTTCAGGCATCTTTACAAAAGTTTCTTAGCACCATCCAAGCTTCCACATTTACCATACATATCTGTCAAAGCATTACTCACGTAAATATTCAAACAAAACCGAAACTTTATCACCAACCCATGTAACTGCCTTACTAGTTCCACACTGCCATTAAAAAAACCTCAATAAAAAGTAGTAATTCACCTTTAAAAACATCCTTTAACACCTAGTTTTGGATACCAAAGGCACGAACAAACACAAGCAACAAATTGTCTTCCACACTCCGCAAAAATTGGCCAAGTATTCCCCCGTAAAAGAAATCAATCTGGATTTAAAAGCAAGGCTCATGTATCATGAAATTAGTAGAATCCCACAATTCCCACTTCTCACACCTTTCTTTTGACAGCATCAAGAAACATGTAAATCAAACGCATGCTGTGATAAGCTTAACCCAAACTACAATTTAGCTTTGATTTGTAATAAATCAGATCTATAACAAGAAAATAGATAAAAAGTTTAGAAAACAAACTTTTTGGTATAGAAGCAGTGGGCAAAAGATTGACGGACTTCTGTTCTTCTTCTTGTTTCGGTTTTTAATTAAGAGAAGAAACAATTTTTCTTGTTCGGCTTTGGTTTCTAATTGAAGCAACATTTCTGCTTTCTTTGTGTCAATTAATTAGCTTGAACAATGTTTAAGCAGGAATATTTACATTTTTTATGTTTTGGCTTTTATGTTTAGACATCTAAAAATAATAGCCGAAGAACAGAACAACTATTTTAGCTATTCAAATAGATGTTCTGGTAGACATTTTAAAATTAAATACAAAAATTAAAAGTACAGTTTTTTAGTTTTGTCTCTTCTAATGCCTATTGCATTGGAGATGCTCTAAAAAAATGTTTGTTTTTGTGGTGCAACCAGAGATTGCAAAAAATCTCTGTAATGTAGTGTTTGGTTAACGGTTAAAAGCACTTAAATTGCTACATGGGCCCACCAAAAATTGGAGAAAACGCAGGTTGGGGAGAAGCAGCTAATCCTGGCTTGTCTCTCGGCCTGTTTTCTAATTCGAGAGCTTACGTGGGATTTTTTATTGAGGGCCTGTTTGATATTGCGGTTGCGGTTGTGGTTGAGGTTGAAAAAATAGAGTTTTGAAAAATGCGCTTTTTACTGTGGTTCAAAAAAAGCAGTTAAGTGTTTGGTTAAAACTGTGGTTGAGTTGAAGGTTGAAGAAAAAGCAGTTTTGGTGTTTGGTTTCCAAACTTTACAAACTGCTTTTAATTTGTGAAATTACTTAAAAGGGTATATATATAATTTTTTTAAATATTGTCAATTTAATAATTATAATATAATATAATTAATAATTCAAGTAAATTTTAAAAATTATTTACGATATTAGTGTATCAAAATAATTTAAAAATATCAAAAAATTAATTTAAAATAAAAAATATTTTAAAAAAAAATCAACTTTTTGATGGGATAAATTTGATAATTGAAGATATTTATCAAACTATTCAATCCCATTTTACGCACAGATGAATTATTATTATTATTATTACTTTTATTTTTTCCATCTCTTTCCACTTTTATCAGACGCCCATCTCCAAGCTCTCTTCTCTTCTCTCTTCTTCGCCCGAAACCTCTCTTCCCAAATTGCATACCCATCTCCCAGCTCCCCTCTTCTCCCTTGCAAACCCATCTCCCAGCTCCCCTCTTCTCCCCTCTGCTCCACATCTGTTAACTTCTCACTTTCTTGTGAAGACCCATCTGCTCCCAAAATTGCAGACCCGATCGAGCTGCTCCCCTCTTCTCCCTCACAGCTGCGCCGGCCTTCCATCACCGTCGTCCACACCGTCTGCAACAGATCGTGACTGCTCCGGTAACTCCTTCAGGGCAACAAGATCGGAGCACCACCCAACCAAAGTAATCTCTTCTTGCTGTCAACGGCTTGATTTTTTCTGTCATTGATGCGTTTGTCATGTTAGGAGCTTCGATGTGTGCTCTAACATGTTTGTAAACACTGTGATTATAAACCGAGGATGTTTCGGGGCTTGTATTTTCAACGATAATTTTTGTATTCAAAAATGAAATCGCCGTTGCCAAATGCATGAAACGCGAAATGAAAAGCATAAATTTTCAGCTTTTCTTCAATCGGCGTTTTGATCAAAATTTTGTGTGGGTCCCACTCATTTTAAATGGTGTTTGGTTGTTACCAAACACCAAAACTTCATCCCGTTTGGCAAACGTGGAACGCACCACGTTGCCAAACGGGTGCTGAGAGGAGGAGCTGCTGGAAAGGGCGGGGGGGTATTTTTAAATCTATAATATTTGGGAAGAGGGGCGGGGAGTATTATTATATATTTTTAATATTAAAATAATCTTTAAAAAATAATTAAAATATAAATAAATATATTAGAAGGAGATCACCATATATTTTTACCTCGTAATCTTTATTTTGTTTCAGATAATATTTTATCATATATTGTTCCTCGATCAAATAATAGTCAGGGATCGCAGAGGCGTTCATGTATGAATTTAGTTCGTGATGGAATTACAAGTAGTTTGATGAGAGAATAAAAACAAATATTTAATTTACTTGAATTATTAATTACATTTTGTTATCATGATTATTAAATCTATGATATTTAAAAAAAGCATATATATTAATACAATATTTAAATACACACACACACACACACATATATATATATGTGTGTGTGTGTGTCTGTCTATGTCCTTTAAAGTAATTTCACAAGTTAAAAATAATATGGTAATCAAACACATGAAACTGCTTTTTATTAATCTCAAACTCAAAAGCAGTTTTAACCAAACACTTCAAAACTTATTTTGAACCGCGGCTAAAGTGTTTTTTATGAAACTGTTTTTTTTTAAATTTCAACTACAATAGTAAAAACAATACCAAATACACACTAAATAGCTTAGGGCTCGAATGGGAGTTTGTTGTTTTGCCACGTTTTCAGTGGGCTGCAATTTCTCTTCTCAGTTATAGTGTAAGGCTATAAAGCCAGTGCTTTAGATTCAATAAATATGTAAGCATTCCCGGAGACAGAAAGCTAATATCAGTTCTCAACATCCCTGATCAGATTATGGCTAGTAGAAAAGCACTGATCAGATTGAATAGCCATTTTATTTGACATTATATTTTGACCTGTTCATCCCGTTGCATGATGATCCGTTGGAAGAAGAACAAGCTGAGGAAGTCTCTCCATCTTTTCTAAGGGAGATCAGAACTGGATGCGTGACTATCTGAAAAGTCGTCTCCCATTTAAAATGATTTGGGTATTTTAATCAGTTGCTTGCATTAACTTCCTTCCTCAAGCAGAGAGCAGGCGTGATCTGGCTTTGTTCAACCATTTTAATTTCCAATTAGTAATTTAATCCAAATTTATGCAGACAGAGAAAATGAAACTGTCACTCAACACCTTGTGCTAATTTCCAAATGGTCGTTGGAATGCATAGCCGACTGATTATAAAAGTCATTTCGGGAGTACTGGTTCGAGGAATTATAAAACTCATGGTGGTTATGTTTTTTCTTTTGTTGTTCGTGAATATGCGGCCGGGTTTTGTCACGGTTCGAATAAAAAAACTAAAAGTAAAAGATAATTTCAAGTGGTAATATATATATATATATATATTTTTTTTTATCTAAACACAAGCCTATTGGATGTATTTAGTTTTAGTTTTATTTTTACAGCAAACAACAACTCGATGAAACAATTAATTAGTTTTTAAAGCTCAAGGGTTGAAAAATACCGCAAATTAAAACATTTTTTTTTAAACAAATAGGCATGTATACAAATTAAATAAACATATAATTAGATTTTCTTACCATAAAAAATTAATGTATCCATAAAAGAAGACACAAGCACATTGCTTAGGCTAATCCAAGCTCACATGATAAATTTGTGACCTAGATGGTGAGGTTGTGCTATATTGAAAATAAAGAAAATTGAGAAAAATATGAGAACAAAATCTAAAAAAAAAATATTAAATGATGAAATTAAAAAGAAATAATTTTAGAAAAATAGATTGAAAAAAGATTAGTGTTGATTCGGGTGAACATCTAATTTCGATGACTTGAGGCATGAGACTCAGATCATCACACTAGAAAATATTATGATCCATACTACAAATGAACAAAATATCAATGAATGAAACCAAGAAAAGACATTTAATTAAAAAAAGGATGACAAGAAAAAAAAATAGTTTAATGAATGAGAACATAATCTAACATAAAAAAAATAGACAAAATGATGAGGGATGCAATTGCTAAACAAAAATCAATTAGTTAAATTATATATAAAAAAGAAAAAGAAAGAAAAAATATCACATCTAATATAAAAATCATATTAAATCAAATCACAATGGATAAAATTGAAAAAAAATTTAAAAAATAAGAACCACATTCGATACAAAAACTCAATCAAATCAATTTTCAAGGGCTGAAATTGGAAAGAAAAAAATAAAAACTAAAATAATAAGGGTCAAATCTAATATAAAAATCAAATAAACTTAATCTAAAAGGATGAAACTAAAAATAAAAAAAATTAATAAAAAATATCCAAAACAATCAAAGATTAATAATAAAGGACTATAACTAAAATAAAAATAAAATGGAAGGACATTTTTTTTTTCTTGCCTAGCATGCATCCCGAGAGCATGAGAGAGAATAGGAGGGAAGAAAAAGGTCGACTATTGGCAAATCTCTGAGAACCACCATATACACATAAGCCTAATCTTTGATAGTAATTATATTGTGCAACCACGTACAAAATCACTAAAAAATAAATAAATTCAGGATTGCCAACAGAGATGAAAAGAAAATTCTTGTCATCAACGCATAATCCAAAAATTAAAGACACCATTGTGACACGTAAGCACAATTACTATCCGATGATATTACGTGGTGTTATCTAGGCTTACTCTTTTCTATCCGTTTAATAAAATCCAAACACAATTACTACCCGTTATCAGTTTAAATTTAATCATTAAAATCCCATTTTCCTAATTGTAATCAGACTTTAAAGTGAAGTCAACACATTCATCTCTCTTTATTCTCTCCTTTTTAAGGCATATACCATATACCAACCCTCATCTCCTCTGCTTCATTATTAACGCTCTCTACCTTCTTGTCGGGTACTCCATTATTATAATTACTATTATTATTATACCTCTCAGCCAAATGCACCCTTCCCTGTCCTAGAAAGCACTTTCCTATCCCGGTTACAGTTCACCGGAAATGGCTTCTCGTCTACTATCACTCACCTTTCTTCTCTTTCTTTATTTAGTAATTTCCTCTCACTCCCTAGCATTTGATGATTTACACAAGAGACACAAATCCAAAATCAAAGGCCCCATCAAAACCCTAGTAGTGCTCGTCATGGAGAATCGCTCCTTTGACCACGTTCTTGGCTGGCTCAAGTCATCCCGACCGGACATCGACGGTTTATCTGGTGCCGAATCGAATCGAGTCTCTGCTTCCGACCCTGACTCCGACGAAGTCTTCGTCTCCGACGATGCGGTCTTCATCGATTCGGACCCTGGCCACTCGTTCCAGGCGATCCGAGAACAGATATTCGGGTCAAACGATAGTTTCGCTAACCCGGCTCCAATGAACGGGTTCGTGCAGCAAGCGAAGGGCATGAGTGAAACCATGTCCAAAACCGTCATGAGCGGCTTCAAACCGAGTCTTTTACCGGTTTACACTGGGTTAGCGAATGAGTTCGCCGTTTTTGACAGGTGGTTCGCGTCGGTTCCAGCGTCAACCCAGCCTAACCGGTTCTATGTCCACTCAGCGACCTCACACGGAGCTATGAGTAACGTGCGGAAAGACCTTGTCCATGGATTCCCTCAAAGAACGATATTCGACTCACTTGACGATAATGGCCTCAGTTTTGGGATTTATTACCAAAACATCCCCGCAACCCTGTTTTTCAAGTCGCTGAGGAAATTAAAGCACCTGTTGAAGTTTCACAGCTACGAACTGAAGTTCAAATTGCATGCGAAGCTAGGGAAGTTACCTAATTATGCGGTGGTGGAGCAGAGGTACTTTGACGTGGAGTTATTCCCGGCCAATGACGATCACCCATCGCATGACATGGCAAGAGGACAGAGGTTTGTGAAGGAGGTGTATGAGATATTGAGGAGCAGTCCGCAGTGGAAAGAAATGGCGCTTCTGATTACTTATGATGAGCATGGTGGATTTTATGATCACGTGCCTACGCCCGTCAGAGGGGTACCGAATCCGGATGGGATTATTGGGTCTGACCCATATTATTTCAAGTTTGACCGCTTGGGTATTCGGGTCCCGACCTTCTTGATCTCTCCTTGGATTGACAAGGGTACTGGTAAGTGTTGAGTGTTTTTGTTGTTTTGTTTTATTATTGTTTATTTAGTAGCTATTAATGTCGATGTTTAACGATTTTGTTTTTGTTTTCGTTTTTTTGTTCGCAAGAAGTAGTTATTATTGCTGTTGATGTGCAGTGATACATGAGCCAGATGGGCCAAGACCAGATTCACAATTTGAGCACTCTTCAATCCCAGCAACAGTGAAGAAGCTGTTTAACTTGAACTCGAATTTCTTGACAAGGAGGGATGCATGGGCTGGTAGTTTTGAGAATTACTTTTACCTTCGTGACACTCCGCGTGATGATTGTCCAGGTTTGGTTTCGATATCCTTATCCTTAAACAATCAGTACTGTTTTGTTCTTCAATAAGTTACTCTGTCGTGTTGTCAATGAAGCGTTACTGTACTTAAGTTGATTAATTGACGCTTCAAGGAGGATGCGATCATTCATCCCTGGCGCTATACTGCTTTTGTTTGATTTGCGTATTTCGACGTTTAATGGGATTCCCACTTTGTCCTGAGATGGAGCTCATTTATCTGCGAACTAGTTGCTTGACATGAAATCCATGGTGGTATTTTTCTAACAGGCAAAGTCAAGTGACATGCAAATATGAGAGCAGTCTTTTGTTGTTTTCATCTTTTTTTAGCAGACCCTCCTTAACTCTTATGTCTGTAGGAATAATGGAGGTTGGAGACTGAAGATTTAAGCCTTTAGAGGCTAACTGTTTCATGTAGGCTTGTAGAGATAGAACCCAATCAAGAGTGGAGACCCTGTTATCTGTTTCCATGAACCCAATCAAGAGTGAAGAGACCCTGTTATCTGTTTCCATGAACCCAATCACTTAATTCGTAAAAAAATCTCTTCTGAACAAACATTATTTGGAATTCTTGGCGTGCTATCATACACCATATGATTCAAAATTAATCCTGAAATCTGTTTGCAGAAACCCTGCCAGACGTGACAACATCATTGAGGCCATGGGGACCAAAAGAAGACGCGAGCCTCTCGGAGTTTCAAGTTGAGATGATCCAGCTTGCGTCTCAGCTCAATGGTGATCATGTACTGAATGCTTACCCGTATATTGGCAGAAGCATGACAGTGGGTGAAGCCAACAGATATGCTGAGGATGCAGTCAGGAGGTTCCTTGAAGCCGGTAGGGCTGCTCTTAGAGCTGGAGCAAATGAATCTGCCATTGTTACAATGAAACCTTCGCTCACTAGCCGAGTTCCGGCGGGGGGTAATGGTCTCTACCGGAAAGACTATTGATTCCCTTCAAAATCACTATTTTAGATATGAATTTGAATGCAAATACACAATTACAGTGGCTGTATAATGCATTTACCACTGCATGGTATAGAAGAAAGCTGAAGTACATAGTCTCAAATGTATTATTTGGGTAAGTATAGTTTTAGTAGATGGTCGATGAACACTAGTATTGTACCTATCTAAATCAAGTGGTGGGCCTGACTGTGTTATCAGGTATATGTAATGATTAGACACCATTTGGTTGGTATTGTAGTTGGAGTGCTTTTATATCATAAAAGTATCCGAAAAGCATCGATTTGATGCATATTTAAATGTAAAAAATACTTTTAATCTTATAATCAAATGCACACTCGATTTATGCAAATAACCGAGGAGATGAGGAGGTACCAGAATAGGTTGAATAGAGTTTAAGGAATTGAAAGTCATACCACGTCTTTCACTTCAATGGATTTGCAGCGTGTCATATAATTCTACATTTCTATAGAGCTGAATCAAATAGGCCTTATCCATTCCGCAGAGCAGCCAGCCGGCAATCCACCCCAAATGGTCCTGCCAGAAAATAACAAGAGAAATGAAAAAGACTGGCCACCACAATAGTAGCTATCATTCAACATGCTATCTACCCGCAAGTAGTCTTTGCGATGCAACTTGGCTTCTCCGTGGTATGTGCTGGCTCAGTCAGGGCCAAGAATGCTTGCAAATCTTGTTGATGCTGTTGTTGGGAGCATTTGGCGATGGAACTAATTCTAACCCTTTCATAGTTACAATCTTCTTTGCTCCCAAATATTTTCTCAATAAATCATACGACTTTAGTAACTTTTGTTGGGAAAAGAACTCAATAATCGGACACCAATTTAGCGGATTACCATTCACAAGTCCCAATCCTTTTTCTCTTTTTGTGCAATCAAATAATAGGATCAAACAATTAACAATATAATACAAATAATCAAACACATCACCACCAAGATTTTTACGTGGAAAATCCAATATGGGAAAAACCACGGGACCGTAGTCCACTTAAAACTTCTACTATCACAAATAATGGGTTCACAATATTTTTCCTCAGATTCAACTAAGGGCTACAACATATATCATCAAGAACAACTTATTCTTGGAATACAACAAGATTAAAGAGAACAAAGTTTGAGAAAAGGCTCACAATACTGACAGCCCCGTTTTCTGTCAAAACGGCCAACTTCCACAACTCCAATCTTCAATCTAACCGTTCAGAATGAAGATTAATGTGTCTAGAAGTCTTTGTCCAAATCTCAGCTCAATCCAACAGTGAACGAGCTAGAAATCAAAGAAAGAAGATGGATTGTTCAGCTGCTACCACTTTTTCTTTCTCCCTGTTCATTTTCTCTTTTTATCTCTTATTAAGTTTTAAAACCCTAATACTATTTTTTAATTTAAATGTGGTGGTCCAACCATCACATGGTGCGGGACCACACAACAACTTTCTCTACCAATGGGCTTTTGCTATAGCGGATGCTGGAATTACCAGCGGCTTCATAGCCGAAAGAACCCAATTCAGTGATTATCTTGTTTTCTCATTTTTCATTTCTGGATCTGTGTACCCAATTGTGGTTCATCGGGTTTGGTCATCGAATGGTTGGCTCTCTCCTAGTTCAAATCAGTAGTTAGGCTCCGGTGCTATTGACTTTGCTGGCAGGATTGTAGTTCATTTGGTAGGAGGGGTTGCTCATTCATAAAAGGATTGACACGCACCCACTAAATAAAACATGAAGTATACAATTTTATTGGTCAAACCTTGACTCGTCTCATAAATAGTCTCTCTCTAGTTTGATGATCCTGTTTTTTCTACATTAAACCGGTGTTTTTAATTTTATTTTGTTTTGGCTGAAATATTTTATATTAGTTAAAAAAATAAGATAAAATAAAGCAGTTTTTATCTTGTTTAAAATTTTGTTCGTTCAGGAAATTTCACCCAAATTTTGGCTAGAACATTCCGGTTTTGTTCCGCCCGTTCTGTTTCGGCCAAATAATATTTTTTTTAAATAATAAATAATATTACATTATCAATCATATCTTTTAATCCGACCGTTAAATTGAAATGAAATTTTATGAATAGTTTCTTGATATTTATACATGTTATGTTAAACAAGGACTTTTGTTAAACAAGCTAATGGTCTAAAATAGACCTCTGTGTATGGACGTTAAAATATAAGTAACAAGACTATAAGTGAAACTTGTCTTCATTCTTGAAGTGACCTTTGGTATTTTTATATCACGAGACTCATTTGCTTCCTACATGTATCAAATTATAGATTTGCAATAGATTTGTACTCCTGTGACAAATGAGGGTTTTAAATAAGTGCTTTATAATCAAACCAAAAATTAAATCATAATGCACGATGGACTCTATTAGAATTCTTTTCCTATATGATGATGAAAACTCATGGTAAATAAAAGCAAGTCTTAGGTAGTGAAGATTAACCTTTAACATATGAGAAATCTTTAAATGTAGGAATAACTTCTTCGTAGTACTCTCCTAAACTAGACAAGTCAGTGATGTTACGCATTTCCCAAACTAAATTCCAAGTTTGACCCTTTGGAGCCAAGAAAGTGTTCTTAGCAGAATACCAAATCTCTATTAATGCATAATACATGTTATTTTGGACAATGAAAATAAATAAAAAAGTTGAATAAATCATTATACCTAATTGTTTTTAAAGCTTTAGTATGGTTTATCTAATTTCTAAGACATTATTTGTAGACATTAATGATGTATATATATAAAAAAAAGTGTTATTGTTGTGCTGGGAGTTAAACTTATCTTTAGAAGTACTTATATGAACTAGACATACTTTAATTCTCATCACACTTCCTAGTAAAAAAATAGAGATAAATTTACTTATTGTAACAAATTGCAAGAGTAAATTAATCTGGAAGACATTTGTAGAAATTAGAATTTTAACAAGTCTGGCCTATGACCCAAAGATCTTTATGGCTAAAAAACAATTAAATCTATTAGGTGTGGTCTTAATTAAATCTATTGGGTTTGACCACAAATTAAATTAAAAACTCAATCCAAATATATTTTATGGTTCTTACTTTGATGTCTGTCAGGTTAAGGGTATTTAAGTAATTTTCATATCATTTTTTCTAAAATATCCTCTATTTGAGGTCAATTGCACTTGGATTATTTATAAATATGCATCAAAGCCATCAAATTAAAAACTACAAGAACAAAGCTCACAACAACAAGGAGAAGCAGAAAAAAGACAATAAATAAAATCTAAAGACCAATGATAAATAACCGAGAGTTATCTTAAATAAATTCAAGTCCATCAAAAAAAAATGATCAAAGTTCTTTTATTTGTCAAATCAATTTAAAGGAAACAAATGATTGAAGTTATTTTTTCATCAAATCAAATCAAGTTAAGATATCACATGATTAAAGCTTTCGAGTTCAAGTGAATATTCTACATCAAATCAAGTTAAGTCATTCATCAAACCAAGCTAAGATATCATACAGTTAAAAGTTTTCAGGTTTGTATGAATAATTTTTATTAAGTCAAGTCCTTCATCAAATCAAAATAAGTTAAGCTTAAACAATTAAAGTTTTTGAGGTCATGTGAATATCTTTTAATCTAAAACAATATCTAGATATGAGGATTTGTACACGTGAAGAGTACTTTAAAAGAGTTTTGACTTTACTTGCAATAAAATTTATTATTGTAATTTTGATATCATTTTTATTGCATTAATTAATAGGTGAAAAACTTATGTGTACACTTCTAAAATATATAAATCTAAAGGTTAGGATTTAAAAAAAAATACAGAGAGAGAGTTTGGAGAGAACAAGGAAAAAAGGTGAAAGAAAAAAATTATAAAAAAGATTTCCTAAGAAAAAAATATCAAAATTACAGAAGAAGAAGAAAATCGTTCATAAAAGAAGAAGAAAAATTAACTTTTGCCTAAGAAAGAAAAGTCGTTCAATATAGTTGAAAAAATTAAAAGATTCAAATTAATTACCCTATTGTCCAGCACCTCATATTAATTATAAAAGATTCAAATTAATTACCCTATTGTCCAGCACCTCATATTAATTATCTAGCCATAGATGCCAATTCCCACTTCAATTTATTGTCAATTTAGAAATGTGATTGAAGTTGTTTTTTAAAATATTTTTTTATTTAAAAATATATTAAAATAATATTTTTATTTAAAAAAATATTTTTAAAATCAATAATAATTTAAAAATATAAAAAAATAATTTAAAATATTTTTTTAAAAACACAATGACAAACAAATCAACATCAGCCAACCCTAGTTAAAGATAGTGTCTTCATGCACAGTAGCCCACGTTGAAATTTCAAAGTCAGCCTCATCCCTGATCTACCACGAGATTAGGGAAAACATAAAACACACATCGCACTCAAAAAAAAAAAAAAAAAAAAACTAACAGTTTAAAAAGTGGCCGGATGAAAAAGAAAATACATTATTTCTAAGCTTGTATGATTTCTCCAAATTTTCAACATTGTTTGTCGACATTGCCGGGGTATATATATAAAAAAAATTCATTGACTTTTCTTTGGAAATAATTATCTAAATGTATTTTTTAATTTTATCATAATTTTAAATAAAAAAAAAAACTCGGGTGTGAGTCGCTAATTAAATTTATTATTATTGACATTATCCTTTTCTAATTATATAATTTATGCATATATCTAACCCAAATCACTTGAATAAACACAGTTTCATTATATATTAATTTTGTCGCCTCTTGGATGACCCAATAGGATCTATTGAACCATAAGACTTTTCTTTATAATCCTTTCTTATTTTCCCTTGCATAAATATAAGACCTCTTGCATTTATATATTGTTTAGAGATTTATTTTATTATTGAATTTATATTAGTTGATTACTAGTTTAGACTTATTAACTTCCAACTTAAAAAGGGGTGGGTCCATTGGAGTAAATTAAAAAAAAAAACATATTATGTTTCTTTTTAGCTGCATATATCACCATCAAGTTGAAGAGTAAATACAAGCTTTTTGTTTGTTTGTTTGCAGCAAAATAACTTTTCTTTGCAGGAGTAAATATTTAATAGTGATTTATCAAAGATTAATTGTTTTCATGGTATTATTTGCAGATTTTTAGATAAATTTTTTTATCATTGGATCAAGTATATTTACCGCATGTAGTTTTGATGAATCGAGCTCTATCAAACCTCAACGAAAAGGAGGTATTCAAATAATCTGAAGAAAAGACAAAAAGGGAGAAGTGATCCATTAATTTCACGTTGGCAAAGCAATCCATAGCTAGTGGCCGGCAAGTGTTTGGGTTTCGTTTTACTGGATGTGGATGCTCCCTAACCTCTATTTATAAGTACAAGTTACAAGCAACCAATGGTCATAAAAACCAGCACACGCAAGCAGGTTTATTGAGCAACATAAGCGCAGCGCTGCTTAAACACTGCTGCTAATTGCTCAACTTAAAACGGATGATGCAATCCTTGAATTTTCCACCCCCAATTTACAACAACTATATTCCAACGCCTCAAAAAGCTAACCCCTTTCTCTTTCTAAACAGAAGAGACCAAACGCACAGGCTCCCTCCTTTACTTCTCGCGGCCAAGCATGACTTGGCTCTCAATGACGACGAAGATATAGGAGGGGGGGTGGCGCCACTGCCGGAGGGTCTGCGGAGGGAGGTGATGCCCCGGCACGTGGCAGTGATAATGGATGGCAATGCGAGGTGGGCCAGGCAGCGTGGTTTTTTAGAAGCATCCTCTGGGCATGAAGCTGGTGGACGGTCACTCAGGGAGCTTGTAGACCTGTGTTGTGAGTGGGGGATTAGAATTCTCACTGTTTTTGCCTTTTCTTATGATAATTGGACCAGGCCTAAGGTCAGCAGCCTTCTCTCCCTTTTCCTTTCTTTAATTTTGCAAGTATTTTAGTGATGATCGACTCATAAATTCTTGAAGTTTATTTTTTCTACAAACACTTTGATTATGGTTGGGGTTGTGGATTGACTTATTTTAGTGCAGGTGGAGGTTGTTTTCTTGATTAGTTTATTTGAAAAGATGCTGCGGTCCGAGTTGGATAACTTTATGAGGTAGCTCTCTGTCTGCTAGTCCTTTTCTCTTATCATCTATCCAGTGTCTTCATGTTTTTGCATCAATAAGGGAAATTTGTAGGTATGCAGTGGCAATTAGGCTCTTCAGTTTTAACACCAGGAAATTACAGGAAAATTATCAAAAGTTGAACCTGTGGGTCATTATGATTGTGCCGGAACAAGATGATGGTATTGATGGGAAATCTTATTGATAAATCCCATTCCAGTTTTCTGGGCTTTTATTTTCAAGCTGCGCTCGCTGATTTAAAAGGAAAGTTTCTATAATTAGAGTTGAATTAGCAGCCTACTGTGATGTTTCAGGTTGACAATTTCTTTTTGCTCTTTTTTGTCCAAATAGTAACTTGGTTCCAAAAGTCCAGTCATTTAATGGACTGAAACCCTTTCTTCAAATGCTCAAGTAATTCATGGCAGACGAAGTTGCTTTTGCGTGTGAGATTCTCATCAAGTCTAGTTCATTTAGAATATATCCCTTTTATAAATCTGGACTTTCTATCCAAATTAAGATAGTCTGGATGAACGTTTTGCTCCAAAAAAAAAGCTTCCTTTACATGATCAACAGCATGTCCTAGTGTCAACCTAGTCGTAGATCCTCTCTGATTGACAAAAGTTTGGCTCGATCTGTGTGTAGGCGATATGATGAATGTGTGAATTTGAATCGAAATGTTAGAGGAGTGATCAAACGAATAATAACCAGTGAAATATTATTTCATATTTATACCATCACAGCCGTAGAAACGCCACACAAAGCCATCTGAAAATAACACGAACATTGATTCATCATCGTCACTTTTATGGGTCTCGGTGCTTCTTATGCTACTCACAGGAAGGGTATTCGAATCTCTACAATCGGAGACTCCTCCAGGCTCCCGGAATCTCTAAAAAAACTGCTCAGCGATGTGGAGGAGAAGACGAGAGACAACTCCAGACTCCACCTCATCGTGGCAGTCAGCTACAGTGGGAAATATGATGTTGTACAAGCATGCAGAAACATTGCTCAGAAGGTTAAGGATGGTGCTGTTCAAATGGAAGACATCGATGAAAGCCTGCTTGAACAGGAGCTGGAAACAAATTGCGCCCAGTATCCCTGCCCTGATTTACTGATAAGAACCAGCGGAGAACATAGGATCAGCAATTTCTTACTGTGGCAACTGGCCTACACTGAACTTTTCTTTGCAGAAGCGCTCTGGCCTGACTTTGGAAAAGCTGAGTTTATAGAGGCCTTAGCTTCCTATCAGCAGAGGCAGAGACGCTACGGTGGACGACGCCGTTCATAACAGCAAATGCTATTTAGATTTCTTGTGGTGTTCATATGAATCCCATTTCTGTAAATCAAAGATATCTTCACCGTTTGTTGAGCTTCAGCTCGGAAGCCCAGTGCTCCAGGATGGCTTGTCGAATATCCACCTAGCACCCGTGCGTGTTGTAGAGCAATGGCACTGTATGATGCAGGGCACTGTATGATAAAATACCCATTGTTATTAAATAAATAAAAGGTTTGTTCTCCACGCGCTGCGATTATGTTTCTGTTCGGATATCTTTTCTGTTCCTTCATGTCAAGTGCAGATCGACAAGGATTCTGATAAATTATTTTGTAAAAAAAAAAAAAAAAAGTAATTATTTTTCCTTTAAATAATTTTCGGATAATGATGTAATAAGGGAAATGGACCCACAAACAACATAGCCCAAACCCAAGCCCAAACCAATGAACCCAAAAGGCCAGTCCATTCTTATTAGCCCCTATTGAGCTCGCTTTTGATGGGTTTAGTTGTAGACGCAAAATTCCATAAACCCCATGCTCGCTCGTCTTCCTAATTCCCTAGACAAAACCCTAGCTAGCTAGAATCAGAAATCAGTGGCCGCCATGGCAGAACAGAAGCACAATCGATCAGCAGAGGAGGAAGAGATGAAGAAGAGGAAACGTAAGCGAAACAGAGCTAAAAAAGAAGTACAAGAGAAAAATTTCAATGAAATCGAAGGAGGAGAAGCGAAGGAGCGGGAGGAGGAGGATAGGGATGTCGAGGAGGTAAAAGATAAGAAGAAAAAGAAAAATAAGAAGAGTAAGAAGGAAAGTGAAGAGGAAGAGGAGGAGCAAGAGAAAGAGACGGTGAAGAAGGTGAAAAGTGGAGGTGGGATTATGAGTACGGAATCATTTGACTCTCTGGGATTATCCGAGGCCACTCATAAGTCTATTCAAGAGATGGGATTAAAAGACTATTATAAGTCTAATTATGAGTACGGAATCGTTTTTTTCAACCAAAAAATGATTGAACATTGCTATTGCTAAAAAAAATTTGATAAAATTTGTTAGAAAATTTGTTAAAAAAGTGAAATGATTTGTTAGAAATTTGTTGTCATGGATACTCTGGTTAAAAAAAACACAAAAAAAGAAACCCGGTTAAAAAAAAAGACTTGGACATGACGGTTATTAAAAAATAAAAAAAGGTTACTGTTTATTAAAAGAACCAAAAAAGGAGTATAAAATAGAAATTTAAATTCAAAGCCAAAGTTATATTTATAAGATTTATTAATCATATTATTATATTAAATGTATTCAAGAATACCGATATTAATATTTTTTTTGGAAGAAATCGTAGGTCATTTTTTTTCTCTCTCTATATATTTTTAGGCGATAATATTCAATAAATATTAAAACATATAATTAGTCTCACATACTTTAGGCATGATAATGTAGGTAATTTTATTTTTATGAGTTGCCTTTTTTCCCCACTAATATTAGATCCGACACATTATAAATATTTTTTTTTTGCAGAAATAAACTTATATTTTTTGTGTGCTATAATTAGTTATTTCAATATTTAATTACTAAAATTGCAATAGATAAAATATGTTAGAAATGATTTTTTTGCGTTGTATAATTAGTATGGTTGCCAGCACATTGCGCTATGTTTTTTTCTATGCAGAAAACTTATTGATTTTTGACATGTTGTAATTAGTTGTTTAAATATTTAATTAGTAACATTATAATAGATCAAATATATCACAAATAAAAATTTTCCCCGCCTGAAAGGAATAATGTAATTGAAATGGAAAGTGGTTTTGATATTTTGTAATTGCAGAGAACTTAGGTTAATTTGTCAAAAAAAAATTTGAGCTGCCTTTTTTCTCCAATAATATTAGATCTCACATATTATAAATAAGAATATTGAAAAGTTTTTAAGAAATAAACTTAATTTTTTTGCGTGCTATAATGACTTAATTGTAGATAATCTAGGTAAATTTGCTAAAAGAAAAAAAATTGAGTTGTTTTTTCTCCAAAGTAATATTAGATTTGAAATATATAAAAAAATTAAGAAATAAATTTAAACAAAAGAGTATAATTTTTTTTTATCATTAACAAAATAGTAACCAAGAAAAAGAATTAAATTATTATTATTATTATTATTATTATTATTATTATTATTATTATTATTATAATTTTTTAATTTTTCTGCTAATAATGAAAGAAAACAAAATGAAAGAGTAAAACAATCCTAAAAATCTCAATAAAACATCAAACAAAAACAAAAATTATCATTGTTACTACTGTCAAAACAATAAAAATTATCAAATTATCTCGAGAGAAAAAATCTAAAAACATTAACAAAAGAGTAAGCAAGAAAAAAAAATTAATTACTATTATTATTATTATTATTATTATAATTATTATGTTAATAATGGAAAAATAAATAAATGAAAGATTAAAAATATCTTAAAAACTTTAACAAAAGAAAAAATAAATTATCAAGTAAAAAAAAGTCATCTGATATAAAAATAAAAATAAAAAAACGAATAAAAAACAAAAAGAAAGAACAAATGGAAAGAAAAAAACACAAATATCAATTTGCAAATGACCATAGATACAAAACAAAATTTAAGAGCTAATTTTTTCTGAAAAAATATCACCTCAACAAATAAGAAAATAACAAAAATTAAAAATCAAAATGAAGAGCACACTTATATATAAATGGACAAAGGTAGAGATTATTCTAGAAATAAAAAGAAATAAAAGGATTAAAATAAAAAAAATTAAAAGTATAAGGGCCGAAATGAAAATTGAATATAAAATCAAATTTAATAAAAGGATGAAATTGAAGAAATCGAAACTTCTGTACCGTATTTATTGAATAATTTAAACCCAATCCGAAAATTAAAAGAAGGAGGACCGAAGCGATACATTGACATTCAATCAATTCCAATCGGAGGACCCAATCGAACTAAATCAAAAGTTATATACTAAAAATCAGGATAAAAAACAAAATTGAAAGTCAAGGGACCGAAGTGAAACGTATCAACAAATGGGGGACTCCCTGCACTTTTACGTGCAGAGGAGAGAGAAACATGGCCAGCGCTTTCAACCGCCCTCCACCATGTCCACGAACGTTTTTAGGCTACACGCGCCACCGCGGGAGGAAGACCACATTGAGGCGAAGCGAGATAGACGCCGGAAGATCTTCTGTGACGCCCCCAGCTCCCTTGCCAGTTACCTAACTGGCGTGACCAGGTTCGCCACACTGTTGGGACTAATGTCCCCTATTTCCTCCATCATACACAACAAAACACATAGATAACTACATTGTTGGAAACATACGGAATAATTTACAACATCCTTATAACCATTTTATAATTTACAAAATACTCAAAATACCTAGATATTTAATTTACAAATTTGGCTCGTACCCCTTTTTTTTTTTTTTTTACAAACAAAAGATATTCTTATTTTTATCAGTGACACATGAGCCTCTTTTAGCGAGAACCGGTAGCATCCTCAAACAGCTTAACCTTACCCTTGCCTGAAATAAAAAAAATACAATAACAGAATGAGCCAAAGCTCAGTAAGTAGGGTGATGCACATGATATGCAATGCTATTGTGTTTCCCACATTTTCATCTATTTTTAATCCGGGTACCCTAGGTATATGCAAGTCCGTGCGAACTATCACTCGGTGATCATGTTATCACCTACTGCTCTATTACTTTCTCTCAGTGATCTCAATATCACCTACTGCTCGCAACGGCATTATCCCTCGTTGTAGCACACGGTTAGCGGAATTATCCCTCGCTTAACGGTGTTAGTAAATAGAGCTCGCACTATGGATTTCTTGCTATTACCCATTCCACTCAATTCGGTTATCAAACCGTGTCAATTCAAGACTCAATGATTTCTCTCAAATTAATTTCCCCCAATGCACGTGATGCACGTGATGCACGTGATGACATGTTTAATCACATTCAAACAAACTCGGATACCAATTCTTATTTCTCAACCATACTCACGGTCCAACTCGCATTCGGGATTCACCCATCGTTCCCATACCAATCATGGTTCTCATAGCGGGAACACAACCTCCGCTCATTAATATTGCTCATTAATTCCATTACTATTAAGATCTAATTATTTCCATTATTAAAAGAATAAATTTATTTATTTATTTCCATTATTAACAGAATAAATTTATTTATTTATTTATTATTATTTATTTATTTATTTATTTTGTCCAAGCTCATTTCTTTTAATCTTAGCCCATCTATTTTTAAAACCAAGCTTTTTATTGTAGTCCAAGTCCATTTAATTTGTTCTAGGCCCATTAGCTTGATCCAAGTTTATTAACTTTATCTTAGTTCAAACTCATTTATTTTAATCCAAGCCCACAAGCCCATATGTCTTAGGTTAAGTCCATGGGTTTATTTCATGCCCACATTCATCTAAATCTAAGCCCACTTAATTTTACATATTTATATATATATATATATTTTTTTTTTCAACAATAGTATGCCTACATATCCCATACCCATTTGGCCATAATTCCTTACATATATATCTAAAAATTACGAAATTTTAAGGAGAGATAGTAGACATATAGATAAACAACTTTCCTTCTTTGTATTTTTCCTAAAAATCACTCTAAGATCTCGAAATAACTCATACAAAATTTCGGATGGAAAATATTTTTTCCAGCAGGTATCTATTTGAGCAACCCACACTATATCAGTCATAACTCCATGTATATTTTTCTAAAAATCACGGAATTTCACAGGGATATAGTAGACATATATATCCACAACTTTCATTCTTTGCATTTTTCCTAAAACTCACTCCAAGGTCCCTAAATAATTCATACACCATTTCGGACAGAAAATATTTTTCCAACAGGTATCTATTTGAGCAACCCACACCATATCAGCCATAACTCCATGTATATTTTTCTACAAATCACGAAATTTAACAGGGGTGTAGTATACATATATATACACAACTTTCATGCTTTGCATTTTCCCTAAAACTCATTCCAAGACCCCGAAAAAATTCACCCCAATTTCGGGTTTTCCATCCCTAAAAGAAATTCAGACCAAGCACACTTTTCATCATACATGCTTAACCATCCATCATCAAACATCAAGAGTAAAAATAATTACAAAACCATCATAATCACATTGACATTTATGAAACAACTCATAAAAATGGAAAGCATAAACAAACAAAAATGAAATGAAACCTACTTACCTTAGATTAAGTTTCCTAAAGTCTTTTTAGTTTTTTTCCTTGCTTTTTCCTTCTTCTTCTTCCTTTTTCCCCTTCTCTTTCACTCTCTTTTTTTTTTTTTGTAAAATTTCGGGATGCATAAAAAAAATGCCTCCCTCTCCCCCATGTTTGCTTTACTTAAACATCTTTTCCATTTAATGCTTATGCCATGTGTCAATGGGTTATGGTGAAATGCAAAGTTAAATTAGGCTTAAATTTTTATGGATTTCAAGGCAATTTATTTAGTTAGTTTCTATGAATTTTATTATTATTATTATTTTTGGCTATCATCATTTTATATACTATAATTTATACTTATTACATATACAAAGGATTCACTAATTAATTCTCCTAAAATTATTTTTCCTAAATATTTACGTACATTAATTAATCCCAGCAATCACGTACATAAACGCCAATTACGTACATACCATATATTCTAGTATATATTTTTACCGGGTTACAGATTATCACGTACGTACCCTATATACCATATACATACGTACAAATATAATTATCCCGATCAGTACACTTATACGGTTACAAATTTTACGCTAGTTACATTTCTCCCCTCCTTAAAAGAAATTTCGTCCTCGAAATTGACCTATTCGAATAATATCGGGTATTTTTCTCTCATCTCATCCTCCAGCTCCCAAGTCATTTCTTCGCGACCGTGATTCTCCCACATAACCTTAACTAGCCTAATTTCCTTGTGCTTTAACTGTTTGACTTGACTATCCAAAATCTGGACTGGTCTTTCTTCATATGTCAAGTCAGGAGTAAGGTTTGGTATGTCTGTCTCCACAATTTGGCTAGGCTCTCCAATGCACTTCCTTAGCATAGATACATGAAACACATTATGCACACCCGCTAAGGATGATGGTAGCAACAGGCGATATGCCTTATCGCCTACTCGATCCAGTATCTCGAATGGCCCAATGTATCGGGGACTCAGCTTTCCTTTCTTTCCGAATCGCAGCACACCTTTCATCGGTGAAACCCTTAGGAACACATAGTCACCGATTTCAAATTCTAGATCCCTTCGTCTCCTGTCGGCATAGCTTTTCTGTCTACTTTGAGCTGTTTTTAATCGTTGACGGATTTTATCCACTGCTTCAGCTGTTTGTTGCACCAACTCTGGTCCCAGCAACTTTCTTTCTCCTACTTCATCCCAATGAACGGGAGATCTACATCGACGTCCATACAAAGCTTCATACGGAGCCATTCCGATTGAAGCTTAGTAGCTATTGTTATATGCGAATTCAGCTAAGCGTACATATTTCTCCCATTTTCCGGACCAATCTAGAACACATGCTCGCAACATGTCTTCTAAAATCTGAATTACTCGTTCGGATTGCCCGTCAGTTTGCGGATGATAAGCTGTGCTGAAGTTTAGCTTCGTGCCCAAGGCTTTATGCAAACTCTTCCAAAATACAGAAGTGAACCTTGGATCTCGATCAGATACAATTGAGATTGGAATCCCATGTAATCTTACAATCTCATTAATGTACAACTGGGCGAGCTGGTTCAGATTATAGGTGGTCTTAACTGGAAGAAAATGGGCTGACTTGGTTAACCTATCCACAATCACCCAAATAGCATCAGACCCCTTCTCCGACCGTGGCAATCCCATGGCAAAATCCATAGTTACATGCTCCCATTTCCATTCTGGAATTGCTAGTGGTTTTAACGTTCCCGAAGGTCTTTGGTGCTCTGCTTTCACTTGTTGACAAATCTGACATCTTGCTACATGATTTGCCACGTCTTTCTTCATTCCAGGCCACCAATAACATTTTCGTAAATCCCGATACATTTTTGTGCTTCCTGGGTGTATCGAGTATGGAGTTGCATGTGCTTCCCTTAATATCTCTTCCTTCAAGTCCTTTACCGAGGGAACACACAACCTTCCCTTAAATTGGATTACGCCTTTTTCATCCATCGTAAAATTAGACTCTTTCCCAGCCTCTATACTCTGTTTTATTTCTGTCAGCTTTACATCCTTCTGTTGCTCCATCTTGATTCTCTCCTGCAAAGTCGGCTGAACTATCAGAGCTGATATAATATTCTTGTGTCCCACAGGAATCACTTCCAGTTCCAGCCTTTGAAGGTCCCTCGCTATCGGCTGTTGAATTAATCGCATCGGTGCCATCGATTTTCTACTTAAAGCATCGGCAACAACGTTGGCTTTTCCAGGGTGGTAGTTGATTATACAGTCATAGTCCTTTACTAGCTCTAACCACCTTCTTTGCCTCATATTCAGCTCCTTTTGTGTGAAGATATATCGTAAGCTTTTGTGATCCGTATATATCTCACACTTTTCTCCGTATAAGTGATGTCTCCATATTTTTAAGGCAAATACTACCGCCGCTAATTCCAGATCATGTGTTGGATAATTCCGTTCGTATTCTTTCAGCTGCCGTGATGCATAGGCTATTACTCTTCCATTCTGCATTAACACCGCTCCTAGCCCATTTTTAGAAGCATCGCTATATACCACGAAGTTTCCACTTTCAGACGGAATGGTTAGCACTGGGGCGGTGACTAGTCTTTGCTTTAATTCTTGAAAACTCTTCTCACAAGCATCCGTCCACTGAAACTTGACATTCTTTTTCATCAAGTTAGTAAGAGGCCTGGCTATCTTAGAGAAGCCCTCCACAAATCTTCGGTAGTAACCAGCTAGCCCTAAGAAACTTCGTACCTCTGTCACGTTCTTTAGGGTAGGCCAGTTTTGGATAGCCTCTACTTTTCTCGGATCTACTGCTATACCCTCTTTTGTCACCACATGACCAAGAAAAGCAACTTGCTTTAGCCAAAATTCGCATTTCTTGAATTTAGCGTACAATTTCTGCTCCCTTAATAGCTGTAAGGTAGCTCTTAAATGTTCCTTATGCTCCTCATGGCTTCGAGAATAAACCAGAATATCATCGATGAATACAATGATAAATTTATCCAAGAATCCTTTAAAGACTCGATTCATCAAGTCCATAAAGGCGGCTGGAGCATTAGTCAATCCAAACGGCATTACTAGGAATTCATAGTGGTCGTATCTCGTTCTGAAAGTTGTCTTCTTCACATCCTCCGATCTTACTCTCAGCTGGTGATATCCTGATTGCAGATCTATCTTGGAGAACACCATCGCACCTTGCAATTGGTCGAATAAGTCATCAATTCGGGGCAACGGATACTTATTTTTAATTGTCACCCGATTCAACTCTCGATAGTCAATGCATAACCGCAAACTATCATCCTTCTTCTTCACAAACAGTACTGGAGCTCCCCATGGCGAGGAACTAGGGCGTATGAATCCCTTATCCAGTAAATCTTGTAGTTGCACCTTTAGCTCCTTCAACTCCACTGGGGCCATCCTGTAGGGAGTCTTAGAAATTGGAGTCGTGCCCGGCTCTAATTCAATCTCAAATTCCACCTCTCTCTCCGGTGGCAACGTAGTCAAACTTTCTGGGAACACATCTAAATACTCCTGTACAACCTCTATATCTTCCGGCTTCGACTCTTGCTCTACCTGACTATCCAGCACATGTGCTAGGTACCCTGTACACCCTTTTCCTAGCATCTTTCGAGCTTTTACAGCTGAGATGATCGGTATTGGTTGAAACTTCATATTAGCCTTAAATTCTAACTGCTCACCTCCAAGTAGATTAAAAACTACTCTCTTACCCCGACAATCGATATGGGCACCGTACTTCGATAACCAATCCATTCCTAGAATCAAGTCAAAATCTTGAAGGTCCAGTACTATCAAATCTGCCTCCAAACTCCTATCTTCAATCTGTATTGGACATTGTTTTACTAGGCTTGTCGACTCCATATACTCTCCAGAAGGGACTACTATCAAATATCCTATTGCCAATGTTTCGGGTTTAATACCTAGGCTTTCTACCAATGTTTTTGATATGAATGAATGAGTAGTACCAGAATCAATCAAAACATAAGTAACCAAGCCAAGGAGTGAGACATTACCACAAATCACTGTCGAGTCCTTCCGGTCAGCCTCCTCCTGAGTCATCGTATACACCCGGGCAGGTACTCTTCCCGGTCCTCGTTTCTGTACTTGGGGACAGTTAGAGGCTATGTGCCCTTGCTTGTGACAGATATAGCAAGTTCTCAAATCCGGTGGACACTCCCCAGTGTGAAACCTCCCACATTTATTGCACCGAGGTTGGTTACCCAACATTGGTCTTGGTTGACTACCTGGTAGTAACCTTGGGGTATATGGTGTTGGTCTGACAGCTCGTTCACTTCCTGGACCACCGCTTCGGTTGAAGTTTCTTGGCAAGGCTCGTCTTAATGGCCCAGAGGAAGAAGTTCCAGATTTAAATGTTTGCCTTTTCTGTTGTATCTCCCTTGAAATCTCTTTCTGATCCTCGTCTGCTAGCAGTGCTTTGTCTGCCATTTCCGGAAAAGTATTAGCAGCCGACATTCGTACCATACTCCGGACTCTCGGGTTCAGTCCTGTTAAAAACCGATTCTTTTTCAAGTTTTCATCCTCGGCAATGAATGGAACAAATCGACACCCTTGTTCAAATCTTCGTACATATTCTCCTACCGACATTCCATTTTGCTTCAATTCTAGAAAGTCCTGAATCTTCCTAGCCTTTACATCAGCAGTGAAATACTTGTTGTAAAACATTTCCTTAAGCTTCACCCAGGTTAAAGTGGGTACATCAACTGTTACTCGTGCACTTTCCCACCAGGTACGGGCATCTGTGGTTAGCATGAAGATAGCACACGATACTCTTTCGTTATCATCGAAGTGTAGATACTCAAATATTGCCTCCAAGGATTTAATCCACTCTTCCGCTTTCATCGGGTTATCACCTCCAGAGAATTCTTGAGGATTCATTTTGCGGAATCTCTCCACGGTGTCATTCCTATGCTGAGGCGACGGAGGTGGAGGTTGTTGGCGTCAATAAATTTTCGTATGTATATTAAACATTTCATACAAAATCGGCTTTTATAAGCACATCAACTCCTAAGGGTTTTCGTACTATAATTATAACCAAAAAGGGTATTCCTATTCATATCAAAAGGGTACGGAGGCTACTACATCGTACTATTTCTTAGTAGTGCGGCTCATAGATCAGAATATGTATCGGACGCGTCGTGGAAGGGCGCCCTCTACCCTCCACCAATCGATAGCATCAACTGATGCAATACGTCCGATCTCACGAGCAATCTCCACAGGTAGACCCCAATTATACATCATCCTAATGAGGGTCCGTCTAATCTGGATTGGTAAGAAGGCTCGGATTAAGTTCCGATAACAATTTTGGTTGATTTGACCCTCCCATACCTCATCCAACAACTGTTGATCCCTAGGTAGGAGAGTCCTGCGTAAAGTCATCCGCATATAATCATGGTTGCGGTACTGGATAAAACTGACATCAGCAAATACTATCTGCTGAATCAAATCATGTACTCTAGTCACGTGAGTAACTATGTCCTGATCCGGTGTCATAGTAAGGTTATTTAGTTCCACCCAATAAGCAGCTAAAGTGATCCTCTGCCTACGGGTCCTAGCAACCTGGGGTACGCGTCGTATATACGGCATCTACAACGCGAATATTTATAATCGTCATTATTTTACTGTGTATAATTGTGTAACAACACAAAACATATACAACAATCATATACAGTTATTGAACCAAACAAGAAAAAAAATCAGAAATTTATTTATTTATTTACCGTCGAAGAGTGTACTGGTTCTCGGGCTCATGTGACACTTAGGACTCTACCCAACTTACTAAACCTAAGCTCTGATACCACTAAATGTGACGCCCCCAGCTCCCTTGCCAGTTACCTAACTGGCGTGACCAGGTTCGCCACACTGTTGGGACTAATGTCCCCTATTTCCTCCATCATACACAACAAAACACATAGATAACTACATTGTTGGAAACATACGGAATAATTTACAACATCCTTATAACCATTTTATAATTTACAAAATACTCAAAATACCTAGATATTTAATTTACAAATTTGGCTCGTACCCCTTTTTTTTTTTTTTTTACAAACAAAAGATATTCTTATTTTTATCAGTGACACATGAGCCTCTTTTAGCGAGAACCGGTAGCATCCTCAAACAGCTTAACCTTACCCTTGCCTGAAATAAAAAAAATACAATAACAGAATGAGCCAAAGCTCAGTAAGTAGGGTGATGCACATGATATGCAATGCTATTGTGTTTCCCACATTTTCATCTATTTTTAATCCGGGTACCCTAGGTATATGCAAGTCCGTGCGAACTATCACTCGGTGATCATGTTATCACCTACTGCTCTATTACTTTCTCTCAGTGATCTCAATATCACCTACTGCTCGCAACGGCATTATCCCTCGTTGTAGCACACGGTTAGCGGAATTATCCCTCGCTTAACGGTGTTAGTAAATAGAGCTCGCACTATGGATTTCTTGCTATTACCCATTCCACTCAATTCGGTTATCAAACCGTGTCAATTCAAGACTCAATGATTTCTCTCAAATTAATTTCCCCCAATGCACGTGATGCACGTGATGCACGTGATGACATGTTTAATCACATTCAAACAAACTCGGATACCAATTCTTATTTCTCAACCATACTCACGGTCCAACTCGCATTCGGGATTCACCCATCGTTCCCATACCAATCATGGTTCTCATAGCGGGAACACAACCTCCGCTCATTAATATTGCTCATTAATTCCATTACTATTAAGATCTAATTATTTCCATTATTAAAAGAATAAATTTATTTATTTATTTCCATTATTAACAGAATAAATTTATTTATTTATTTATTATTATTTATTTATTTATTTATTTTGTCCAAGCTCATTTCTTTTAATCTTAGCCCATCTATTTTTAAAACCAAGCTTTTTATTGTAGTCCAAGTCCATTTAATTTGTTCTAGGCCCATTAGCTTGATCCAAGTTTATTAACTTTATCTTAGTTCAAACTCATTTATTTTAATCCAAGCCCACAAGCCCATATGTCTTAGGTTAAGTCCATGGGTTTATTTCATGCCCACATTCATCTAAATCTAAGCCCACTTAATTTTACATATTTATATATATATATATATATATATTTTTTTTCAACAATAGTATGCCTACATATCCCATACCCATTTGGCCATAATTCCTTACATATATATCTAAAAATTACGAAATTTTAAGGAGAGATAGTAGACATATAGATAAACAACTTTCCTTCTTTGTATTTTTCCTAAAAATCACTCTAAGATCTCGAAATAACTCATACAAAATTTCGGATGGAAAATATTTTTTCCAGCAGGTATCTATTTGAGCAACCCACACTATATCAGTCATAACTCCATGTATATTTTTCTAAAAATCACGGAATTTCACAGGGATATAGTAGACATATATATCCACAACTTTCATTCTTTGCATTTTTCCTAAAACTCACTCCAAGGTCCCTAAATAATTCATACACCATTTCGGACAGAAAATATTTTTCCAACAGGTATCTATTTGAGCAACCCACACCATATCAGCCATAACTCCATGTATATTTTTCTACAAATCACGAAATTTAACAGGGGTGTAGTATACATATATATACACAACTTTCATGCTTTGCATTTTCCCTAAAACTCATTCCAAGACCCCGAAAAAATTCACCCCAATTTCGGGTTTTCCATCCCTAAAAGAAATTCAGACCAAGCACACTTTTCATCATACATGCTTAACCATCCATCATCAAACATCAAGAGTAAAAATAATTACAAAACCATCATAATCACATTGACATTTATGAAACAACTCATAAAAATGGAAAGCATAAACAAACAAAAATGAAATGAAACCTACTTACCTTAGATTAAGTTTCCTAAAGTCTTTTTAGTTTTTTTCCTTGCTTTTTCCTTCTTCTTCTTCCTTTTTCCCCTTCTCTTTCACTCTCTTTTTTTTTTTTTTGTAAAATTTCGGGATGCATAAAAAAAATGCCTCCCTCTCCCCCATGTTTGCTTTACTTAAACATCTTTTCCATTTAATGCTTATGCCATGTGTCAATGGGTTATGGTGAAATGCAAAGTTAAATTAGGCTTAAATTTTTATGGATTTCAAGGCAATTTATTTAGTTAGTTTCTATGAATTTTATTATTATTATTATTTTTGGCTATCATCATTTTATATACTATAATTTATACTTATTACATATACAAAGGATTCACTAATTAATTCTCCTAAAATTATTTTTCCTAAATATTTACGTACATTAATTAATCCCAGCAATCACGTACATAAACGCCAATTACGTACATACCATATATTCTAGTATATATTTTTACCGGGTTACAGATTATCACGTACGTACCCTATATACCATATACATACGTACAAATATAATTATCCCGATCAGTACACTTATACGGTTACAAATTTTACGCTAGTTACATCTTCTCCGGCCTCCATAAGAGCCCGCACGCGCCGCCTAAACAGGGCGTGGGGAGAAAAAAGGCATGGCGCGTGTAAGGCATGCTCTGACATGCAGCGGAAAAATAATTTTAAAAATGAGGTCAATTACCTTCATGCCCTTGTTCCCAAGCCGCTGTTTTTGTCTTATTGGGGGTTAAAGTCGTATTTAGCCAATTTCAAATAATAATAAAATAAGCAGAAGACCGGTGGGCAGGACCGGACCGGTCCGGTCCAATGAGCGTAATGACGACTTAACCCCTGATTATTGCGGCGGTTTTTGTCGTTTATGGGGGGTAAATCGCTAATCCACTGTTCATAAACGGAAAAAAAAGGTAGACGAACTGCGCGGCACACCGTATAAAATTGCGAGTGAACAGTGACAATGAGTCACCATGCACAGTGAAAAATCGAGTTGTTTTAACTCTTTAGGTAATAATAGTACCCCTCTTAATGATATATGATAGTTGCATCAGAAGTCCCTGAGTTGGGTGTATAAGAATCTCATGCTACCCTGTTGCTCATTTTGCACAAGACAGTGGAATCCTTTTAACTTGTATGGAACCACCTGAGTTGTTGCTTGTTAAATGATCATATTTTTAATAGTTTTTTTTATATATTATCTATAATATAAAACACATCCTAGTTTTACTGTGCCATCCACTATAAGTGTATTTTTATTCTTCCCACAGTATATTTTTGAAATAAGAAAAATGGTCGTAAATTATCATCGAAATGTTGAGGTAGCCGAGATGGTTCACAGCGCGCGCCATTATGGAAGAGGGAGCGAGTTCGAAACCCACTTTCAGCATTTCGTTTATTCCTTTTTTTTTTCTTCTAATAATTATATATATATATATATATATATATATATATATATATATATATATTAATCCTCAAATTTAATTTTTTTATAGTTTTTTTTCATGATTATGTTTTTTTTCCATGAAACATTTTTATTTTTTTTAAATGTGATTGATTTTTTTAAAAAAATATTTTTTGTTTTGAAATATATTAAAATGATAATTGTTTTTTTATTTATTTTTAACATCAACACATGAAAATAATTTAAAAATATAAAAAATACAATTGGTGAACAATGTTTGCTTTTTGCCCGTATTTATACATTTATGCTTTTAGATTATTATTTTTTTGATTCATTTTTTGTTAGGGTTTTATTTTTATCAGGTTTTGTACTGAAATTTTAATTTATGTTGGTGATAATTTTAAAATTAATATTGCTATTTTTTTTCTCTATTATTTTCTTTGTGTGTGTTTTCTGTTATTTTATCTGTTTTGGATCAGAAAATTTTATGATTTTATTATTTGCGCAATAATAATGATAATTTTAGTGATTATTTTTTATTGTTTTTTTTGTTTAAATGTTTTGATTTTTTGAGGTAATTTAATGATTTTGATTATTTGAGCAGTAAAGTTTATAATAATTTTAACTGCTATAATAATGAAAATAACGATAACATAGGGATGAATTTTCAATTGATGTTTTCACCTTTTTATGGATAGAAAATTAACTACTTATTTTTTATTTGATTATTGCAGGTTTTCTCATAATTTATATTTTATTTTTAAATATGATTTAAATTGAATTATTAAATGAACTAATCTTAATACAATGAATTTAACAATTCAAATACCAAATCTTCTTGCTTTTTTATTGATGATGATAATTTTATGTTGGTTATTTATTAAAACTTACTAAATAGATAAATTTATATTAATTGAAAATTCATATATTTTATAGAAAACTTGCATTTCATAGTAATTCTGCACAAATTTATTATTTTGACTAAATTTATATTATAACAAAAAAACACAATTAATATTTTTTTATATTAAAAAAAATATAGTGCCGCCCGCGACAAGGCGCGGGGGCATTGGCTAGTATATATATACTCATGGAGATCTTAGAAAAAGGAAGGGAAATGGACCCACAAACAACATAGCCCAAATCCAAGCCCAAACCTATGAACCCAAAAGGCCAGTCCATTCTTATTATCCCCTATTGACCTCGCTTTTGAAGGGTTTAGTTGTAGACGCTAAATTCCATAAACCCCATGCTCGCTCGTCTTCCTAATTCCCTAGACAAAACCCTAGCTAGCTAGAATCAGAAATCAGTGGCCGCCATGGCAGAACAGAAGCACAATCGATCAGCAGAGGAGGAAGAGATGAAGAAGAGGAAACGTAAGCGAAACAGAGCAAAAAAAGAAGTACAAGAGAAAAATTTCAATGAAATCGAAGGAGGAGAAGCGAAGGAGCTGGAGGAGGAGGATAGGGATGTCGAGGAGGTAAAAGATAAGAAGAAAAAGAAAAATAAGAAGAGTAAGAAGGAAAGTGAAGAGGAAGAGGAGGAGCAAGAGAAAGAGACGGTGAAGAAGGTGAAAAGTGGAGGTGGGATTATGAGTACGGAATCATTTGACTCTCTGGGATTATCCGAGGCCACTCATAAGTCTATTCAAGAGATGGGATTTGAGAATTTGACTCAGGTACATTGTTTTCTTATTAAGTTTGCTGAGGAACAGCCTCATACTAATAATTGGTTTTGCTTCTGCTAATGTCGTTACATAATATTTTTTATTAGAACTTCAATCTTTCCAAATTCTCTGAGATTTTTTCTAGCTTTGCAATGTTTCTGTCTAGATGGGACTTCTATATATAAGGATACTCTAGCTCTCAGCCTAGAGGAAGGATATAATGTCCACTGTAATTTCCTACAATGTAGGATGTCTGCATACTTTGTCCTATTCGTGCTTAAAAAGTTTCTTATATCTGATGTATCATTGCAAATACAGATTCAAGCCAGGGCAATCCCACCACTCCTAGTAGGAAAAGATGTTCTTGGTGCTGCAAGGACAGGTTCTGGGAAAACTCTTGCATTTCTAATACCAGCGATAGAATTATTACATAATGTTCATTACGCTCCTCGCAATGGAACGGGTGTTGTTGTTATTTGCCCAACAAGAGAACTTGCAATACAGGTAAAGAAATGCATATAATCCTTGTACCGCAGATGTTCCCCTGTGAAGTAGCATATGATTCCCTTTAAGATAGTATTAGTCAAACCTGGCTTCATTCCATGTTATAAATCTTCAATTAGGACGCCTGTAGAAATTATCTGTGAGCTAGGATTATTTATGGACTAGAAGTTGTTGCCTTCTTTTCTCTTCATGTCAATCTCTTTCCTTTGTACAACGTATACATTACATGCTTGCTGATAAACTTTAATTGATTGTTGAGTTAATGCAAACGATAAGATTACCATCTTTTATTTGGATTGTAAATTAGTTGGCAGAGTGCATCACATATCTGACGGACCCTGTTTCAATGAGTTTTGCAATATGAATTTCCTTCTTTTGGTTTAGGAGGAAAGTGATGTGACTTTATATTGGTTTTATGCCATAATTTGGTCTCAGCTTGCCAAAGATTCAAAGGAGGAAAAAAATGTGTTTGGAAAAGTGAAGATTTTGTTGCTCTGGATAATTTACTTGTTTTCTTTTGATCAATTCAACATTTAAACCTGCAGACACATGCTGTGGCAAAAGACCTTCTCAAGTATCACTCTCAGACTCATGGCTTGGTTATTGGTGGTGCAGCAAGAAGAGGAGAAGCGGAACGCCTTGTTAAAGGGGTAAATTTACTAGTGGCAACCCCTGGTCGACTTCTTGATCATCTTCAAAATACAAAGGGATTTATCTATAAGAATTTAAAGGTATATAAAGCTTTAACTTTGTTATTGGTGATGATTTACTTGTTTTACTTTCAAACCGATACCATGGTTTGAATAGCTTATGGCTATATTAGTTGTATAGTAATTGCCAGTATAAGACTTGTGTAGAAATCTTATCAACAAATGTCCCACCCTGTAGTAAAATTAGTTGTTTGAGGTATAGAAGCGTTGCATAACTCTTAAATAACCTTTCAAACTCGCAGTGCCTCGTGATTGATGAGGCAGACAGGATATTGGAGGCAAACTTTGAGGAAGAAATGAAGCAAATTATCAAGCTTCTACCAAAGGTAAATTATGTTTTGGTAATTATGCTGGTAATCATGTATGATTTTTAATTCAAAACTAAAAAAATATGTTCATAATCTACATCTTTAGATAAAATCTACTTTCAAAAACAATGTATGTTAACTATACTGTTCCACTCTGTGCTTTCCATACAGACTTAGTAGCAGCACTTTGAAGTAAGTTGGTATGCTGCTCCTATAGTATTTGGTGTATTTGCATTAAATATGTCTTATGAACGTCTTGGTTTTTCAATGCCAACTTAACAGCATAAATGTTTTCTTAATTATATGTCCTTGGCTAAAACTTGAGTTCATATGCTTATGTATGATTTGATTCTGTGACATGGTTGTGTTCACTGAGCAATGCTCCTGTTTGTGGTTGCAATGACAATTTAGATTTCTTTTTGGCAATATCTAATGCTTTTTAGCTGATGAGTTCACTAATCAATGTGCAGGCTAGGCAAACTGCTTTATTCTCAGCTACTCAAACTAAAAAGGTATCTTTCCCAAGCCATCACATTTTGATGTTGGCTCAGTCTAATCATGCTTTTCCTTTCGACATTTGCTCAAGTTTTCTCTTTAATCAGAATTTCAATGATTAAGACCAACACAATTCCAGCTTTTTTCTCTCTTCATTTTCTTTATAGTGAAATTGAAATTCAGTATTTTGTTTTCTGGTTGATCCAACTGACATTGGATTTCCATCTCAGGTGGAGGACCTTGCTCGGTTGTCATTTCAGACAACTCCTGTATATATTGATGTGGATGATGGTAGGACGAAGGTAGATATGTTGTTGCTTCTAAGTCTCTGATTGTTTTCATACATATAAACATTTGTATAAGCAAGCACAAGCTCCCTGCTTTAAACCTAACAAGATGTCTTCTATTGTAGGTCACAAATGAAGGTCTGGAGCAAGGCTATTGTGTAGTTCCAAGTGCCAAGAGATTTGTCCTTTTGTACTCCTTTTTAAAGAGAAATTTGTCAAAGAAAGTGATGGTCTTCTTCTCTTCATGTAACTCGGTCAAGTTTCATGCTGACCTTCTAAGATACATTCAGGTGGAATGCTTTGATATCCATGGAAAACAAAAGCAACAGAAAAGAACCTCAACCTTTTTTGATTTCTGCAAAGCAGAGAAAGGCATCTTGCTTTGTACTGATGTTGCTGCTCGTGGACTTGATATTCCTTCTGTGGTATGATTCTTTGTTGACCAAGTTTTTCTTCTAGGATCTATGCCTCAAGAAGCCCGTGTGGGTTGTGTTTGTTTTGTTGGGGGAGGCTTGTTACTGTTGTTGAAAATTGAAATAATATTTGTAGAAATTATTTTTTCATCTTTTGATATCTCTCTGGCCTCTTCCCATTAAGACACCCTCTGGAAGTTTCCTTTTCTTTGTGTGGGTGTAGATTAATTGATTGACTTTTGTATTTGATTTTTTTTGCAAAATTACCTTTAATTAAGACATTTGGATTTGTTTGAGCTCGACATGGGTTTTGGGGATTTTAGAAAGGATCGCTCTTCAAAATTTGTAAATTGCTCACTTAAAGGCCTCGTGTAAAAGAATAATTTATTATTCAGACCATGAAAGCTGTATTTCCTTGTAAGTCAGGCTAATATTTATTCATTCTCTTTCCTTTTCTGCTTGTAGGACTGGATTGTGCAGTTTGATCCTCCTGATGAACCCAAGGTGCTCATACTTTGTAGCTAGCATGTTTCAGTTAATATCTCAATGTTCTTGTTCATGCATGTTCAGTAACATGCGCTCTGAATTTACTCCTTTTCAGGAATACATCCACAGGGTTGGTCGAACAGCTCGAGGGGAAGGTGCAAAAGGAAATGCCTTGCTTTTCCTGATTCCAGAAGAGCTACAATTTTTGCGTTATCTGAAGGTATGTAGGAGATTCCATCACAGCTGCTTATCATACACTGCTTCAATTCTTCTATTTTATGAAGTGGGCACCACATTAGTGCAATAAATAGTTGGTTTTGTTTAATCATTGCATTTGGTTGCTTTTGTAATCGCCTTTTGTGTACTCTTTAACTTACCACGTCTCTTCTAGGCAGCAAAAGTCCCTGTCAAGGAGTATGAATTTGATCAGAAGAAGCTGGCAAATGTTCAGTCTCAGCTGGTACTGTGCTACTTCACAGTTGCATGTTTCATCCCAATATCTAAAGTTATAAAGAACTTAAATAGAATTACTGGATTGTTTCAGGAGAAGTTGGTGGCCAACAACTACTATTTGAACAAGTCAGCTAAAGATGCATATAGATCTTACATATTGGCCTATAATTCACATTCTATGAAGGACATCTTTAATGTCCACCGACTTGATCTGCAGGTACCATTCTTGTCATTCATATTCTAGAAGGGTGATTACAAGCACAAATTTCTATTCTTTTTTAAGCAATGAAATGGCTAATGTTGGGACTTGCAGGCTGTTGCTGCTTCATTTTGCTTTTCTTCTCCACCAAAGGTGAATCTAAATATGGAAAGCAATGCTTCCAAGTTTAGGAAGAAGACACATAAAGGAAGCCGAAATGGTTTCAATGAGAGCAATCCTTACGGAAGGCAGAGTGATGGAGATGAAAAGCGACAATTTGTAAGGTATTAGCCAAAACGATACCAGCAAGTAACACTTTGGAGGAGCGAAATGTAATATTGGTTAATTTATGATTTTGTTGATTGACTTGTGGCCTTGCCCAAAAGTTTTGTTTAAATGTCTTTATCTGCTTCGAGTTTATACAGCTCCGATATGTAAGTTTGGATGAATGATTAT
>OZ037743.1:16314560-16654560 GCA_964035475.1 Salix caprea | reverse complement strand
ATTTGTTTTGAAGGTTTTAGAGGGGGGCCAGTTGGGACCTAGTAGTGTCTCTCCTTGCCAGAGCTTCAATGACACTTATTGCTCTTTAGGTGGGGTACCCCCTGCCTGGTCTTGGGGGGGGGGGGGTAGGTGGCATGATGCCCATGGGCCTGCCGCGGGTGTTGGGGTGCTGTGCACCGGGAAAAAAGTGGGGGGAGTGGATGACTCGATATTCAGCCCCGGTATCGAAGACCCGATTTCCGGCCGGCGAAGACCTGACTCCGGTCAGTGAAGACCATCACCGGGACGCCCGAAAAGTTGTCAGGCATGTTAGGGCATGTGGCCCGATGTGTTGCTGTTATCGAAGACCCATTTTCCGGCCAGTAGAGACCCGTTTCCAGCCACCGTCTCCGGGCCGCTTGCCAGGCTGTCGGACGCGCTGGGGCTGCTTCTCCGAGGCGAGGGCGAGGCATTCATTTGCCGAGCTCGTGCCGAGGTGCAACAGCCCCAGCGCACCCCACATCGTGGTTGCCGTCCCGACAGCAGTGCCCCCTGCTTCCTCTTGCAAGCTGGAGGCCTGGCTGATGCGACTGGCGCAAAAGGCCATGGTCAGGGATCGCGTGGATGGTTTTAGCCGATGTGGGCTGACATTAAATTGCTACGCTTGCGCCCCTGCTTCGGCCCTCTCCGCGATCCCTGACCTCATGGCGTGACGTGCCCGCTGCCGAGTCCTGACCTGCGGTTTCCGAGCTAAGGCACCCCTGGTGTATTGCTGCGTGCTATAATGACCCGTTTTCGGTCACTGTCTCCGTGATGCTCGCCAGGCTCTCGGGCGTGCTGGGGCTGCTTCTCCGCGGCATGGGCCTGACATTTATTTGTCGAGCTTTTGCCAAGGTGCTAATAGCCCCAGCATGCCCGTTAGCATGGTGATCATCCCGGCAGTGGTGCTCCCTGCTTCTGCTAGCAATGTGGAGGCCTGGCTGACGTGCCAAGCACGGAGTGCTATGGTCGGGGATCACGTGGAGGACTGTAGCCGGCGTGGGCGTGGCATTAAATTGCTGGGCTTGCGTCCCTGCGTTGACCCTCCCCGCGATCCCTGACCTCATGGCTGCCGAGTCCTGGCCTACGGCTTCCGAGCTTAGGCAGGCGGCTGCTTAGAGATTGCTCCTGTCGTGTCCCTCTTCAGTTAGTTTCTTGTCCAGCGGTGCGGGCACGATCTCGCTCGGGTGTTTCCACTTGCTCTCGCGGCCGTGGTTTGCTCGTCGGGATTGTTGTTACGTGTACGTGGTGGCGCATGAGCGGTCATCGGGTTGTCCGTGTCGGCAGGCTCCGTGCTTGTGCACCGAACTGTCGTCCTGCAGCCCCATCACTTTCAGCCCAAGGCCCTACAAGGCTTGCGGCGAGGCGAGGTTCCTGTGTTGTGTACCCAATTTGGTGGAATTCGAATGTGAAGGTGTCCCTCTTTATCGCGTGCCTCCCCGGGGGTGCGGGGCGAACCTGGCAGCGCGCCTGTGTTCCAGTTAAGCAGACTCTTGCTGAACTGGACCACGTGTGATCGCTCGTGCCCTCGGATGCAGAACGTGAAGCCGGTGTTTGGGCCTCCGCCCTTTTGACCGCCTTTTCGAGCTGCTTGTGCTCTATAAGATTGACTTCCTCACCCATCTCGGCCCCGCTGTTGGAATTTTCGGCGATGGGGATCGGCGGGTCGTGTTGTTGCCAAAGAATGCTACCTGGTTGATCCTGCCAGTAGTCATATGCTTGTCTCAAAGATTAAGCCATGCATGTGTAAGTATGAACTAATTCAGAATGTGAAACTGTGAATGGCTCATTAAATCAGTTATAGTTTGTTTGATGGTATTTGCTACTCGGATAACCATAGTAATTCTAGAGCTAATATGTGCACCAAAACCCGACTTCTGGAAGGGACGCATTTATTAGATAAAAGGTCAACACGGGCTCTGCCTGTTGCTCTGATGATTCATGATAACTTGACGGATCGCACGGCCATTGTGCCGGCGACGCATCATTCAAATTTCTGCCCTATCAACTTTCGATGGTAGGATAGAGGCCTACCATGGTGGTGACAGGTGACAGAGAATTAGGGTTCGATTCCGGAGAGGGAGCCTAAGAAACGGCTACCACATCCAAGGCAGCAGGCACACAAATTACCCAATCCTGACACGGGGAGATAGTGACAATAAATAACAATACCGGGCTCTTCGAGTCTGGTAATTGGAATGAGTACAATCTAAATCCCTTAACGAGGATCCATTGGAGGGCAAGTTTGGTGCCAGCAGCCGCGGTAATTCCAGCTCCAATAGCGTATATTTAAGTTGTTGCAGTTAAAAAGCTCGTAATTGGACTTTGGGTTGGGTCGGCCAGTCCGCCTCAGGTGTGCACCGGTCACCTCGTCCCTTCTACCGGCGATGCGCTCCTGGCCTTAACTGGCCGGGTGTTGCGATGTCATGGTCGCACATATTAATTACCCTAGCTTAAAACAAATCAAACAAGATAGTATAGAGCAAGCAAGGGATCGATCCCACGAGGACGATTTAGTTCAGATTTTCGTGTTGTATGTTATGCAATTAGGGGGGTTGGAAGTTGTCTAGGCTAGGCTAAAGCAAACTAAGCGAAAATTATATAAAACTGAAATTTATCAATAAAACAAACCTTGGTTACAAATCAACATCCAGTTACAGAAATCAGAACTGATCATGGAAACGACACATCAATTTATATTCTGAATATTTATCTCTTCTTAAAATTGGTTCGTTAACGGATCCGCCGTATAACTTATCCTAACCATCAAACAACCACAGTGTCCGCACTAGTAATTTGATTCAATGGCAGCATTAAAATCTAGATAAATTGATCAATTAAGAAACATAATTGTCCGCAATATATGTTTAGTTCGATTGAATATTCTCCCTAAGATTAATAACATAGATCCGCTACAATTATTAACTTAGTTGCTTCATAAGTTCATATACCACAACTCCGGTTTTGATATCAAACTTAGCAATCGATTGTCTACAATAATAACTTCGAGTCCGCTCTTAGCAATTAAATAAACAATCATAGGAAAATACGCATAGGAGAACAAACATATTCATCATATAAATTGAAAAATTGAGGTAAAAATAGATCTCACAGTTCTTGAAATCTGAAGGTACATGTTCTACATCAGAAAAGGCCTATAAGTCTTGAGTAAGCAGTAATTGATGAAAGTCAATCCGGACACTTAAATCAAGAGTTATGGCTAAAACGAGACTTTCCTAAAATGGCAAAAATGACGATCTCGGGGCCGAAATGATGGAATTTGGTCAATAACCAGCGGACATCAGGGGCTGACTTCTACCGCAAACGGCGAAACGCGTCGACTGGGTGAGTTTCGCGCCATTCCGACTTTGATGACCTGGCTGCCGAAATTCAGTTGCCTTTGAATATTGGGTGCCACCTCTTGAGCATGTATGCTTCTGCTACCTGTTCTACATCAGAAAAGGCCTATAAGTCCTTAGTAAGCAGTAATTGATGAAAGTCAATCCGGACACTTAAATCAAGAGTTATGGCTAAAACGAGAGTTTCCTAAAATGGCAAAAATGACGATCTCGGGGCCGAAACGATGGAATTTGGCAATTGGTAGATTTGTTAGGATTATATGTTGTTTTAAAATGCAAAAAAAACATATCGTAATCAATTTGTAATTATTTGTTAGGATTTAGCTAAAATATCAAAAACTATCTATCAATGATTTTGTTATATTAGGATTTAGATGTAGACTTTAATATTTGAAGGTGTAAAGCTACACTGTAGAACATGCCCTAAGGTATTAAAGATACAAAAAAAATGAAAAGCAATGCTTAAAATTGAGCTTTAAAATGGTTAAGTTTTGACCCCATATGATAGAGAATCCCTTTTGAAGAAAAAATCTACCTTGAACTTTAGAAAAGACCAACAAATATAAATTTGGTCTAGAAAAATAATTAAATAACAATACAACATACCTTGTGTAGGGGGTACTGTGTCTTATCCTCACCTAGTCCCTTGTATATCATTAGTTTTTCTAGTGATTATAATAATAGATATTGACTTCTGAAAACTATAATTATAGTTTTATGATTATATTCATAACTTTTTTTTCACACATACTTAGAAGGCAGGCCAATCATCCATAGACGAGTGCCCTTTTACAAAGATTATTCATACGAGCCCAATGGCTTGACTTGGTTTGATGAAGATTATTAACACGAGCTTGAAAACTTTAAATGTGTGATATCTTGACTTGATTTAATTTGATAAAGGGAAAATTTTGATCCTTTCTTTCTTTAGATTTATTTGATGAATAACATGAAGAATTTTTTTATTATCTTATTTTTTAAAAAAATTATTTTGAAATAAATATTTTTAATTTAGTTTTTTTCTAACCTATTAGACAATGTTTAGAGATTTAATTTATTATGAAATTTAAGTTCATAAGCATGTAACCCAAAATGAGTTAATTATGATTAATTAAGGGAGACTATATTATATTTTTAGATACAAATCTTAACAACAAGTTGAAGAATAAATGTGAGTTTTTTTTTTTGTGGTGAAATATTTTTTTTTATAGGAACAAATATCGTACACTAACTTATCAAAGATTAAATGATTATGTGACATTATTGACTTATATATGATTCTTAGATATAAGGAACTCTAAGTCGAAGTCTTTATTTTTAAATATCTTTGGTTTTTAGAATTTAATTTTTAATTTTTAATTTTTAATTTTTCAAGTTGTTATCTATTTTGTTCACGGTTGCTTGACCATATAATTAAAATATCCGCAGCATGTCACCTATCTAGTTTACGCTAAAGAAATTAGGTGCAATTTTATATGTACTTGATAATCTCTCATTTTTTTAAAACTCAGTGAACATTTGTTTTTATATTATGATTTTTTTTCTCATTTGTGAATGATAAACTGATAGTAGTTGGATAATTTGAGAAACCGATACTAAAAATAAAAGGTACATGTATGAGACAAAAATAAAAAATATGAAGAAATTAATTTTCAATTGAAAAGTATTTTAAAAAAGTACATGTATGAGCCAAAACTAAACGGACCGTTTTGATCGGACGAACGACGTGTAAATGCCAAGAGGCTGACAATGAGCCACGTCAACTCCCGCCACACACCAAACATTTAATACCGTAAATACCCTAATGAGCAGTTACGTGCCCCCTCACCCGCCATCGAAAGACGCTTCTTGCATCAGTAATCGAGGAAGTAAAAATCATATTAGCCGAGGGATAATTGAGGTAATCAGGCCCGGACAATCAAAAGTCGGTTTTCCAGCTCTCAGATTATCAAATCCCTTCACACCTACGCCGGTGCTGCTTGAAAACATCCTCGTATCGCTATTGTTGTTTTTTAAGTGAAATACCAAAAATGGCCCCCCGGACAAGAAGAATGGCGTTTCCGAAAGTGTTGATAGAGAGAGACACTGACTCCGAGCAAAGCTCTTCATCGGACGATGAAAATGAGTTGGAAGAAGAAAATGAGGGTCCACCATCAGAATCAGAACCAGAACCAGAACCAGAAGAGGAGGATTCAACCAAAAATGGAAACGGAGAGAGAATCGAAGAAGATTTAAGTTTAAAAAGGAAAGGAAAAGAACCCATCACTATTAGTCTCAAGAAAGTTTGCAAAGTAAGCTCCTTTCCCTTAAAGGGTTCCTTTTTCCCTTTCTTTTAATAATGATTTAATGATGGTTTGCGGTGTTTAGGTTTGTAAGAAACCGGGACATGAAGCGGGATTTAGAGGAGCAACATACATAGATTGTCCTATGAAACCATGCTTTCTCTGCAAAATGCCAGGTATGTGCACATTTTGGCAAGCAATTATTCTATTCAAGTCCTACATATGATTTTTTGCTGTTAAAGTTTGCTTTTTTTGGAAGTCCTGACAAATTACCATTTGCCAATTTGTCTTATAGTAATCTGGAATAAACTAACGTGTTTGCGAAAATGCTACTGTGATCAATGCTTTGAACTCGGTGTGTCAATAATTTTCTATTATTTTGATGACGGATTTTTGTTGAAATCTGTTTTTTTAATCATTTGTGAATTATTTGTGTTTTATGTTAATTCAATGATATTTATTGTCTATGTTAGGTACTGCTCAATTTGAAATTTGATGGTATAAAATGGTGTGTTGATAATGTTTCTGTGAATGGCCAGGCCACACTACAATGACATGCCCACATAGAGTGGCAATTGAGCATGGTGTAATCCCAGCACCCCGTAAAAATACTCGTAATACAGTGGAATTTGTCTTACAGCGCCAGCTTAGACCAAGAATCCTTCCAGTTAGTTGTCTTCTCTCGTTTGTGTTAATACACTCGTGTGCCGTTATTTTTTTTAATTATTGTTTTTGGGGTGGGGGTTTTCTCAGTGATGGTGGTGTATGTCATGTTTAGAAAAATCCAGCATTCCTGAGAGCGCTCTAGTCTCGCAATAGTTAGTGATGCAGCAACTTGATGATGGTTCGACTTATTTTTTCAAAAATATTTTGTTCAAACCTGCTCTTTTGTGATGATTTCATCTGGTTAGACTGATTCTGGAAAATTCAGCTTTCCTTATCCAGACTCCCTATTGTGTTCAGTTTGTATTTGAGAAATTTGTATGTTCCTGATTGGATCACTCAACATGATCTTTGAGCAGCACCATTTTTTGGTGATTTTGAGCTGCTGTTGCATATCTTGGCATCAAATTTTTCACACCTTGTGTGTTGTGAAACAGATAAAGCCAGCGTATGTTATACCGGATCAAGTTTGTTGTGCAGTCATCAGATACCACAGCAGGAGAGTAACATGTTTGGAATTTCATCCTACAAAAAATAACATCCTTTTATCTGGGGATAAGGTTAGGCTCATGCTATGCATCGTAGTTGATACAAGTTTTTTTTTATAAGGATGAACTATTTCATTATAATTGTCCTACATTTTCCTTCATTTATTGCCCTTTCTGTCATTTTCTCTTCTTCTTTTGGCTCTGTTGAAAAAGAAAGGACAAGTTGGAGTTTGGGATTTTGACAAAGTGCATGAAAGGATGGTTTATCAAAACATTCACACTTGCATTGTCAATAACATGAGGTGAACTCTCATTCATGAAATCTTAGTTTTCTTTTTATTCACCTGTAGTTGTGTGGGGTATATAAAGAACAAGTTTCACGTGTATCTTCAGGTTTAAATCAACAGATGATGGTATGATATATGCTGCATCCTCTGATGGAACAATTAGTAGTACTGATTTGGAGACTGGAATGTCATCATCTCTGATGAACCTTAATCCTAACGGCTGGCAGGTATTTTGACTTAATCTGCTATTCATGCAATGCATGTTAGTATCTCACTAGCTATTTGTCTTGATTTTCACAATAAGTTGTATTTTTTTTATAAATAAAATATTGAGTATACAAGCTATTTTGATATTTTTTTTTTTTACATAAAGAACTCTGTGTAAATCGAAAATTTTATCCAAGCATCTAATAATCTTTTATGTAAATAAATAAAAAAAGTCATTAGCAATAATTAAAAGAGAAACTACAAAACTTGAGATAAATGTAGATCAAAATATTTGATCTTGCAAAATAAAATATTTACCCGTTTGTGTCCACTGAACTTGTTTATTAGAATTAATAAAAGGTAATAGAAATAAAAATATGTATGAAACTGATTGAATAAAATAAAAGGAAAAACAATTTATGCATGGCCAAACATATTACAAATAGTATTTCAATTTTTTCTTACAAAACAAAGCTTATTTGTATAAAATAAAATAAAAAATCGGTAAAAATTAAATACAAAACAAAACAAAACAAAACAATTTTTTTTTTAAATTCTATCCAAAAAAGCTTACAAAACTCGTGGTCTAGGTAATGCGACCAAGATAAATCAATAAAAAAGAAATTGAAAGTAACACAAAATCATTTTTTTTAATTAATAGAATGATAAAATCATAAAAGAAAATGAGGAAAAAAAGGATTCCTCATCGAATTAACTCTTAAAACTTGTGTCATTAAATCGGAAGCACTACAAATGAAAAAACCGGGAAGCCCCATCTTCAACAAATCAAACACTGAAGGATGTAATTGGAAAAAAAATTAACCACAATAAGAAATTATAATTAAAAGAATGAGGATAAAAATTAAATTTGAGTTGAATTTTTTTTTTTAATAAAAGAAAAGGAAATAAAAAGAATGAGTGCTCTATTAAAAAAATAAAACATAAACTTTGATTGAAAGATGAAATTGAAAACCAATAAAACTTTATATCAAAATAGCCAAGGTTAAAAATGAGAAATCAAAGAATAAGGAGTGAATTGAAAACAACAATATTTAAAGATATTATAATTGAAAGACTAAATTGAAAAAATATTTTTTTTTCTAAAAGGAACAAGGATGAAAATAAACAATAAAAAACATAAGAAAGAAGAGAAAAGAGGACATATATGCATTTTCTATGGAAGAGAGAAAAGGAAGAATAAAAAGAAACAACCATTCGTGACAAACCGTTCATCATTAGTTGTCAAGCACCACCCTAGGAGAAAGAGGATGTGGTGACACTTCCAAAGAAAAGGTGGAAGGCCAGGTTTGGCCACCTAGTGACATCACACAAGCTTACATGTAATGAAAACGTGCCAGCAACTTTCCTGATTTAAAAACTAAAAAGCAATGTAAAATTACCTAAACACCCCTCATTACCCTGAAAATAACAACAAATAAACTATTGTGAAAGGACTAAAACTCCCCTAAATGCATAACTTGTTTTTTTGTCTTTTCTAAGAGCAAATATGTATTTTTAAATTTTTTTTATTGCTTTAAGGTTTGTGAATAGACAAAAAAAACCCTTGGTTAACAGTTCTAAATTTTGTTGACGCTAGGGTAGAAGAAATTCTTCCCTGTACAAAAATATTAGAAAAGACTAACATACCCTTGATCAATTTTTTAATGACCAATGTACATATGGAAAAGATCAAAATACCCTTGCAACCAAGACTTATTATTTTCTCAACCCAAGGACAAAATGGTAAGTTTATTGTAGCAATTCCTCAGTAAATTGTATCTATGGTTACGGTGAAAAACCCTCGCCCTATATGTTTTTGTTAATGGTGATGTTGTTTTTCTGGAGTTTAATGTTGTCCTCTTGGAATATGTTTGTCACTATTTGTTAGTGTGTGGATGCCTTTGGTTTGAATGGTGAACTTCAGTTCAACTCTTCTCTTGTTATGGTCCAGTGTGTTAAAAAGCCATTGTCTGACGTCTATACTTATGAAAGGTTCCCTGCATGCATGTTGATTGATTAGGCAGAGGCGGAGGAAGAAAACTTTGTCACATTTGATTAATAGACTGATTTCTTATTATTAATTTTGATGAATAACTTTATATGGCTCTTTTGCAGGGTCCAAGCACTTGGAGAATGCTTTATGGCATGGATATCAATTCAGAGAAAGGTGTTTTGCTTGTTGCTGACAACTTTGGTTTTCTCTACATGTAAGGTTCAAGTTCTTAGATAACTTTGTCTATACAGAGAAATATTTAGATATGCCACAGGGAAACAGATTTAAAACAGTTAATTGCGTGAAGGAATGCGTGCTTTATGAACTAGTCATCGAATACCTGCATTTATCATTTAGTTGGACAAGTTTTAGCTATGGCTTCTTCCACCTTTTCAAGAAGCATGCCACATTTTACAGCAATCAATATGACGAAGCTGAACTATATTCATGAATTTGTCAGTTATGCATGGCCCATCAACTGGTGTAATGGAAACATGATTGCCTCGTCATCTTCATTTGTTAATTGGGAGTGATGGTTTACGATATGTTGATAGCGATGCTAATTTTAACTTGTATTTTTGTATGCATTCCAAACTTTGTTCCAACTTAGCATTTCTTTCATGGTGGATAAGAGCACAAGTCATGATCAGTATGCTAGTACTTGGAGTAACACAACCTGAAATACATATTAAAAATTCATCCGAGACTTCTACTTTAGTGATTCCATTTTGCTTGAATATTTATTTATGCTTGAATTTAAACAACAAACGAGGAAATAGAAAATGAAGGGACAGTGTAACAAGAATCAAGCACCTCGAGGGGGAACTTCTGATGGATTTATTTGGTTTCTTTATTTTCTTTGTGCTTTCTTTAAATAACATGCTCAAAGTTGGGTTTTGCGCTTCTTATGGCTTACTCAGGGTTGATACACGATCCAACAGTAAAACTGGGGAGGCAATTTTGATCCATAAGAAAGGTAGCAAAGTTGTTGGACTTCATTGCAACCCAGTTCAACCAGAGCTTCTTTTGAGTTGTGGAAATGATCATTTTGTAAGTTCTTAGTGTCATCAGTTATTATACATTTTGTATTTGCTCTTGTCACTGCGGGATCATGTGGCTATTCTATAAACCTCTGTGGATGCTCTGTTTCCCTAGTTTCCCCCTTCTTGTTTCTCAGACTGTTTCTTAGATGGATAAAAAAAGGCTGTCTGAAGCATGCTTGTTTGTCTCAGCAACACATAAATATTTGTTTGTGTGTGGTTTTTGTTTATGTTGTCGTATTTATACTAAGCAATTTTCATCATCTCAGGCTCGTATATGGGATATGCGTCAACTGAAAGCTGGGTCATCTCTTTCTGACCTTGCACACAAACGTGTTGTTAACTCTGCATATTTTTCTCCATTGTCTGGTAGCAAAATTCTTACCACTTCACAAGACAACCGCCTGCGTATTTGGGATTCTATCTTTGGAAACTTGGACTCCCCAAGCCGAGAAATTGTACACAGTCATGATTTTAACAGACATCTGACTCCTTTCCGTGCTGAATGGGATCCAAAGGTGATAGAAATAGATTGATGTGCATATAACTTTCAGCCTTTTTTATTCCTTACAAATTCCAGGGTATTTTTGTTTTTGTTGCAGGACCCAACGGAGTCCCTTGCAGTTATTGGTCGCTACATCAGCGAAAATTACAATGGAGCTGCCTTGCATCCAATTGATTTTATTGACATTAGCACTGGACAACTAGTTGCTGAAGTTATGGATCCAAACATCACAACCATTAGTCCTGTGAACAAGCTACATCCACGAGATGATATTTTGGCATCAGGCAGTTCCAGGTTGCTCTCTATTCTTTCATTTGTTCAGTATGTGCAATGCAGAATTTTTTTTAATTTTTTTAATCTATAACAGCACCTTTTGACGATTAAATTCTGTTGGTTGATCCAATTAGCTTTTAGCTGAAACATTTACATACTCTTTTGTCATGCATCTTATAGAAACTATAATGCACCACTTCAATTTATCCTTAGGCCAGCTTTAATGCCCATGATGACCACATCTTTTCCACAGTGGCATCATGCAGTTTAAATATCCAGCTCCCGTGTGTTTAAGATACTCTTGATATTGATATTAACTTCCATTAACAGCACACATATGGTTCTCTTCCCGTTTACTGAGTAGCTGATTTTTAATTATCAATATTTTAATGGTTAAGTTATTGATGCTTTTATATTTAGTATTTGGATGTATCAATAGGAAGATGGAAATCAGTGACAGAGGGCTTAGCACAGTTCTTCTAAGATGATGTTTTTCCCCTTTTTTTTTTGCTCTTATTAAACTACTCTTTCAGGTCCCTTTTCATTTGGAGGCCGAAGGAGAAGTCTGAACCTGTGGAAAAGAAAGATGAAAGCAATATTATTATTTGTGGGGGTGCTAAGAAAAAGCGTAAAGGGAAGTCTGGTGGTGAAAGTGACGATGATTCTGAAGATGATAGGTATGCATCCAAGGGCAAGAATTTTCAATTTAAAAAGGCTGAATCAAAACCAGCTCCCAGGCCTCGCAAGGTAAAAAAATAAGCTAACAAATGGGAACAACCTGTATTATCTACTGCTGTGGACGGAAGTTTTGTCCCTAGATTTGTTGATTCCACCTGCAAACCTCTTCATGGATCGCCAAGTAACCTTTCATGGACAGGAAGTGCACTTTAGAAGCAGCCGCGGCAGCAGTGCTAAGCTTCTAACATCACACTACCTCCTTTTGTATTCTCACTACCTCCTTTTGTATTCTCTATAACTGCGACCTAAATGCAATGTAATTTATGTTTCCTTGTTCTAGTAGTAGTATTGCAGCAGGATTTCGTGATTAGCCTTTTGGATCATTGTATGATATTGGGATTTTCGTTATTAGTTTTCAAGTCTGGTATACTGTGCCTGGCAGGTTGGGGCCTCCATTCGAGTTAATTAAGAAAACCATCGATCTGTTCACTGTTTGTCACAAACAACTTTGACTTAGTAAATTGAAGTTTTGTAAGATTTAAAACTCTGTACTTCACCGTCTTTGAACTTCTATCCATCACTTTGTATGGTGTTCCTCGTTAAGCTAAACCAGCACATGCTCTATTAAACCCCAGGGGTCATTGAGAGTGTCCTTGTGTAGATTCTATGCCACTCCTCTAACGGTGTATAGATTCTATGCTTCGAGACCAGATGAGTATTCTAATCTTTTCCCTATTCTATGGAATTTAACAATTGATAGCGAGACGTTACAACGCACAGATTTCAATGCAATCACGTCATATTGAAACCCACAGATGCTTTTTTTATTCCCGGGTTCCGTTGCAGATGTTCAGGCTCTTCCTTCATTTTTTCTGTCTCTGGTTTTCCATATTCAATTGCATGATAATTGTTGAGCATCCCATATGGATACGGTGGATTGCCATGCCCTAACATGTTGCCAACAAATCAAGCTGACAAGGAAGATTTTAATGTCAAATGGCATCAAAGTTGTTTCAGATTTTGTTTTAGATTCCTACGTCAAATAACATAAAGCATTTATTAAAGAACAAACAAATTGTTCGTCTAGTATCTTAAATTATCTCCACATTAACACGTAGAGTTGAGATCTAAAAAGGGTCACCAGGAAGAGTTTTTTTTTTTTGAATGCACAGATACTGCGCGTAACCAAGAATCGTTAGATCTGCTTTGAAAGTAGGATCATGATCCAGAATAGAAGTGCTTAAATTGCATCCTCCTCAGTCCACACAGCATCTTCGAGAGCAGAAAGGGATTGTTACGGATCCCGTCGAAATTTGGATGCGCGAATTTCAATGTTTTTGTGACCAGAAGTTTCAATTAATCACTTTGCACCTTTGATTGAGCATTTTTTAGTTGTGGCAATATATAGTTTCATTTTTTTATTTTTGTTCAATTAATCATTTTAGTTAGGTGAATTTTTAGAATATAGTTTATATTATTATCTAATATATTCCTTCGAATTAAATTTTTTTGTGCTTAAAACTTGCATACAGACTCACACTACCATGTACTTGATTTTCATCAAATAAAATAAAAGTCAACAAGATTCTGATATCATGTTAATAAAACATTTTCATCTAAAAACTTAAGCTATTATATAAGACCCAAAAATATAATTTATATTATTCTCTAACATTTCTTACCATTTTGTTCCCTTTAATTTTAGATGTTTATATTTTTTTTTATCTAAAATTCTATTTTTTTCGCGTTTTAATTCTTTAACTTTAGAAAAACGACATCAAGTCATTCAAAAGATTTGAAAGAAAAAAAACTCTGGATAAATATAATTATTTGATTACAAAAATAAATAATTTGTTGAGTTTGAGAGGAGAGTACATGGAGATAATCTTGTCATTTGATCATGTTATAAAAAATAAATCAAAACCTCTTCTTCTAGATCCTAAATGCTCCTTTTACGGTTTTACCAAGTCATTCTCACCTCCCTGGATCCAACTTAATTTACCCTGCAGGGTAATTAAAGGCGACGTCCATGTCTAGTTAATTTATTTTAACCCCTTAAATAGCCGGGAACCTCTCTCTCTCTCTCTCGTAACAAACTTCCACAGTTGTCACCTTTAATAAGACACTGCGCGCACTTTTAATGAGACACTGTTCCCTCCATGTAACAAACTCTAACTGTTTTATAAAGGGAGAGGGAATTTCGCCTCAGAGACGTCTTTTGATTTTCATCTTCGTTCAAATTGTTAACAAACACAAGCAAAAACAATGGCAGCAGCTTCCAATGGAAGCGAGTTTTTTGAGTTGGATTTTGATCCGGTGAGAGAGTCATTCTCACGACCATCGAACGCCGAATCGTTGGAAGACGACGAAAATGAACTCGTTTGGGAGGCGATTTCGAGGCTACCGTCAAACAAGAGAGGGAATTTTGCCGTGATGAGGAAGTCTCCTTCTGAGCACGATCGAAGTGGAGGATATGGTGAGAGAGAAGAGATGATTGACGTCAGGAGGCTTGATCGTCATAAGCGAGAACTTGTTGTTAAAAAAGCTTTGGATACTAATGCACAGGATAATCACAAGCTGCTTTCTGCGATCAAAGAGAGGCTTGATAGGTACGAGTTCTAATCGTTTTCTTTCAAAATCAATGCCTGCATTGCATGCATGTGATTTGTCTTTTCTTTTTGTTGATATTCTATTAATTTACGATCGATTCATTTTTTATTTTTACGCTTATTGTTACCAACTGTTTTTGTTTTCCTTAGATTGAAAGAAGAGAGGGGGAAAACGGTGTTTTCTTTCCTTTTCGGATTTAGATTTTATCTTAGGTTTTCTAATCAATATTCATTAATTTTCGCGTAAATTTATGTTCATATTGAAGGGTTGGGATCGAAGTGCCAAAAGTCGAAGTAAGATTTGAGAACTTAAATATAAGTGCCAAGGTGCAAACTGGGTCAAGAGCTTTGCCAACTTTGATTAACGTTGCACGAGATTTGGGCGAGGTAATTGATTCATTAATCTTTGCTTCTAATTCATGTAAATTTAGTCAGTGTTTATAATTGATCGCTCGGTTTGCCATGTGCAGGGTTTACTGACAAAACTGGGGATATTTCGAGCAAAGCGTTGTCCCTTAACAATCTTGAATGATATCAGTGGTGCTGTAAAACCGGGAAGGTAATGCATGCATATAATTACTTAGAAATATTGAAGTTGTTCTAGGGATGGTTTCAAATCCTGCTTGAAGGAATCTCATGTTCATTGAAAATTATGCCACTTAATTTTGGTTGGTAATATTATGGAAGTCTTCTGCTGTACAGCTAGATAAACCCTTTCTTCAGCTAGAGAATCTGTTTTTGATTTTCTACTCGTCAAAGGCGACTGCACAAATCGCAAGAAGTTGGTTATTGCATCACATTAAGAGTTCTGCTATAGAAGCAAAATCAATTGAAACATTCACTTCTTTTCCTGAGGCTTTGTAACTTTAAATGAATTATGTCATGATTAGATCATATTGGTGTTCTATCTTAATTGAAGAAAAAATAAGCAGATTTGAAGGTTTACCTTATTGTGTTCAAGTAAATTTTTCAGAGGTTTGATCAAATAAACATGTTTTGATCTGGGTTCTTGTAGGATGACTCTGCTCTTAGGACCACCAGGCTCCGGCAAATCGACCTTGCTTTTAGCTCTCGCAGGGAAACTTGCTAAGAACCTAAAGGTTAGTACCTTTTACTATCATTTCCAGCTAAACGTCACGTGAATCCTCTGCATACTTTTTTAATTGATTTCCAGGCATTTGCTAGAAGCTCTTTTTGCCTAAATCTCAGTTTCAGTTTCTGAATCGTCATTAATGATGCGGTGATGCTTGGATTGTTCACAAAAACTTAAAAAAATAAATAAAAAAAACCGAGGGTGATGCTTGGATTGTTCACTAAACTTAAATAAATGATTGGATTAATCACAGCTTCTGGATTGATTAACTCATGCTGAACTATCCCTTCAGGAATGATATTGTTAATATCGTTCCGGTCGCCGTTCTGGTTTTTCTATTGGTACAGAACGTTTTGGTTTCGGAGCATTTCGACGTGCTGTTTCAGGGTTGTACTGTTCATATATAATTATATATATATATATATATATATATGAAAAAATTTAAAATATTAATTTAACAAATATAATTAAAATTCAAGATAAATTAACTTTAAATTATACAATATAAATATAAAGTCAAACAAATATAATCTTAAAATTAGAAACACAATTACAAGTTAATCAAAATAAAAAGGATTTTAAGGCCGGAACGGCACACCCGGAATGGTACCGAGATATTCCGGTTGGAATTTGACCGGTATTTCCAAAATGGAAGGGAATTAAAACATTATAAAAACGACGCTGTTTTATCTTAATTTTTTTAATGATAAAAAACGTTCCGGAACAGAACTGTATCGACAAACTCAGAGAGACAATGGATGCAATATACTATTTAAGGAAAACAAAAAACAAATATAAGAAAAAGGGAAAAGATTTGGCTTTGTCTAGAATATTCCCTTCAGGATATTTTCTTCTGTTTTCTTGTTTTTTTGCTCTTGCTACCCAAATTAAACCTATTCATCTTTTGATTTTTTCTAGAAATCCGGTAATATTACATACAATGGACAGAAGATTGATGATTTTTATGTCCAAAGGACCTCTGCATATATCAGCCAAACAGATAATCATATTGCAGAGCTTACTGTGCGAGAAACATTAGATTTTGCTGCTTGTTGGCAAGGAGCAAGTGACGGCTTTGGAGGTTCATTTACTTTCATTTCTTTCTATATCATTCGTACATTCATACTTTGATCCAAATGGTTTTTTTCTAGAAGTATACAAGAGTTATTTTTAGCTTGAAACTGCTCCTAATCCAGTAATAGTTCTAGATATTAAATTATGATCATGTAAATTATTGCTTCTTAATCTTGTTAGCATTCGCATGGTAGTGCAACTTGAGATTACCAAGGTTAGGAATCAAGTGGGATGATCTTACAGTTTGCTATCTTGCTCGATTTATCTGTTTTATGTTTTGCAGATAGAACTACTGTTTGATTTGTTACGGCGAAGACTTTATTAGGCCATGTTTGTTTTTATATTGCAGTACATATAGGCAGTATTGAAAATATAACGCGATACAAAAATGAAAACACAATAATTGTTGCGGAAAACTAGCCAGATTGTAGAATCCTCGGGTTCGTGATCACGATGCATTATGTTTTTTCGCAACCTTCAGATGACGAACCTAGTTAATAGCATTTTCTTTTTATCAATTATAACCTGGGAGTCGATTTTGTGATTTTGAAGATTATCAGTCTTAATCATTTGATAAGTAAACTAATTGCCTATGTACTTAGGTTTTAACCAGAATTGTTTATCTTGAATGAATGTAATTGTCTCCGGAACCTTTCTATATTTTCTTTTCAACTATTTTTTGAAGATGTTAATTCATGAAAAGATGGATGCAGTTTTGTTTTTATTCTCTTCTCAACATTATGTAGAGAAATGACAAGAGATGTGGATGATTTTTCATGAAAAAATTCGTCAACTTCTGGGTAATGCAGTCTTATCAACATTCAAAGCAATTCAAAATGACCATTTTCTTCTGATTTTTCTCCTGTTACTCTTAAGTGGTTCTGTTTCCTGTTCAAAAATTCGCAATGTGGCAGTATCCTAATTAGGGGACACAAATTATCCATAGCATGAACATTCAGAGGTTTTGGGTTTGTTTCATATTTGCTATCTATTTTCTTATTCTTTCATCGTCTACTTCTAGGCTACATGGAAGATCTAGTTCGCTTGGAGAAGGAAAAAAATATTCGACCGAATCCAGAGGTTGACGCTTTTATGAAGGTACGTCTTAATTTATAAACTTTCTGTGCAGTAGTTCATGTCTACTTCAGACTTAATTTAACCCACAACAATTTCGCTGAACAGGCATCTTCATTTGGAGGTAAAAAGCACAGTATTTCAACTGACTATGTCTTAAAAGTTCTTGGTCTTGATGTATGTTCAGAGACAGTAGTCGGAAATGATATGTTAAGAGGCGTCTCAGGTGGTCAAAGGAAACGGGTTACCACTGGTATCTCTCTCTCTCTCTCTCTCTCTCTCTCTCTCTCTCTCTCTCTCTCTCTCTCTCTCTTCTTGTGAGTGTTGATTCACACCGTTTATTATTTTTGAAGCCACCAACTGTACATCACTCTCATTTGTTTTGTTTTTGGTGCATTCATTTTATGAGCTATGCTGATTGATGATGAGCTGCATCATGAATTTTCGTTGTAATTTTTAATGGCATGAGAATGTCAAAATTCGATGACAGAAAGTATAATAATCATGGAGCACTGGTGTTTCTTAAGTTTTACCAATTATGTTGTTATAGATATTCGGACCTGTTGGAAGTAAAAACACGAGAGCTTTCCATATTTTGTTTATTTACCAGTGTTGAAATATTTTATGATTTTGTCTAACAAATGATAATGAGTTAATATAATCTGTGCAGGAGAAATGATTGTTGGGCCAAGAAAAACCTTGTTTATGGATGAAATATCTACTGGACTCGATAGCTCCACAACATACCAAATTGTGAAATGTATAGGAAATTTTGTTCATCTAATGGAAGCTACTGTATTAATGGCCCTTCTTCAGCCTGCTCCCGAGACCTTTGATCTGTTTGATGATTTGGTGCTATTATCAGAAGGTTATGTGGTGTATCAAGGCCCTCGAGCAGAAGTCTTAGAGTTCTTTGAGTCATTAGGATTTAAATTGCCATCACGGAAAGGGGTTGCAGATTTTCTTCAAGAGGTACTGTGCTGAAAACTCTAATAGAGTTTCTGTTCACTTTGGTTCTTGTCTGACATGCTTTATTCCCAGGTGACCTCTAAAAAGGATCAAGCTCAATACTGGGCTGATCAGTCAAAACCATATGAGTTCCTTCCTACCTCAGAAATTGCAAAAGCATTTAAAAATTCCAAGTATGGAAATTATGTCGACGCAGAGCTTTCTGTTCCATTTGACAAGTCTAAAAGCCATGTTTCAGCTTTGTCAAAAACCAAATATGCCGTATCAAGATGGGAACTATTCAAAACATGCTTCTCACGAGAAGTTTTGCTGATTAGCAGGCATCGTTTTCTTTATATTTTTAGGACATGCCAGGTATTGTTTATATTGAGCTTAATTATGATGTCTTTCAGTTTTTACATTGTAATTGACAGATGATCTATCACGATATGCCTAAAATATAGCCCATCTACTGTTTAATTGCATATGTGATTGATATTTTAAAAATTTAGATTGCAATTGGAAAATGATGCACAGCGGTAAATTTGATCTCAAATAAGCTGCAGTCAGTTATTGCTGGCTGCTTCATTCTGAGGTTTTCTATTTTCACTGGAAGATATACATCCTGTTTGCCAATATGTATAGTCTGCGATGCATCTTATTTGTGTATCAAATTTTCTACTTCCAAATTTTTCTCTTTTTGATATTTCTATGTATGTTTAAAGGTCGCATTCGTTGGGCTTGTCACTTGCACATTGTTCTTGCGGACAAGATTACATCCCACTGACGAGATGAATGGGAACCTTTACCTCTCTTGCCTGTTTTTTGGGCTGGTGCATATGATGTTTAATGGCTTCTCTGAGCTGTCACTTTTGATATTTCGACTACCAGTGTTCTACAAACAACGAGATAATCTCTTCCATCCTGCATGGGTGTGGTCCGTTGCTAGTTTTATTCTGCGCCTACCTTACTCCATCGTTGAAGCTGTTGTATGGTCTTGTGTTGTATACTACACAGTTGGTTTTGCCCCCGGGGCTGGGAGGTAATGCCAGTTTACTTGTGTATACAATGTTTTAGTCTTCAGGTCCTTTATTCGTAAATCTTTAAAATGTGTTTCAGGTTCTTCCGTTTTATGCTCTTACTCTTTTCAATACACCAAATGGCACTCGGTCTCTTTCGGACAATGGGTTCAATTGCACGAGATCTAGTTGTTGCCAATACATTCGGGTCAGCTGCTCTATTGGCTATATTTTTGCTGGGTGGATTTATCATCCCAAAAGGTATTTTGATAATTTATAATCCCAAATGCACAACCGATTATTCAAAGTTGCTTTCGAATTTGTGATTTAGTTTCTTGTTTCAGCAATGATTAAGCCGTGGTGGATTTGGGGCTATTGGCTGTCACCATTAACCTATGCACAGCGTGCAATTTCTGTCAATGAATTTGGTGCTGAAAGGTGGATAAAGGTCTGCTCTTTTGGATTGCAGAATCTGTTTTTTCTGCTGTCTGTTTCCTCCTATTTTAGTAATAACATTTCCATGAAACTATATTCAGAAATCATCTATTGGGAACAATACAGTTGGAAACAACATTCTCTCTCAGCACAGTTTGCCTTCCAGTGATTATTGGTATTGGATTGGAGTTGGTGTTTTGTTGCTTTATGTATTAGTTTTCAACATCATTGTGACATGGGCCTTGACCTACCTCAATCGTAAGTTTGAAAAAAGTTCTTATGCCAATTAGATACATGAGAAACTCGATCCGCTTCGTTTTTGGCATGTAATGTTAGTAATAAATACTATGTGTTGGTTGATCCCAGCTCTTACAAGGTCCAGGACAGTGGCTCCAGCTGACGTAACACCAGAAAATTCTGATGGGAATGATGGTAAGTCATTTTAATGTTGCACAATGAGTTAATATATGTGCATTCCTACTAACATGCTGAAGAATCTTTGCGTAGGAAGGGCTCAGGAGTTTGAATTGAATCGATCATCATTGAATGAAGGCACTAGAAACAAGGGAATGATTCTTCCTTTTCAACCATTGACAATGACATTCCATAAAGTCAATTACTTTGTTGATATGCCCAAGGTTTGCTTGTCTGATGAGTTTAGGTTGCCTTGACTTTTTGTACATATTTAGCTGATATTTCATAACAAATTGTTGTTTGGAATTCATAGGAAATGAGTAAACAAGGTATAACAGAAAAGAAGCTGCAGCTATTGTCAGACGTGAGTGGAGTGTTCTCACCTGGTGTCCTGACTGCGTTAGTTGGGTCTAGCGGAGCAGGGAAGACTACTCTGATGGATGTATTGGCTGGAAGGAAAACTGGTGGATATATAGAAGGAGATATCAAGATATCGGGTTACCCAAAAGAGCAACGCACATTTGCCAGAATTTCGGGATATGTTGAGCAAAACGATATACATTCTCCTCAACTTACAATTGAGGAGTCTCTCTTGTTTTCTTCTAATCTCCGGCTCCCAAAAGAAGTTACCAAAGAACAAAGACTGGTGAGCAGAATAAAGCACAGACACAAACTCACACATGCTTTTTGTTTATTTGTTTTAACTGTATTTTTTATGCCTTTTCTTTTGCCAAAATGTACTCAGGAGTTTGTTGAAGAAGTGATGAGGTTAGTAGAGCTTGATACTCTGAGGCAAGCTTTGGTTGGTTTGCCAGGGAGTAGCGGGTTATCAACAGAACAGAGAAAGAGATTAACAATCGCGGTGGAGCTTGTTGCAAATCCTTCAATTATTTTTATGGATGAACCTACATCTGGACTTGATGCACGAGCAGCAGCTATCGTGATGCGAACTGTTCGCAATACAGTTGATACTGGAAGAACTGTGGTTTGCACCATCCATCAACCCAGTATTGATATTTTTGAAGCATTTGACGAGGTATGTTATACTTTTTCTCTGCACTTAAAATGTTTGAGAACTGACACTTGGCATTAGTTTCTATTTAATTTTAAATCATTTGGGATCTGATGCATGCGCAGCTACTTCTCATGAAACGAGGTGGTCGGGTTATATATGGGGGGAAACTTGGAGTTCACTCGAAGATTATGATAGACTATTTTCAGGTAACATTGCATTATTCTATGTATGTATCCTTATATTTCTGATTTATGTGCTTCTTCTGAAGAACCATGCTGATTCTGTAGTCCGCACGTCCCTTCTTTTTTTCTTGTTCAGGGAATTAAAGGAGTCCCTCCATGTCCTGATGGTTACAATCCAGCAACTTGGATGCTTGAGGTTACTACACCTACTGTTGAAGAGAGAGTTGGTGAAGATTTTGCAGAATTATTCAGAAAATCTTATCATTACAGGTATTCTAATTGAGGTCTTGCTTAACTGCAAGAAAGATCTTACAAAATATTCTCTTGTTTATCTACCGAGAGCATTAATCTTAATGAGTGGACCATCTTATTTTATTGCTTCAGGGAGGTGGAAGCTTCAATTATGCATTTCGGTTCTCCTCTTGCTGGCTCAGAGCCTCTGAAGTTTGAATCTACATATGCTCGAGATGCACTGTCTCAGTTTTTAATTTGCCTATGGAAACAAAATCTTGTGTACTGGAGAAGTCCACAATACAATGGTGTTAGGTTATGCTTTACAGTAATAGCTGCACTGATATTAGGCTCGGTATTCTGGAATATTGGTTCAAAAAGGTAAACTCCTAACCTTATATATCACATCTGTGCGCAGTGGTCAAAATATGGTTTACATGTTGATATGCATTGTTGTGATATCTTATTCTTTTTATTATTATGAACACCCTCCTCTACTCTTTTCAGCTGATTACTTCTTTGACATATTAAATGAAACGCAAGCTCGAAACTACAAAAAATATTCTTTGTAACTGTCAATCTTTCATATGATAAAATTTAAATATAGGACACATATCAGCCCATTTTAAGTAGTTCTTAGCATGCTTGTGGTACAAAAAACTTTATTTTATGAATACAAAATCCGTAGATTTAATTCTAGATACAAAATCTGCATTTTCTATCTCGATACCATGAGAGAATTCAAAAGGAAGCGAAGGCCGGAAAAAAAGAAAAGAAAGGAAGAGGACTGTTATGCTTTTATTTGCTTACATATGCATCTGCTGGTGTTTCTAATGCATGTATATTTCACAATCAAGATGTCTCATTTCCCTTTAGTTGAAATTCTCTGAAATCACTCAATCTTGATACTTTTGATAGGGACTCCACTCAGGCTTTGTCTGTGGTTATGGGAGCACTTTATTCTTCATGCATGTTTCTTGGAGTCAACAATGCTTCTTCAGTACAACCAATAGTTTCAATTGAGAGAGCTGTTTTCTATAGAGAGAAAGCGGCCGGAATGTACTCTCCATTATCCTATGCAGTAGCCCAGGTGACTGTCACTGTGCTGAAGAAATAACAGCTTCTTATGAAAAGAGAAAGTGATGAGTAATTAATATTTCAATATTCTTCTAAACAGGGCCTTGTAGAGATACCATACATCCTAGTTCAAACAATTTTCTACGGCATCATCACATATTTCATGGTCGATTTTGAGAGGACGGCAGGTGAGATTCTGAGTTTCCATTATGAGCTCCTTCCTCTGTGCAATAAACGATTCCCTTTACTAATGATGACATTGCTCTCTTTTCTTTATATTATACCCGATTGAATACAAGTTATGCGTTCTGATTTCTATGATGTAGGATTTCAACATTTTCTTTCCTAATTGTACTGCTTTGCCATGTTCCATTAGCCTTTCAAATGATGTCACTAGATGTCTGAAATTTATTCAGATGCAATTCATGTATGTGAAGGATTCTTGTTCAATGCAGGAAAATTCTTTCTGTTTTTGGTGTTCATGTTCCTCACTTTCACCTACTTCACTTTTTACGGCATGATGGCTGTTGGTCTCACACCTTCTCCACACCTCGCTGCCGTCATCTCTTCTGCATTTTACTCTCTGTGGAATCTCCTCTCGGGATTTCTTGTCCCAAAACCAGTAAGTAATGTTCAAACTTAAAATAAAATATTGCATGAAAACACCAGCGGGCTTTGAGAGAAGGGGGTGGTGACGTAGTGCGTGCTAACACACAGAAATCCATAGCCATTCTTTCAAATTTTCATACAATCGATCAAACAGACTAATTCTGTGCTCTCTCGAGTCTAAAAAGCATATGTAGCCGAAGTGAAATGTCTTGGATAGAAAGGTCAGATAGTTAAAGGGAGGGGAAAATAATTTGGATTCGCATGGATGAGGAGAAAGAAGTCTTTCCCTTATTTTGTTTTCCATCTAACCATCTTCTTCTATGGTGATTGTCTGCCATGTTTCAGAGTATTCCGGGATGGTGGCTCTGGTTCTACTACATCTGCCCCATTGCATGGACTCTGCGGGGTATTATCTGTTCTCAGCTAGGTGATGTGGAGACAATAATTGTAGGACCAGGATTTGAAGGCACTGTGAAAAAGTATTTGGAGGTTACTTTTGGCTATGGTCCCAATATGATCGGAGCGTCGATAGCGGCACTTGTTGGATTCTGTCTCCTCTTCTTCATTGTCTTTGCCTTCTCCGTAAAATTCCTCAACTTTCAGAAAAGATGAGCTTCGGATTTACTTTCCCTAGATGATTGTAGATTGGTGATTTTTTAGATCGCGTCAAAATCAAAACAGAAAACCAATACATGTTGATACGGAGACCCTCTTCAATGCCCGGACTACCTGACCTGGGAATTTTGTGGTTAAGGATAATTTTCTTATCTCACTATATACAATGTCAAAACAGTCATACACAGGTTCTAGAATCATTATATTTGTATGTTCATAAGAGAGAACTACTAAAGGCAGTAACTAGGTTTTATTTGCTATTATGGCCAAGACCAAACACTCTTATCAACTGTTCGAGCCAAATGAAGTAAGAAAAAGAAAACATAAATGAGAGATAATTCAGTCTTTTTTTTTTATATAGCAATACACTAGTTATTGTCAAATTAATTAGGGACAAAATTGACTTTTAACTTTCATTAACGAAAATTAAGCTGTGTTTGGAAAATACTCTAGCAAAGAACAAAATACTTGGCCCTTCAAAAAACATACACTACAGGCTTTTGATATGGACATATTTTGCCATTGGCAAATTATTTAGAGATAAACTTGACTTTTGATTTCCATTATAATAGTTAAATGACTTAATTAGCCTTATAAAAAAAACATTAACTTGTATTCAAAGGCATGTCAGGCATTTTTTATTTTCTAAGCACATTTGAATTACCTATCTACCCTTAAAAAAAGATAGAAATAAAGCTTCATCCCACGAGGGTTTTTTTTTCCATTTTATTATGGATTTTTTTGTTATAATCAAGATGATATAAGATTAATTTAGTCTTTCACAAATATAAAATATTAAAACAAAAAAAGTTGTTGGCCAAAGTATAAGAATGCCTTACCATTTATATTTTATATTCGGTTATTATTTTGTTAGTTGTTATTTATTTATTTGTTTGTTTATTATCTTTTTTTGATCAGTTTTTTTATCCCTAATTATTAGATTTTATTTTGTTTTTATATCAAATTTTATCCTTGTTCTTTTACTATTCTTTAAATTATTTCACTAATTAAATTATTTTCCGATTTCATGTCATTTTTAATTTTATATCAAATTTGATCTTCATCCTAATCTCTAGTTTTTTTAAAAAAAATTTATCATTTATCATTTTTTTTTTAGAAATTGATCTTTGTGCTTATTTTTTTTATTTTTATGAGGTTATCTCAATCATGTGCTCATAGTCACGAGATTAGCAGGTTGACCTAAATCTTTTTTTTTTCTTTTCAGATTCATCATTCAACATTGAATTGTTTTATTGGTGAACTTTTTTGTTTAATTTAGTTTTCTTTTGTTTGTGGGTTTTTTTACCTTTTATTTGCACATATAATCATTTGATGGTTGTTTCACTAAATAAAAATAATATTATAAAAAACATAGTTATTAAACACGACTAAGTATATGGTTTGTGTCGCGAGATTAAATATCTTAATCTTAGTTATTTCTTGATCAATGAAAAGTTTATGTCAGCCACTTAATGTTGATTGGTAGATTAATTAATAAAATGTGGGTTAGAAGTAGAGATGCAGTCAGACAAGTCCAGATAGCTCAGGACAAGTAAATTCTTTAAGGTTTATCGAAAGTTGTTTATCTTTATCAATTCGAGATTATTGCATTGCAAGAAGTGAAGACAGATTATTCTCATAAACAACAAAATACAGTGAATTTAATCAAATACATGCAAACTAACGTCTACAGGGAAAAAAAACTATATGAATTTCTGCTTCTGTGCTTCAATTCAGTCCCAGAATATTATTAGGAATACATGAACACGTACGTAGCTATACAGAAACTTGTTCCATGGGTACGTAGTTGTGCGAGCTCCCTTGTAAATCAATCCGAAAAATGCCAGTCTCAGCTTTTTGATGGCCTCGCAATCACTAAAAGGCTTCACGAATGAACATAAATTGATCTGCGGAACACTCTTTGCGGGGATCGAGCCCCGCATGCAATGCAGCTATGCTGAAAATAGCCCAGTGAATGGTTTGCCTTCCGAGATTTGATCTACAATCAAAGTTTTGGATACCATTAGCAGTGAGCAGTCGCAGAATGAGGAAACTTTTATCATTCCTAACTTAGTTTTTTCCTAGCTCGGAACTTACTCTGAGGAATTTTATGAACAAAAAAGCATGCAGCAATGACAATGTAGCACAGGAAAAGAAGCAGTCCTTTCATGTAGTGTGAAGTTCCATCCTGTACGTAAAGAAAAAGCTACCGTAAGAAAATTTACTAACCAGCTAAATAATTAACATGCATTATCATTGGAAATTAAAATATATATATATATATATATATTAGTTGACAATACCTGTAAAGTGAAGGCCGTGATAATTATTGTGAAAGCAAGAGAACCAGTTTCGAGGAGACTGAAATCAAGGTCCATACGGATGTGCATTGTCCAGGCAACAACAACACATAAAGGAATCTAAAGCCCACAAAAAAAAAATCATGATTTCCTTCCAGGGTTAATTTGGAAAAGGATTTTGTTTTCCTGGGATACTTTAATCTTACCACAAACATTGAAATTTGGGAGGCAGAACCTAAGGAAACACCTAAAGATATGTCCTGCATGGCAGCCAGATAATTGTTGTTATTGAAACTTATCTAGGAACAAAATATAAGAGTGAGACCGCTGACATGGTCTAACATATCATACCAGCTTGTTCTTGAAAGCAAATATGATCGATCCAGCATGTTCTGCAGCGTTCCCCACTATTGGCAGCAAAATTATGCTGATAAAACTGACAGATATGCCCCAAGAATCTGATGCGGCCTGATTGAGAAACATTATAAAATGAAATCCACAAACTAGAAGATGCATTAATTACTATGGCTAATAAAGAATATTTGAGCAATTCTCAAGTGTAATGTACCTCAATTGTGCCCACAACATACTCAGATAACAAAGCTATGATAACTGTCATGCCAGCCAACCAAGTAAATGCACTCCAAAATCCTATCACCGCCTTTTCTTCCTCGTCATCATCTTCTTCCTGCTATTCAGCTTGAGCCAGTAAGTTCTTTGCATTAAATATATTATTCTGACCTTACCGAGTGACTTCATTGAATAGAGAATATTCTAAGGATGTTCAAGTCTCAAAAGCTAAACATATTGGTAAACAAAACCGCCACAAAAAAGAAAATTGATGGATGAACAAGAAAAAACCATTTTGTAGATCTCTTTTAAGACTAACTTAATTTACAAGACGGTCAAGTATAGATAAGGCTAGCTTTCATGGAACAAAGAAAGTAAGTTCTTGTGCTCAATTAATCGTTTTTGGGAGGAGTCCTAGTAAATTCTTTTGACCATTGCTTGCATAGTAAGGAAATATACTTGTTATTACAACTGCAGAAAAATGAATTTATCTTAAACTCTTTTGCATTTAGTACTAATTAATCACCTCTTGAGCATCAAATATTTGCCTGTGAGTTTTCAGCTGGAAGAAGATATAAGCAACATATGCTATAAGCATAACAATGCTGCTCACTCTGGACAGCTGAAGAGTGGAGCTGGCAGTGGCTGTTCCTTCCCCCATCGCATATCTGAACATCAGTGGCAGCATGTGGCACAACAATCCCAGTAATAAAAGCAGTGAGTTCACATCAGCCTGCTTCTGTGGAAGCCAAAAAAAGAGAGATTATAATCAGTTGTATTTCGACCATAATAATTACTTTCTTACTCTTATCTGTAAAAAATAATTGGATTTCTTCTTGAATCTTGATAGGGAGTCTTACTCTATCATATCTCTGTTCCCTTTTTAGGTTGGCCAAGCCTCCACAAAGGAGAGAAGTCCCAAGAACTAGAAGGAGATTTGACAAAATGGATCCCAAAAGAGAATACTTTAATACATGTATTTTGTTCTGGTAGAGAGCAAACAAAGCTATTATCATCTCTGTTGCGTTGCCACATGTTGCATTAAGGAGACCTCCAACTGCAAATGGTCAGATCATCTTCAATCTTCACATGATAGTATGCATATCCAACGTTAGAAATAAGTAAATTTAAGCTACCTGTTGGACCAGTGAAGTACGCAATTTGTCTGCGATTAATCAGAACAAGAAAATTCAAAACAAAATTAATGTCAGAAAAACTATTTACTGGATAAAATATACCAAATTAACGTCCTTGTATACGTGCAAAATGAGCATATATATATAGAGTATCATACTTACTCAGTGAGGAAGCTGACGCGTTCTGCTAGCGGGGTGAGTCCAAGCAAGCTCAAAGCAAATATCCATGGCTACGCGTGACGGAAATTTGAAAATCAAACAGATATACAAAAATACACACACATATAATCTTAGTGTGTAATTTCAAATATGTATAGGAGTTGGTAAATGAAATGAAATTAATTTCCTGATTAAGTCCCTTGCTTATATATATAGAAAATCAACGACATGGACGTTGTGGAACCAAAAAAAACGTTTTATGATCATCCCACTAATTAAGAAATGAATGAACTTACTCTTCCAAACTTGTAATAGTCAGCAGCAATTGCTAGAGGAATGGCTGGGAAGAGAACAGCCAGCTTAGTTCCAAGAATTACTTCCTGAAGATTGGTCAAGACATGCCAAAGCATTTGAAACCGAACAGTTGACGAATATTCAAGCAATGGATCAGATTTCTTGCGCAAAATCGAAGACGATAGATTCTGTGGTGTCTTCCCCTTGACACAGCCCTCCTTATTATTGATGTTAAAACCTACCTTGCAATTAACAATATCTCCATTTTCCAAGTCTGGTGAGACCTGATCACCATGTGAGGAGTAATGGTCCATATTATTATGGTAATTGTGAAGATACCACCCTACACTTAACCTTCTACGTGAAGGAAATCCAAGTGATCACTGGTAGCTTTAAGTAATTTCTTGGCTGATTTATATCAAGAGAGCTAGCGTGCGTGATATAGTAGGACAAGTGAGCTAAATATTTTCAATACAATTGCTGTTTATTTTCTTAGGGCAGCTTCCTGGAATTTTCCCAACTTGTTTCCATTCTTGCATGGGAGTCCACGTACTTGCTTATGATGTTGTCTAGGTGTTGCACTCGTATCATAAAAGAAAAAAACAGATCATTATATTATTTAAGGAAGAAAACACATTTTATTACCTTATACTCATCTCCATCTCTATTTCTCTTTAAGTATTATATATATATATATATATATATATATATATATATAGTATTCTCTTTAAGTATTTATTTCGAGAAGTTCTTACATTAAGATAACAAGAAAAAAAAGAAAAATATGAATTTTCAAGCTTTTGTAATTTCTTAATTTAAAAATATTTAAATTTTTTTTTATATATATTGCTCGTAGGTGAGGTAGCGCAACAGTGTAAGAAAATTTAATATACAGAACGTCGTTTTATACGCTTGATTAAAAACCTAAGAGATCTATTAATTAATAACAATCCAAAACAAGTAATATTATTAGAAAGGGAAACGTGCGATGATAACACTGGGACTCGGATATTGTCCCTAAATTAGCCAAATTTATCAACAATTCCTAGGGGAAAAAAGATATAAGTTATACTGGTTGCGTCAATATATATATATATAATTAACAGGAATAAATAAATAAAATAAAATACTCAATAGCAAATAATACAGGGGGCTATATCTTGAATAATCCTAGGGTGGACAAGACAAATTAATTATACATAACACTTATACATCTAAACAAGAAATACAATCATAAATTATTTAGTAGGTGATCCAGTGATAAGAGTTTGAGACTAAAAGAGTTTTTTCCTTTCTGATTTCAGATTTAAGATCTTTAGTTAGTAACATGATAGCTATTAGAAGCTTACATGATAATTAATTTCAGGATCCGTGGGATTAGTTGAAGGGTGCGCAAGCTAACCCGGACATCCATGTTTAAAAAAAATACAATCATTACCTTATGGATTAATTTAACCTTAAATAAATTTCATATATTATCCGAATATAAATAACTTTAAGGGATTGATTTAGTAATTAAGAATGCCTGTTTTATTTCTTGACTTTCTAGATTCAAGATTTAGAGATAACACGTAAAATTTATCATTCTTTTTTTTTTGAAAAAAAAAAACACAAAACTATCGACACGGGGGTGCGCTTTTAAGATCATAAGAAAAGAAAAGAAAAATCATGGAACGTTAAAGAGAATCCAATCGAAACACCAGTAAAATCCTTCCCCATCAAATCGTGTTTAATCTTCCAAATTCTATACTAAAGATATATATGGCAGCAGCAGACGTCCCCAAGAAAGTTTAGAACCTTCCTGGAATTTTCAAGACCTCCTCGAGAAGAATCAGACGGTTGTGGTTTTTCCCCCTCCATTCATGTCTTTGAGTGATAACGAAGTAAATAAACAAGTACAAAAGCATAAATCCAATTGGATTGGTCAGATTCTTCCCAAGTAATGAAATTTGGGTCGAAATTTCTCATCCCTTCTGTCCAAAACAACGATTTTCTTCCGTCTGCCATCCCGATCCAATGTTTACCTAAAAATAAATGTTGCGCGTTCATGCAGTAACAGCTGACAGCTACCTGATAGGAAGTTGGCGTTTTTTTTAACATTACCATGGATGTTCCTATCGTTTTCATTCAGCTCAATTATTTTCAGATTTTAAAATTAATGATTATATGAATCTTTAATAATTATTATATTAATAACTATAAAGCTCGTAATTAAAAAAAAATAACTTTTCTTGTTCATACAATGATCGCTATTTTCTGTTTTTGATTTCCACAAAATGCATAAGCAACCTGGGACTTGACCACTTTTAATATGTTTCTTTCTATATATAATTATTCATGAGTGGAATACAGCCTTCAACATCCTGCATGTTACTAATAATACATGATGTTAAAATCACTGGACCTGTATGATGGAAGATTCTATTCTTACAAAAACGTCTCCTTCAAGAATATTACATGTGGCTGTATTTTCTTTTTTATACGTATAAAAAAGAAAAACAAATTGTAGATAAGGTTTCTCAAAACACAAACACACGCAACAAAAATGATAAATTTAGTCTTTTTTTATAAATTCTAAGATACCATTAGACATATCTAGAGTTATTTAGTCTTTATTTGAAGATTACTTAAAGATTAGATTTTTTTAACTTTAAATAATTGTTTCAATGTTAGGTTAATACAAACCACAAGTCATTCAAGTATTTGAATTTTAATGGTAATTCACACAAATCACATTTTAATTACAAAATTTCAAGTGTTTTGTATTATATTGTGCACTACTTGTCACACATAAAAAAAAGGGTATATCATTCTCTTTATAAGAAAATATCATTTTTCCTTAAATAATATTATATATTATTTCATGGTAATTTTAGAAATTTATAAAATCAAATCCATACTTGATTTTTCTAAGTCTAGAATTATAATTCCTTGTATAAATTACATTCTAGTTCTTAATTTCTAAAATTTATTTACAATCAAGTCACAGATGATTAATCATCCCATTTTAATCTCTTACTAATATTCTTATGTGTGTGACCTATTAATTTTCTAATAAGTTAACTTAAATATAAATCATAATCTTAAATAAAAAAGATTAAATAAATTAATTTAATATCAATTTGTAAATTGATTTACTTATATTTAAAGATTAAGTATAGTTTCTGGCAACCTATCATAACCCCTCAAATATTAAAAAAGTCATAAGTAATTTAATTTAACCTTACAATGACTAAATTCTCAATGTAATTATTACTTCTTCATAAAAAAATACTTCGATTTAAATATTATAGCATGAAGTGTATTCTCTCTAACAAATCATATCTATTCTCAATATCATAGTCATTCATTATTTGAATAAGATTTAAAACTCATTTAAAGTCTCATTCCACTTTGCATAAGAATTTACAAATGATATTATTTGAGAACATATAAAATATTTTCTCTATTTAACCTAGGATGATGAATAATCTCTTGATTGCTTGAATACTTCCATATAATTCACCCAATACATGATTATCTATTACCCTTAACTAGGACAACATGTGGTGGAATCAAAGCATAATATTTTCTATATAAAATAACTCAGTTATCTCAAGTTTAGAGTTACTTACACAACCGTCATGTGAGTCTTTTCATAAACACGAGTGATCTCTCTATATACAATTCTCATGCAAGTTAGTTCAGTGAATATATTATCAAACAAACACTCACATATTAGTTTTAGATATCTCTTATACCTCAACTTATAAGAACAATCAATTTCTTTCATAGAGGTAAGAACATAATATATATCAATCTCAATAATTTTAATTAATATTTAGTCTAAATAGAGCATTAATCATGAAATTAAGAGCAATGCTTAAATACAATAAAAATCTCATAATTATAATAACTTTATTATTTACTTTGAAAAGTATTTTTGTCCTAAAATTTTACCTTTACTTTAGTTTTCTTAATCAAATATCAGATTTATTAATTAAATATTTGATGATTATTAAATATAAATAAAACCTTTATTAAAAATAAATATGTTTGTATAAACAAAATCATTGATTTTAGAGCGGAACAATGATAAAAAAAAAATAGCCTAAACCTTTTTAAAAAAGCATTAATGCTCTTGTGCGGAGCGGAACAATGAATTCTTTTTTTCTCGATTAGTTCTTTTTCTACAAAAAGATAAAAATAAAGTTTCAGAACAACACTTGAAATTTTATCATATAAAAGTATTAGTTGAAACTTGAAGGATGGATTTGAAGTTTTCCATTTTTTTTTAAAAAACACTATAAAGTTTTTATCGTTGTTTTTTTAATAATAATCTAAAATTCTATAACAGATTATCTAGTTCAATTTAAAGATAAAGAAATTATTTATTTTATGCATTCCAGTCCAATCCAGTCAGAGGAAAATTAACAATCCGCCACTTTTATAAAATTAAAACAGAATCAATCCATGGGCTGGGCATTCGAGGAAACCTGCAAAAGTCCACAAAGCCCATTATCACAAATAAATAAAACTCCAAGCCTGGACGCGTAGCTGTCCCCGTTGCCGGAGAGAATTGCCAGAGATCAACTCGTCTGCTCAAATTCTTGAGGTTAGTCTCTTTCTTTGATTTATCTCTCTCTGTTTATCTCTGCTTGGCTATGGTTTTAACAGCTATACAGCTCTCTCCCTCTCCCTCTCCCCGTCTCCTTTTCAGGATAGAAATTAAATAAAATCGGAGAAAACGTGGAAAAAAATACACAAAACCGAGAGAGAAATGGCCGAGAAATTGGCTCCAGAGAAGCGTCACAGCTTCGTCCAAGACGGTCTCGAACCCTAATCCTCTCTCTCCCTAGTTCAATTTGTTTTTAATTATTTTTGTTTCCTGATATTTGTTTTTGTTTAGGTAAAACTGTATTTGAGTGGGATCAAACCCTTGAAGAAGTAAACATTTACATAAATTTACCACCAAATGTTCCCTCCAAGCAGTTTCACTGCAAGATTCAGTCCAAACATGTTGAAGTTGGCATCAAAGGCAACTCTCCTTATCTCAACGTTAGTTATCTTCTTTGTTTTTTTGTTTTTTTTTTTTATTTAAGATTAGATAGTGTATGCTTGATGTGCATAATAATTTCATTTATTTTCCAGCATGACCTTACTTGCCCTGTCAAGACCGATTCTTCCTTCTGGACCTTAGGTACTTCACTTTTCTCCTATCTCGTAATTTGGTGTTGTTATTCGTATATTTGTCTTCAAGTTTGCTGGAAAATATAAGTTTACAGTTTGTTCAACTTCTTATGTTCTATGTGTCGTGTGTAATGGAAGAGGATGATATAATGCACATAACACTGCAAAAAAGGGACAAAGGTCAGACATGGGCTTCGCCGATATTGGGGGAGGGTCAACTTGATGCTTATTCCTCTGATCTTGAGCAGAAGCGACTTATGCTTCAGAGATTTCAGGAAGAGGTGAATGACCACAACTCATCTAAGTATATAGACATTTCATATTTAGTTAATTCAGTTTGCCTTTATCGTTATTGTATTTGACTTGTTTATTGAGGATATCCATAACAGTTTGCTAACATTGTTTTCTGCCTTAAAAGTTTGTGCTATTTTCTGTTTGATTTTAAGCTTTATCCTAGTGAACTTTGCCGAAGAGTTTTAATAGCAAAAACTCTTCAGTAATCATCATTTACTTGCATGTACTGTCCATGCCGGTCTTCCAAGCAGCAGCAGAATTCTATATTTGAAACTTGTTTTTAGATTGTGTTGTGGTTGGTTAGGTAGTGTATTAGATAGTGTTTTTATCACATTAAAAGATAGTGTTGCACTAAGACCTGTAATTTACCACATCCATCATCGCTATTACAGAACCATACATGAGATTTTCACCTCATATGGCTCCTCGAAGGCCATAAATAAATCTAAGGGCCAGATCATATTATTTATCTTGATCTATTTGTAGGATAGATAGGATCAAAATCAATCAGATGCCCCCCAATTCCAAAATGCTTATCAGATCATGTGCATTGTTCAAAAGATGATTGGTCACCTTTGGTTTTGATGTATTCCAGTTATTTCAATGATATTTATATGATGGACCACTATGGGTTATGATAGCTATGATTTTCATCACTGTGGTAATCATGTCATGTATTTTTGTGTCTTCCCTGTGTGACATGATAAGATTGCCATTTTTTCTTGTGCTGTTTGAACTTGCGACTATAAACTTGCTGTGTCCATATTAACAATGTCACTGACAACATTATATTTGTTAATAACATTTTTCCTTTGAACCAATTTTTTTCTGTTAAATTTGTCATTGTTTTCAGCATTGAATTTGCTTTTGTGCAAATGCGATTGGAATATGCATGGGGCTATGTTATTTCCATTAACTTTAAAAAATAACAGCTTTATACGGAGATCTTTGTCCATATATAAGATTTTTTCTCTTTAAGAATTTGCCACAAGAATCTTTGTTTTCCAACGTATTCTAATTGCTGAACATTTCTCTATTCAGAACCCTGGCTTTGACTTCTCACAGGCTCAATTCACAGGGAACTGCCCTGATCCAAGAACTTTTATGGGAGGTATCCGCAACGGTTGACAATATTTATGTGCCTCTATTAACATGTCATGAAATCCTGATAATCTTTTGGTAAGTGGCACGATGTATTATGTTTCGCCTTTTAGTCCTGGGACTCAATTAGTTTACCAGTCTTGTAGCAATATCTGTAATATGCATGTCAAGATGTGGTATCACCTTGTTTCTTCTTCTTCACGTTTCTTGCTTGTGCAAATGTAAATCAAAGTCATATTTTGTCTCGATCTCTCTCCCAGTGTGCTTTGCTGATCTAGTTAAAAATCCCTTCACACTTATTTGGGCTAGGGAAGCAAATATACCTGCCCAAATCAGTGTTTTGAAGTTATTAAGCAAAACTCAAGCCGGCCTTTCAGAGTTGGGCATTAAATTTGAGCTTCCATTAAAACCAACGCTGTCAGGGCTCTGCAGCACGGGAAAACACGTTTGAATCAGCTTAAACACAAGCATGGATGTCTTCGTATTCGCTGAGGTAAATTCTCTGATAAGAATTTTGTGGGGCCAGTTTGATCGATCATGCCAAACACATTCGGTCATACTTGTGAATCCCATCCCGTTCCGGCTGGAACGGCCCGTTCCACTTCAAAATCCGGGACAAAACGGCGACGTTTTTTGTCCCGGTAAAAATCCCGGCCCGATCCGGCAAATCCGGCAAATCCGGCTGGAACGCCCTGGTTCCGTACTGGGCGTTCCGTTCCGGTTCATCAAAACGACGCCGTTTACACAAGTAACAAAACACACAGACACACACCCTCGATTCCACAATTCCCCAATCAATTTCCTTACCCAAATCTCAATTCATCACCTGAAAATCTCAACTTAACTCTCAAATCTCAAGTTTTTGATACCTGAAAATCAGTTTCTTGTCGAACTCAACATCGGAATTGCTCGAAAACAATGATTCGATGTCAACTTTGGAGTCAGCACCAGATGTTTCTACCGTGGCAGTTGATAAGCGTGCTCTGATTTTAGAATTCGATCTTCTGGCAGGGAAATTGAAGGAATTAGTGTTGTACTTAGTGAATTTAGTGGATAAGAGAGATGGGTTTGGTTTAAAAAGAGTGGATTTTTGTTGAGGATTGAAGAAGGCTGAGCCGGTGAAGAAGGTAGAGTGTAATTTGGTGGACAAATCCATGTTTGGTTAGTGAGAAAAGGGAAGGGAAATATCGATAAGCTCGGGCGGGAGAGTGTTTCTCAGGGCAGTGAGAGTCTGGGGAGGAGAGGGGAGGAGAGGAACACCCAGCCCATGAAGAAAGAGATGTTGTTGTGTGTTGACGTGGCTTTTCAAATTTTAATTGCAAAGGAGATAAATTTTATTCTGTAAGATTTTTTATTTTTCTTTTTTATTCTTCTTTTCTAATTCTCTTCATTTATTATTATTATTTTTTAATTTGTAATTTGTAATTTGTGGCAGTGGAGCTGGTGTTATTGCAAGTCTTGCCACTCTGTAGCTTAATAAATTCACAACCTGCCCCCTTTTTTTATTTCTCAATTTTTCAATAATTCACCTTAAATTAAAAAATAATAATACGAGTGAAGGGCATTTATGTTAAAGCCAAAGCGATTATGTTTTTTTGACTTTGTATTTGTATTGTATAATTTAAAGTTTATTTATCTTAAATTTTAATTATACTTGTTAAATTAATATTTTATTTTTTTCATATATATATAATTAAATAAATATGAACAGTATAAAACCGGAACGGAACGCCGGAATGCACCGAAACCGGAACGTTCCGTTCCAAACAAAAAACCAGAACGGATTTTACAACTATGTATTCGGTAGCTTCTGGCTACTGTTTCGGTATAGACAGTGGAGATAAGGATGATGACATGTCTTTTTCTATAATTTATTTTATTTTAAAAGTATAGAAAATTATTTTATATTTGTCTCTTTAATTAAATGTTTTTTTATTTATATATATCTATATATATATATATATATATATATATATTTCTCTTTTATCCTAAACACGAATTAAATGTAAATCTTACTGATGATGGATTGACACTGTTGATGACCCAATTAAACACGCGGTGGATTGCTACTAAAAAATTCTTAGTGCTAAGAGTTATTCTAGTAAGATATTTTTTACCTTTTGTTTTATTGAAAAAAATTAGATTAGGGTTGAGAAAAAAAAATATTGATTTTGTATTTTTTTTAAATCATTTTAAGAGTGTTTTGAGTTGATGAGTTGGTTGGTTGATAATACAAGAATGTTTATTACATTATTTTAAAAAAAAATTGAAAAATGATTTATGAATCCAAAACATCCAATTTAAATTTTTAATCACCTCTTCAATATTAAAAGCTAGACAAATAAACAAAGCATTGTATATCACATTAGACAATGCATTTAGGCTCGATGACATAAAAAAAACACCACATAGAAAAGAAAAGGTCAGGTGCACGTGTTTTTAGCTTGTAAACTCAAAAAAAAAAAAAATACACCACGTGGAAAAGAGGCTAATTGCACCACGTAGCGATAAGAAGCTTAAAGTGCAATGACAGTTGACGCCTAACAAATCAAACCAACATTGAACATTCAATGAAAGCACTGGTCGAAAACCAGGATTGGGGATTATACAGCACCGAAAATCTTCACGTTTCCCGTTCATCGTCTCTCTCTCTCTGCGTTACAAACTCTCGATTTATGGCGCGAGTCCTCTTTCGTTCGACACATAACCCTTTTTTGTCCTATCCTTTCACACCCACAAACGCAGACAACCACACCCCTCTCCTTCATCTCTCGTAAGCGTGTTTTTTTTATACATGACCTTTCCAAGTTTAGCTCTCTCTCGCTCGTGACCTGCAAACCTTCGGCAATTACAACAACTTCTCGACAATGGTTACAACAGCGGTCCACAAAAGCCAGCAGCAGCAGCAAAGCCCTGTTTTAATTGTGGGCAATTACTGCCACGATGTTTTGATCCAAAACAACGCAGTCAAAGCTGTATCGCTTGGTGGTGCGGCCTCTTTCATTTCCAATGTTTTCAATGGAATGTCAATTTCTTGTAACTTAGTATCAAAAGTTGGGGAAGATTTTAAATACCCAGTTAGTTATACCCCAATTGTAATTCCCACTTCAAAAACTACTGTTTTTCACGCTTATTTTGATCTGGGTCTTCATGGAAAGGGTCATCAAGATCGGATCTTAAAACGGGTCTGTGCTTGCGACCCGATTAGGCCATCGGATCTTCTAGATACGAGGTCCAATTATGGAATGGCAGTTGGTGTTGGCGGGGAGATACTGCCTGAGACGCTTGAGAGAATGATTGAGATTTGTGATGTTGTATTTGTTGACATTCAAGCTTTAATCAGGGTTTTTGATAGCGTTGATGGGACTGTTAAGCTTGTTAAATTAGTGGAGACAGGCTTTTATCCGTTGTTACCCCGAATTGGGGTTCTAAAGGCGTCATCGGAGGAGGCGGTGTTTATGGATGTAGAAGAGGTGAGGAGGTGGTGCTGTGTGGTGGTGACTAACGGGAAACATGGCTGTAAAGTGTATTGGAAAGACGGGGAGTTGGGGATTTCGCCGTTTTTGGCAAATCAAGAGGATCCTACCGGTGCAGGGGATAGTTTCTTTGGTGGGTTTGTGGCGGGGTTGGTTCAAGGATTGGCTGTACCTGATGCTGCTTTGTTGGGCAACTTGTTTGGTTCCCTTTCTGTTGAACAAATTGGTTTGCCCAAGTTTAATACGAGGTTGTTGCAGGTGTGTTTCCAAACTTTTTTACTGTTTGATTGAAAGTTGGTGATATGGTTGTTCTGGGAAACTAGGAAAACAATTACGATTGAAAATCATAAATGAGTGTGATACGCTGATATTGAGCTGTTAAACATAATCTAGCAAGTGAGTTTTCGGAATGTGCATTTGCTGCTTGATACTGAAGAGGGATTTCTGTGAACATTTATCTTTCTTTTGAGAGATCATTGCCTTGGAAATCTTTTGCTTTCAAAAGTTTTTAAAAGGAATCAATTCGTATAGCTGGACTGCAATTTAATATAATTCGAAGGACAGGCTACAGACTTAAGTCATCATTTTTAGAGTCAAAAGATGGAAAGGGATGGTAGGTTTTTAATTGGGTTTAAATAAATGATGCAATGCATGAACTTGCTTCTTCTAGGGTAGATCACCAATTGACATTCTTAAAAGATGATAGTTACATCAGAGTGCTAGAGATTCAGACACCGGTAGATATAGATTCCTCCTTGTTAAAACTTTTCAACGCTACAAAATGAAGTAAATGCTATTTTCACCACTGTTTACATATCTCGGATTTCTGTCTGCAATAAGCTGAGATGTTCTGCTGAGGATATTTATTGCTTTCTGTTTTCTCTTTCTAGAGAGTGAACGACGAGGTGCAGAAGAGGAAAATGCAGTGTCTGCTTTATGAAAGATGTGATGATGAGCTAAAGTTCTTGAGGCCAGAAGGACACGAACAGTTCCATTCTCTCCTTGCTGCAGAAAAATCAATTACCCCATTTTCCATTGAAGAACATCAATGGAATTCACCAAGTTCTACCAAGGAAACTGCTGTTCCTCAGTTCACGAAGCAGCCTAAATTATTAGCTAACCCCACCCCATGTATGAAGAACCAGTCCAAAGAGATGAGTGAAGTGGGCCCCCCTCAAAATAAATAAATAAATAAAAACACTGCTCTTTTGTTGTCTCTAGTAAATTGGATAGCATGGAGATCTTTTTAGTTTTTACAGCAGAGCTTTTTTGTCGCTCATACCGTACTGGTTGGATAGTCTATTTCTGTGTAGCAGATTATGTTTAGATGTAACAATCTTAAGTTAATATATTTTTAATTAGGTTTATATTAAAAATAAATTTAAAAAATATATATATATATATATACTTTGATATATTTATTAAAACTCACCGAATGGCATGAACCAATAGTTTCCAAACACCTAATTGGGTTGTCCACTTCTCCAATCACAGCCATCGATCACAGACCGCTATGTCATGTCAAGTCGGCCAGTCTTCGACCCGGCCTGTTTCTCCCTTGCCACAAGCTATAAAAACAACCACACGACTTGAGAGTTGATTTTCACCGTATCTGCTAAACATGAAAAGAACCTGAGTGACGAAATCGAGAGGGAGAGGGAGGCTAAACTCACATATGTGCATGACAAAGCTTGAATCATCATCACTGGTGGAGGAGGAGCAAGTGCCAACCTTGGACAACACCACCGGCACCGCCATCGCTCCACCAAAACCATACAACAAGGGAGTTAAAGATGGCGGAGGGGAAGCAAAGAACGGAGAAGAGGAAGAGGAGTGTGACGTGGAGGCGTGGGATACACTTAGCAAGAGTTTCAAGCAGGTGCAGAGCGTACTGGATCACAACCGTGACTTGATTCAACAAGTGAACTCCAATCACCGGTCGAAGATTCCAGATAATCTTGTTAAAAACGTTTCATTAATTCGCGAGATTAATGGAAATATCTCCGAGGTAATATCGATTTACACCGATTTATCAGTCAATTTCTCCAACATTGTCCAGGAACGGCGTCGTGTCAAGAATGGAGGAGAAAGCAATTTGGAGAACACTAGCAACGAGTCTTGAAATCAATCAGTTAAAGTAATCTTGATCATCTTTACTTAATCATGCTTAGTCTGTCAATTAATAATAATCTCTGATTCTGTTGAGTGTCTGTCGTGTGTGTCAGTTTGTGTTGTTTTGAGTCGTCGTTTATGCACCCGTTTGGGTAACCATTTCGTTTGCCGTTTGCCATCTGGGATGAAGGTTTAGAGCCGTTATGGTGTTTGGTAATATCAAAACGCCATTTAAAAACATGTGGGGCCCACCAAAAAATTGATCAAAACGCCATTTTCCGAGAAGCTGGAAATAGGAGCTTTTCAATCGCCGTTTCAAGCCAAGTTTCACCATCTGCCTACAATATATCCGTTGAAAAATCTTTTCCCATTCTGACCTTATCTTCTCCGTCTGCACAAACCACAGCCAAACATGCACACACATAAACAAATACACCGATTTCCCTAAACGACGCCGACGCTCCTCTAAACAAGAAACCGAAGCAGCAGGAACTGAAACAAGAGCCAAGACAGACAAAGATCCCTCTACTTTTGTAAAGGTGGTGAGGACGACAGAGGGACCGAAGATGCAGATGTGAAGAGAAGGGGAGCAGATAGTGAAAATGAGAAGTGAGGCGTAGAAGTGAAGGGAGCAGAGATGCCGAGGGATGAGGGTTTGTTTTTTTTTTTGGTATTTGTCGATGAAAAGCCATGAGAAGCAGCTATTTGGCTTTGGGGGGTTGGGCGGCGCAGGTAATAGAATTGGGGAATGGGAATGGGAATGGGTAGGGATTCGGGTGGGTAGGGTTAAAAAAAATATATTTATATTCTATAATTATGTAATTATTTTACTCCATTTTTAATATAATTAAAATAATAATAATTAAACACAATTATTTTTCATGCTTTTAAATTTGCTTTTAAAAAAATCAAAAAAATAAATCTTTAAATTAATTATTTTGATATATCAATGTCAAAATATATTTTAAAAAATAAAAAAAATTAAAAATCAGCCATTACTATAAAAATAATAATAATAATATATATATATATACCCTTTAAAGTAATTTCACAAGTTAAAAGCAGTTTGTAAAGTTTGGTAACCAAACACCAAAACTCTTTTTTCTTCAACCTTCAACTCAACCACAGTTTTAACCAAACACTTTCCATTTTTAAAAACTCCATTTTAAAAACTCTATTTTTAAAACTTCATTTTTTCAACCACAACCGCAAACGCTACCGCTCTCCCAAACAGGCCCTATAAGTTAGTCAGTCTCCTGATGGGTGGTTGTGGTGGAGAGGGAGGTCTGGTGGTGAAAATGATGGTTATATATGCTCACACGGTGTTTGTTGTTATGTTTTATAAGGACGATGGATTGAAGGCTGGTTTTACTGCATTGTATCCCCGAACCCCGCAGACGTAATAAGGTATTTATGTTCTGTTTGCCTTTTATCTTTGCTTCCATGTTTTTTATTGATTCATTTGCTGTCGCGGATGGATGAGAGAAATTTTGCAATCAGGTAGCGAGGCCTGTGATTTTGCTACTTGATAAGTTTTTATTCATGATACTGGCGAGGGGGTACAAAATGAAGTCGTGAATTGATGCCGCATTTAATTATTTTTTTTGTAATGCATTGATGAAATCAAATTTCATGTTTTTGAATTCTGAAATGAAAACATGTACTGAATCTGGAATGTAGTGCCATTGTAGTATTAGAATCTGGAAAACAGAGAAGTAGTGACATGTTGCGACATATTTTACCACTAGCTCACAATTCTGCAACCACTCTGCTCTTAAGAATGGTTATGGAAAATGGTTGCTGCAGCTATATGTGTGATTGTTTGATGAGCGTCTTCAACAGGTGCTCTGTTGGAACTTGGGCGACTGCAAAAGACAACTCAGGCCTAAACTTTGTAAGATCAAGGTGAACTGACAAATCTGACTTTACTTTTGTTGGACAGTTGTTGCTGCAATCAACACCTGCTAGATATACTTTCTTTCCATATGATGACTTTGTGAATGATAATATGGAACTTCGATTAGGGGAACTATCAAATTGTTACCTATGGTTTATATATTCATGCCAGTCTGTTGTGTTTGGCCATAGCTTTTAGATTCTCAAAACCTTTAAGGAGGTAGATTCTCAAAACCTCAAGGACGCTTAGCCATCTTGACTGAAAAAAATACAGAATTTGTTGTGTACAGAGTGGGACTTTTGGCATGCTTTGGGAACTTGGATTGTTCCCACAAAATTGGCAGTCATTGTTAGAGGCTAGGTTTATGTTGTCCAACATAATGGGAAAGAATGCTTCTTGTAAGGCTAATCATCCACGGTTCCAAGTTTTGTGAGTGTAAGGTTAATAGACAGGGACCCAGGGGGAATCTGAAGACATCCTTCAATTAGGACATCATAAAACTAAGCCATCAAGTGATGTTTCTCAAGAAGTATGGGAAAATATGCAAACGCAAACTCTGACTCTCCAAGCTCCAAGACCATATATGCTTCGATTTGCGAGACTGCTGTCTCATGGTATAATCAATTCTCTTGTCTTATTTCCCTGGGTATAAGTTCTTGACAAACCTACTTTCCCTCTATCTAACAAATTCTCTGGCCATAGGATAGCTATGTTAATACTCCAAAGAAGGCCATTTTCCTTATTGACAGCTATGGTGAATTGTATATGTTACCTATGCATTTCGAACTCTGGAAATGGTTGGCCTGTGGCAATAAATTCTAGATGAAATTCACTGTGGATAAGGGAAATGTACTTGTTGTTTTTTTCTGTTGGTGAAACAGACATGGTTGAAGGAGCAAGAGGAAGGAAATGTGAACTGTTGACATTATACAGGTTATTGACAACTGGATCTACAGGCAGATAGAGATGGTATTTTCAAGGTAGCACATGATGAAGATTGAGGGGTATTTAACGGTTGAGGTTAAAGGTCTATTAGCTCTCATATTTCTTTCATTAAAAAAGGAGGTTAATTATATGTCTATCTTGTTTTAATTCATCAAAATAAAAGTAAAATCTCAGCTTTAATCTAATCATCCACTTTCCCTACAAGGAGAACAAAGTTTGACGTGGGAATACATGCCTTGATAAGTTAAAGGTCTCGCTGGCTCATCTTTTCTACGCGCAAAAGTCTACATTGAGGTTGGATATAACTCCCACCATCACCAAACATGTGGGTTCCCGGGGCAAAGGGTAGAGAACACTTACAGAGGGAGTTCGCCGCTTTCTGCAATCACGACCTTGCCCTTGGGGGTGCCACTTTGCGTGCCTTTAGCTTCCACCTTGTAAACAACATCCATCCCAGATATGACCTTACCAAACACGACATATTTTCCATCCAACCTGTACATAGTTTGAATACTCAGTTGACAATTCAGTACCACATCAGAGCATTGCAGGTGCATCTCACTCCATTCTTTTTTAAAAAAAAAATGTAATTACCTGCTAAGTTTCACTATTGTGATGAAGAACTGTGAACCATTTGTATCAGGACCAGCATTTGCCATTGATAAAATCCCTGTACACAGGTAGATTGTGTTCATCATACTTGGAACTAAGAGGTTGTTAATGAAAACTACAGAGCATCCCACCTACCAGGTCCGGTGTGGTTCAACTTGAAATTCTCATCGGGAAAGTCATCCCCATAAATTGATTCCCCCCCTCTCCCATCACCAAGTGTAAAATCACCTCCTTGGATCATAAAGCCGGGAATAATCCTGTGGAATACGCTCCCCTTGTAGTAAAGAGGTTTCCCATGCTTTCCAATACCCTTTTCCCCTGCAATAAAGAATAATTGTATGGTATGAAATCAGCTTTCACTAGTTCCTGGGGTCAGTAAAAAAAGGCACTTTAATTGTTCTCTGTAGGGCTTTCAAGGACATTACAACTTTCCATGTCAGCAATTAGATAACCATCCACTTTAATTAGACAATCAACACTCAAGATGACAATGGCAGAAATGATATATGTTCAGTAAAAAATACAAAGTCCAGTTACTTTTGAAACGGATTAATCATGATGAAGATAGATGTTTAATCACTAGAAAAATGTAGGTAAAAATAGATGCTTAGCTTAGCAGCTTACCAGTGCACAGTGCCCGGAAATTTTCTGCAAATTGGAAAAAATATTAACTAATTAATAACATTCTGAATAACAAGCAAGCAACCAAATTCACCAGAAGTCAAATTATACCTGCAGTTTTTGGAACTGTCTTGCCAAATAGTACCATGGTAATGCGACCTGTGAATAGATGTGTGATCTTTCAATACCAATTTCGAGAACGAAACTACGCAAAAAATATATCTGAAAGTTCAACTGTTATCATAACTCTAATCACAAATATTGCCAACTATATTGTTCTTTGAACCAGAAACTCCAGCATGCATAAACATAGAAATAGACCGGTTTTCCTTGAATCATAGGGAGCTAGCAACTTCATCACGGAATTTTTAGTAAGGTTACAATCGAAGTGGTACTAATTTCAAGCTGGAAGTGGATACAACAAAACTTGTAAAAGGAATAAATTATACAGACTGAAGGCTCGGGATGGATTAAGTGACTGTTTGTCACTAGTTTTTTTTTTAAAAAATATTTTCGAAAAAAATTGAAACAAAATTTAAATTTTATTTTATTTTATTTTCAAATTATTATTATTTTGATATTTTTAGATGATAAAATAAAACTAAAAATATATTATTTTGATATATTTTTAAATAAAAATATTTAAAAAAAAATAATAGTCACTAAAAATACCTTATAATTCATTGTACTATCCAGGCTTGTTAATTCTGTTCCGTTCCGGCTAGAATGGCCGGAACATTCCATGCCATTAAAAAAACCGAGACGAAACGGCGTTGTTTTCGTCTCGATTTTAATTCCGGCCTGTTCTGAAAATTCCGACTAAATTCCGACCGGAACGCCTCGGTACTGTTCCGGCTCAAAATCATAATATTACTTTTATTTTATAATATTTTACTATCATAATATTTTGAAATTTTAGAGATGTTTCTAATTTTGAAATTATGTTTGTTTGACTTTGTGTTGTATTGTATAATTTAAAGTTAATTTATCTTGAATTTAAATTATATTTGTTAAATTAATATTTTAATTTTATATATATATATATATATATAATTAATTATATATAAACAGTACAACTTCGAAACAGCAAGCCGAAACGCTCGGAAACCAAAACGTTCCATTTCAATAGAAAAACCGGAACGGCGACGGAACAGTATTGACAACCTTGATACTATTAGGATCTTTCCCTTCTATTAAAATTACTCATAAAAAACCATCTAACATATAGTCCAGTAGTAAGAATTTGAGAGTAAGTTGTTTACTCTCCCTATAGTTGTTAATATGATGATCATTAGAGGCTTATATGGTTGTTAATTTCAAAACTCATAAATTTAATTGAGGTACATATAAGCTGATCCGAACACCAACGTTAATAAAAAAAAATCACCCATAAAACGACCACAACTTCAAATCACCGATGTAAAGATTTTCATTCAACAAAATAACTATTATTACAACAGACACTTAGCAGATTGATTTTGTGTCATCGAATTACAATATACAATGTGAAATCATAGGTTTAAATTGTAAAAAGAGAGAGAGAAAAGTGTTTATTTGGAAATTTGGAAATTTGGTTGAGATTATTTTTTTTATTTAAAAATATATTAAAATGATATTTTTTTTAATTTTTTAAAATTATTTTTAATATCATGAAAATATTTAAAAAATTAATAAAAAAATAAAATAAAAATTATTTTTTTCAAAAATCATTTTAAAAAGCGTCAAACAGTGCCAAAATCCGCGCTAAAATTCAATATAATTCAAAAAAAAAAAAAACGTACCAGCTGGTTTTCCATCAATCTCAACGTCAAAGTAAACTTTACTGGTAATCTCCTTTAAATCTTCCTTCGACTTTTTCGCCTGAAAATAAAAGGCAACTCAGATTTTTATCTTTATATCCACAATATTCCACCGATCGCTGCCCAAAAAATCATCTGCCAATCAGCAACCAAAATAGAGAAATGCAATAAGATAAAAAAAAAATCTCTTTTTTTCTCTCAGCCTTACACAATCAACGGAGCATCGTAACTGGCAGATCCAGATAAATTAATCAAACAAGTGATCTTACAATAAAATAGGCATAGATTAGATTACCTGGGTGACTGCTAGGGTTGCAAAAAGGACCAGAGTCCACAGCAGAGTAACCGCCAACAATCCCGATCTTGCCATCTCTGCTTCTGGGTTTTTTCTCACGAGAAACTGCAGGGAGGATTTTTAGTTTTTATATTATACAGGAAGGAAGTAGCAAGCTGGAACGATTGTCAAATGGGATTGTACCGCGTGGCTAGTCGGATATTTTATTTAAACGCTACTGGCTAACAAACGAGAGGATTCCTAGGGCTCATCCTGGTTCAAAAAACTGGCGGCATTTTGGCTATTGTTTTTTGATTTGTCCTTTGATATGTCTGGGCCGGGCCTTCTTTCATTAGTGAATTCGGATGGGTTCTGTTCTCTCTTTAACGCCTGATCTTGCATTCATCAGAAAACAATTATTATTTTTTTGTTAATTCTTTTATAAGAATATTAAAAATAAATTTTAAAAACAAAAATATATATTTTAAATAAAAACATAACCATTATTACAATATTAAATATTATTATAGTGCTAGACTCGACCTCTATTCCAAATGTTTTGGAATTAATATAAAAAAAAATATTAATATAATATTTAAAAAGAAAAAAAAAACAATTTGATTTTACCAACACGATGTTTGTTCCCAACGTTCTGACTTGACTACCAATCGCTGTTTGACTCCGTGCGCACCACTACGGGGACGAATAGACCGGTAGTGTAGTTGTGATTATGTTTTAAAGTATTTTTTATTTAAAATAAATTAAAAAGTTGTTTTTTATTTTTAAAAATTATGTTTGATATTAGTATGTAAACATTAATTTTTTAATTTAAAATAAAAAATAAAAATAAAAAAATTTCAAATTTAAAAAAAAACCCGAAAAAGAGAGACACAAGGTTACCTCTATCAGGTGACATTTGTTGATGCTGACAGCAGGGCAAGGAATTCAACAAACTGTCAATGGCGACAGGACATAACTATAAACTACCATTCTCGAGAAGACGAAGAAGAAGAAGAGAAGACTGCTAGGTGAGACTGTCCTGAGTGCGTTCTCCCAATCCCACACCGCCGTTACGTCACCAATGTATCTGCCGACCTTCCTAATTCCCACTCCAGTTACTGAAGAAACAGAGTATAGTTTTCTACTTGCTTGCTCACTTTCTCGTTGGGAATTCTCTATAGTTTGCTGCTATATGCTTTCACGTTTTGAGCACTCGTAAATCAATTTCTCACGGATCAATGGAAGAACCACAACGTAACGAACAGCATCAGGAGGTACCTGCAGCGACGTCTTCTCTTGCATCACCTCCCGTCGACGGTCCCTCTACGCCGCCAGTCTCTGCTTCTCATCTCGTCGTCGAAGAGAATCAAGAAGACGATGACGTGTCAGTAAACATCGAGGGTAACTCTGATGGTCATCGCCACGACCAAGAACAAGAGAGAGGGCACCCTTCTTCTGCTGTATCTTATCGTTTAAATATGTCCACCGCAGCAGCTAATCAGATAAGAGATGATGTTTGGTCATGTCTCGCTGTTCTCATTGCTTTCTGGTTCTTCGGTTCGTTTCTTCTCCTTCTAAATTGCTTTTCCAGCTTTCTACTTTCATCTGAACTGTTAGATTCCTGTTCATGATTAATTTTAAGAAAGGATTTGATTTGATTAATGTGAATTGCTTTTGATAAGAACTGCTGTCGACTCTGTGACTATGCTATATTGTTTCATCATCGGCAGCTTCCCTGACCATCATTCTTGGATACTACGGATCTGTGAGCTTGGAACTGGGGCCGAATTGCTCACGCCTTGTACAGCCTAACCCATTATTTGTTCAGTCTCTTAATGTAATTTTTTTTTTTGGGTTTCGTTTGATTTTACTGCTGCTATTATTGGTAGTGCCAATCTCATTCGATTTGCTGAACAGGCAGGGGAGTTAGGTAAGCCAAAACCTGGGCCGATATTATATGGATTTCACAAGCCTCCACCTTTGGATGTTGAAATCACCTGGACGCAAGAACATGATGCAGCTGTGCCAAAGGATCTTCACAAGGCAAATCTTTCCCTCTTACCATCCTTCTTTTATAAACCTTCCGTGTGAATTATTCATGTACCTTGCTTTCATGGGCTACCAAATTACAACTATTTTAAACTATTCATCACTGACTGTGAATTTTTATCAGCAGGAGTGGGTGCTCTTTCTGAATAAAGGGTCTAAAGTGGATATCTCTTACAGTATCAAATCCCCTGGGGCCTCTCCTTTGTCCCTTGTGATTGCCCGAGGTCTTTTTCCTGCTGCTTATAGCCAGAGAATTTGATGTTCATTACATTTTTTCTCTATTCTTCAAAATGAAAAAAGAAATTCTTTGTTTGTGGTTTCCTGTTATATCATGAGTGGCAAATTCTATCGAGTGTTAGTTTTTCAATAAATTTATATGCAAGCTAAACATTGAAAAATTGTGTTGTTAGTTCATTTATCTATTTGTTTCCTTCTCTTGTTGTCTAAACCTGCAGGTCCAGAAAGCCTTATTGAGTGGATAGATGATCCATCATACCCTAACACAACTTTGTCATGGAATATCATATATGGTAGTGTTAATACTTGAAATTGTCTCCCTTCTAGAAATAAATTTTCTTTCCATGGAACAGGTGGTTCTGATATTGTCATCTTTACAGGAAATGGTAGCATCCTACAGGAAATTCCAACATCATCTACTTATTATATTGCTGTGGGAAATATGAACTCCGAGGAAGTGAAGGTCTGGTACATTTTTATGATCTAAAGATCACGATGGAATAATTATGCAAGTCCTTTTTGTTCAAAGTAGATTTGTTTATATCGATTTTTGAGCTTGTCAAATCAGCTATGAGAGGGAAGTTCTTCTTTTTTTTTGGCGACGCCTGGCATTTTCCTAATAATCAATGTGTCACTCTCTTCTTTTTGTTTTTTGGCTCACGTAACACTACTTCGTATAAACATGTCCGACAAAATCTTTGTTAGAACAATATATTCAACGACATTAGATGATTTATACCCGTTGGTTTGGCATTATACAGGTGGAGCTGAAGTTCACTGTGAAATCCTTAATCTATGACATAAGTCAGGCATACTACAGCTGCCCCCTCAGCAATCATTTATGCAGTTTACAGCTGTTTCTCTTAGGGACAACTACCGCTGTCCTTACGGCTCCAGGCCCTACAGAGGTACAAGGCTTTTGTGCTTCTCACATTCTTATGTAATCAAATTGGTTTGTTAAGCTAAATATTATATTATCAGAAACATCCCCCATAGATCTTGGAAGGAGTATGGATATCTGCAGTTTTGCCTGCATTTCTAGCATTCGAAGGGAACCGTATGTGATCAACAACAGATCACTGAACCTGAACTGTTGCTGTCTTTAATATTTCCATAAGAAATCTGTAATTGTATTCATTGTTTATGTCCCATATATAGACAGTTAGACACTACTTCTTCCATTTCTCCAGTCCCATATAGCAATATATATATATATATATGGATTATAAAATTTGCTTTCAATCCATGAATAACAAATTACTGCTGTTTCAGGGTGTTTCAAATGAAGACTGGTATGTCAAATTGTCTTATAGCCCAAGATGGATCATATATATAATTGGATCAGGTTATTTTAATGTCCATGCATATCATTTCTATACAACTGAAAAGGAAAGTTCCTATCTTCATCAGCTGGCACTCCGCGCGCAGGTGTGATGACTGCGCTACTCTTGTTGGCCTTGCGATTGTGTAATTGGTGCCGACCTTCCGGCAGAGATGGATATCAAGCAGGAGAAATACAATCTGAACGAACTCCGTTGATTTCTCAAAAAGATGATGACAGCTCAAGCTGGGGTTCATCTTATGATTCCAATTCACATGAAGAGGAGGATCTGGAAAACTGGCTCGCAGTAAACTGTCTAGAAGGAAAATCAGTGGCAGAAGGGGAAAATCTGCGCCGTCTTTGTGTTATCTGCTTCGATGCCATGAGGGACTGCTTCTTTCTTCCATGTGGCCACTGTGCTGCTTGTTTTACCTGCGGAACAAGGTACTTATGAACAGGAACAGATGGTTTCATTTAAATTTCACTGTCATTACTTCAAACATTCCTGTGCGAACCCATCAAAGGAAAAATAAAGAAAATCTGTAGTTCTTTACTGCACATAATTTGACAGCAATTTCATTGGAATTAGAAGGATATGATACCGAGAACATCTCTTACACTGCAGGATAGCTGAAGAGGTTGGCGCTTGCCCCATATGTCGTAGGAGCCTGAAGAAAGTGAGGAAGATATTTACAGTATGAGCATTACCTGCAGACTCTATCTGTCAATGTAAAACCTTTTCTACGATCCACAAAATACTTTTTTTTCCTCTATTTCGTGGATTCAATTCATACAGCTTTTGTAAAATGAGTGAGTTCCATGTATGATTTGATAATCGGATTAGCCTGTAAATATTCGTGCTGAAGAGTTATGTATTGATATCAGACATCGCGTAAGTAATGCGATCTTTCCAACCACGTAGCGTATAGCCCTTACATTTCCCCATGCATTAAAATTTATATAATTTCTGGGTCCTTAGAACTTTGTAGTTTGTAACCAGATATAAGCTTCATTCAACGATACCTTTTTTTTGTCAAATTATTTATTTGGCGTGAATATTCTTTTTTACAGGCTTTATATTATCTATTTATTTGATCTATAAACACATTCATAATACTACATTAGTGGCTTAGCCGATCGAGACCTTCCAAACCTCAATTCTTTTGTAAATCAAATTTGAAGAGTGTCCACATGAAAACCATAAAAGGTTAATTATATTGATTATAACTAACCTTATCATGTGTTCTTCTTATTTGTGATTATATTGGCATTGAGATTTTTTATTTTTTTTATTATAAACTTGATGGGCTATTTGAAACTTGACCATGAATTTCGCGCATTTGTATATAGTTGAGATTAAAACTATGTAAATTACAATGTTAGTATTCTCGATAAGGAATTATCAATATGTTGTCGGTCAATCTCTAAATGTGGGCCCATTAAAATTAGTAATATAAGCTTAAACCATGTGTATTTGTGATATCCATGAGAAAATCTATCCTAACATTATGAGTGTGTTTGGTATTGCTTTTGCTTTTGTAGTTGAGAGTTTCATGAAAAGTACTTTAGCTGTGATTTAAAATAATTTTTAAAGTGTTTGGTTAAAACTGCGGTTGAGCTTGAGGTTAATAAAAAGCAGTTTCATGTGTTTGGTTATCAAGCTTTTTATATTGTTTTCAACTTGTGAAATTAATTTAAAGAGCATAAATACAAACACACATTTATTTATTTATTTATTTATATATGTATGTATGTATATTTAAATATTGTATTAATAATCATAATTTCATAATGTAATGAATAATTTAAGTAAATTGGACACTTCTTTTTATTCTCTCATCAAACTATTTATAATTCCATCACGAACTAAATCCATACGTGAAGGTCTCTACGATCCCTAACTATTTGATCGAGGAACAACATCCGGTAAAATATCATCTGAAACAAATTAGGATTGCGAGACAAAAATTATATTTTAATATATTTATTTATATTTTAATTAAGTTTTTAGATTTTTAAATTATTTTAATATTATTTTAAACCCCCTATGAAACCCCTCTGCTTCTAATATATTATTTTAAACCCAACCTCTTTGCTTCTCTTCTTTGCTCCCCCCCTCCTCGGAACGCACCCAAAAAACCCTAGTAATTGATGATGTCTCTCCTGAAAAAAGAAATAGATTTGAATCATGGATTCAAGAATATTTGTATCTGATATTAAAATGAATGAAAAAATGATCTATCTAGGTTAACTTTGATTGACCTGTGAAATTCACGAGGATAATCTTAAAATTCATCATCGTATTCAATAAGATTTTTTTGATATGATATTATATTATTTTTAATTATACACCGTTAAAGCACATGATTATTTTTTTTTTTTTTTGCATGAAACAATTTTTTTAACATTAAAAAATCATGATAGGCATATGGGTCGAGAATGAACAATGCATCTTTAACGGTAAGAACATCACATGATTTAGTTTTTGATATATATATATAAACACACACACACAACTAGAAAATCCTATTTTTATTTATTAGAGAAACATAAAAATCATTCCTTTCAAATAAGAAAACTAGAATAACATGCTAAAACAAAAAAAAAAAGATTTTTAAAATGAAAAAAACAATAAAAAACATTTATTTTTTCAAAAAATTGTTGTTCTAATATAGTTTTGGAGATTTAAATATATATTTCTCTGAGTTTACAAGTATAGATAAAATCTTCATAAGGATTTATAAAATGTAATTTTTTTGGTGGTTGACTTAGAATTACATGTGCGGTAGAATTTAAACCAGTTATTTCATTTGCACTCCAATACGGTTTGAATTGTTTTCTAATAAAGAATTCAAATATACATGCTTTTCCAACGTGTTTGTACATAAAAAAAATTATCAAGTGAAAAATAATAAAATTATGCATGCATCTAATTAAATAAATAAAAAATAATATCAATAAATAATGAAAAAAATAGTAATTTTTATCCACGCCTTTTGTGCTAGGTCATCAATCCTCGTTATGTTATGTGTTGAATTAAATTTTTTTATCGTAAAAAAGTATTAAAACATAGTGAATATTTTTCCAGTAGAAAAATAAATTAAATCATGTAAGGGTTAGCCCAATATGGCCCAAAGGTAACCCATATCGTAAAAATGTATTTTGACTAAAAAATCCAAAAATATTTTTTAAAAAAAAGGTATTGACACATCAATATATTGGGTCAACACAAGTTAACTTGTAAAATTTGTGGCTCGAGTTATGAGACCATGATAACCTCATATAAAATAAATAAAAAAATTATGTCGTTCAATTTCTAATCATATCAGTATTGAATAATAAAATTAGAAAATAAAATATATTTTTTAAAAAAGGATAAAAAACTATTTAAGTTAACATTTTAAACTCATGTTTTAGGTCATAAGATTAGGATAATTCATAAAAAGTAAATCAAAAACAAATTATAAAGTTTAATTCTCAATCAATTCAATGTGTAATGACGAAATTGAGAAAAATTAATTAAAAAAACATGAAAAACAACCCGAGTCAAATGAGGTTTACCCGTCAAAACCATGATTTAGGTCATAAGACTGAAATAATCGCATAGAAAATAAATTGAAAAATGATCTAAGTTTACCTCGGTTAACCTATCAAACTCACAACCCAGGTCATTAGACTTGAATAATCATGTGAACAACAATTAAAACAAATTATGAGTTTGATTCCAAATCAATCCATTATTGATTAAGAAAATTGGAAAAACTTAAATTAAAAATAAAACAGAATAAAATGATATGGGTTTATTCATGTTAATATGTGATTAGGTTCAAGAAATTGAAATAACTTTATAAAAAAAACAAATCAAAACAAATCATAAATTTAATTCTTATTAAATCAAATTTTGAATTAAAAAAATTGAAAAATTAAAATTAAAAGAAGAAATCATGTCAATCATGTTAAGCCATTAAAACTGTGGTACAAGTCATAAAACTATAATAACAACATAAAACATAAATTGAAACAAATAATAAAATCTAATCTTCAATAAATTAAATCTTAAATAATAAAATTAAAAATAAATAATTATTGTAATATATAGTAATTTGGACATCATTAAATATAAAAAATATTTATTTATTTTAATATAATATTACATGTCTATCGAAAATAACCTTCATGAGTCAATTGCCATATAATTCACAGTAGTCAGAATCATATTTCTTAAAATATAAAAAAATATTAAGAGTATGAGAATTTTTCCATAATGTTATAAATCTGGACAAAACAACAAATGTTTTTTTGTCAAACGAGGGTTTCTAATAAAATATATAAATTTTAAATCACTATTAATTAATTTATTTATTTAATAGTTTTAAACAAAGATGAAATGATTTTTTTTTCAAAAAAAATAATGTTAAGCAATACAATTTTTAAAAAATAAAATAAAAGATAACATTAAGCCATAAAAAAATTCAAACTATTAATCTGGGATATTAGATCTGAATTACTATACATGGAGAAGGTGCAAAACTCAATTCTCAATGAATACAACATTGAATGATTAATTATTTCAATTAATATTCTCATTGTTATTATTATGATTGTTAAATTGTCACTATCATTATAGTCATCACTATTACCATTAATATAAATAATTAATATTCTAATTATTATTGACATTACTATCGTTACACCATTATTATTGTTATTATCGTTGATATCATTATCACAATAATTATTAATCGTTAAACCACCCCTTCACAAACACCTACGGCTAGGCAAAAATCCTTGCTTTCATTGAGGGATGTTTTCGCTTTAGGGCCTCTTTATATAAGCAAATCAATCCATTCCCAACCCAAAACTCTATTTATTATTATCACAATTATAAATAATATTATCATTATTTTTTTATTATCACCATTATTATTAGTGTAATTATTTAATTATTAGTAGTAGTATTATCATCATCATAACCATTATTGTGATCACAATTACAACTACTATTATGATTACTAACACTACTATTGTTATAAATTTCATTAAAATCACCATTAGTATTATTATCATTATTAATATAATTATTATAATTGTTTTTGTTATTATTGATATTCTTAATATTATCTTATGATTTATTGTTATTATTATCATCACAAACATAATTATTAATATTTGAATTAATATTCTAATTATTGTTGGCATTACTATGTTGTCACCATCATTATTGTTATTATCGTCATCGTCATTATCACAATAATTATTATTGGTTAAATCATCGTTACAGTTATTATCACCACAACTATAACTAATATCACTATTATTTTTATTATCATTATTATTGCAATTATTTAATTATTATTAGTGGTAGTGGTAGTGGTATCACCACGACGATCACCATTGTCATCACGATTATAACCACTATTACAATTACTAACACTATTATGGTTATTGATATAATTAAAAATTATCATTAGTATCATTATCATTATTATAATTGTTTTTATTATTATTGACATTCTTAATATTATTTTATGAGTTACTATCATTATTATCATTACAACCATAATTATTAATATCATAAGGACTATAACCATCACAATAAATTATTATTGTTATTATCATTATCATCAGTATTGTCACCATTATTATTATGATTATAACAACTAAAACTATTCTTATTCTTATTATTATTGTGTAAACAATAAAAAAAAATTATCAAATTATCCCGAAGAATAAAATATAAAAACCCAAAAATTTCAACAAAAGATCAAGCAAGAAAAAAAAAACAATGACTAAAATTATTATTATTATTATTATTATTATTATTATTATTGCCTAAACAATAAAAATCATAAAATTATTTTAAAGAATAATATAAAAAACCCAAAAACTTTAACAAAAGAGCAAACAAAAAATAAAAAATGACAAAACCAAAATAAATATTATCAACATAAAAAAATCATTTGATTTGAAGAACAAATAAAAATAATAAAAAAAGTCAAAAAATAAACAAAGGGGAGAAAGAAAAAATATCAATTTTAAAATTATTATCAACACAAATTAATTTTAAGAACCAAATTGAATAAAAACAAAACCTCAACATAGAGAGAGTGATAAAAATCAAAATGAAGAGCATATACATATAATACACACACACACATATAAGGACTGCTTCACAAGGATTAAAAAATTAAAAGAATTAAAATAAAAAAAATCAGGCCGAAATGAAAAACAAAATATATAATCAATTTCAATTGAAGAATAAAATTGAAACAAATCAAAAATTTTATAGAAAAAATCAGGACAAAAAAAGTAATCAAAAGACCAATGACTGATAATAAACAAAGAGGACTTACATGTATTTTTTGTTACAGAAGAGAGAAAATGAAAAAAAAAAGAGGTTAGCATCGGCAAGTATTCGACACCATGAGCCCACACAAGCATCACAATGGTGAAAAGGTCATGACGGTGTAGCGAGTGAGATAACATATGAATATTTTTAGCCACTGCATAACGTTTCATGTGCAACTTGTATGACATGAACAAAAGAAAATTGTTGGCAGATCAAGCAGACGCACCAATAACTTTTTCATAAAATAATTAAAATATAAAATCACCAATTTCATAAAATAATTAAAATATAAAATCACCAAAACACAATCTGCCCATTCTAACAATGAAAAACACATACACAAATATCAAACTATCTTCAGGTCAACTTTTTATTTTTATCTTTTTTATAGCAAATTAGTGTTTTTACTGTTCATAAAAATGAAAAAATCAAAAATATTTTTGCCGATAATTCTTATTTTATTTTGTCTCGTTTAAAAGCAAAAAAAAGTTAAATAATTATTTTTTATGAACTGAATTGAATAAAAATAATTATACAATTATAATCCACAAATTTAAATTAACTGTATCTAACTATCTATAGCTATATTAAACAATCCACCCGCATTAAATTTTTTTTCTTAATATTCATCTCTGCTTTGCTTTACTGGCATAGCTTAGCTTTTCTTTGGTCACATCGCCACCGTCCTCCTCTGTTTACAAGCCGCGCTAGCCACGAACCACTCAAGAGAGAAAAAGCGGGACGAGAAAACAACCACGTCAGCCGTCGGCATCACCATCATCATTACCGGAGTTCGTTTCAAATTCGAAGAAAAAAAGAAAACTCAACAGTCAAGGGGAGAGAGAGAGAGAGGCAGACAGAACACAAAAAGCGGAGTGCAATAATGCAAGCACGCAAGCAATCATCAAGAAACAACAGTACGTCCGCTTCTACTGCAACAAATTCAAATCTTTTGCAGTAATGGCTGCTCCTCCTTCAAGAAACAAGGCTCCTGCTCGCTTATCTTCCTCTCCCCTCCTCTGGATCATTGCCTTGGCCTCCCTCACCCTTTTTTTCCTTTACAAGGTAAATTTGAAGAGATTAACAGAACCATTCAAATTCTGAGCTGGGTCATCATTTTGTTTTTGATTGTTTCTTCTTTTCTTTTCGTTGGCATCCAAACAGGTAGATAATTTGGCATTACAAACAAAAACGGTAGCGGGTCACAACTTACCGCCGACACCATGGCATTTGTTTCCTCCCAAAAACTTCGACGATCAATCCCGTCATGCACGAGCTTACCAAATTCTACATTGTTCATACCTAGCATGCCCGTATTCCAACACTACCGCTTCGGAAGGTCACGGATTCAACTCCTCCCTATCGAGCCCCAAATGCCCTAATTTTTTCATGTTTATTCACCATGATCTGGAACCATGGGCCAAATCACGGATAACCTTGGATCACATATCGGGGGCCAAAAATTATGCGTCCTTTCGTGTTGTCATTTATAAGGGGAGATTGTATTTGGATCCTTATTATGCGTGTGTTCAAAGCCGAATGATGTTTACAGTATGGGGATTTTTGCAATTGTTAAAAAGGTATCCAGGGATGGTACCTGATGTTGATATTATGTTTGATTGCATGGATAAGCCTAGAATTAACAAAACTGAACATGACTCCTTCCCTTTGCCGCTCTTTCGGTATTGCACTACCAAGGATCACTTTGATATTCCGTTTCCTGATTGGTCTTTCTGGGGTTGGTAAGTTTCTTTATCAATTTAAGCTATCTTTTGGTGCTTCTTGGTGTTCTTTTATAAATTTGGGCAATCGTTTCCACATGAATAGAGTGAGTACTATTTGTTGAATTTGATTTTAGTTGTTCCTTTCTTTTTTAATTGAGTAGTTTGACATCTGAATTATAAATAACTCTGGTACAGGCCTGAGGTGAATATAAGACCATGGGATGAGGAGTTTAGAGACATTAAGCGAGGTTCCCAAGCTCGAAGTTGGCCAAAGAAATGGCCTCGAGCTTACTGGAAAGGGAATCCAGATGTTGGCTCGCCTATTCGTGCCTCGCTGCAGGAATGTAATGACACAAGGAAGTGGGGGGCTCAAATTATGCGTCAGGTCTTATTTGATTTATAGGCTAAAGTTGTTTTTCTTGTGGACGTAAATGTGCACTTCCAAAAATGAATTATGTCTTTGATGTTGTTTTTTTGTCGGATCCCAGGATTGGGGAGAAGAAGCGAAAGGTGGTTATGTGAGCTCGAAATTATCACGTCAGTGTGATTATCGGTGAGTAAAGAAATATTCTTAATCTATGTAAATGATTCAAGAGCATTTTGGATACTTGCACACAAACTAAACTGCAGTTTCAAATTATTACCCTTGAATGCACATTGTCCATTTGTAAAATTGTTTTTCTTTTAAAATGGAAGAAGATCGGCCAAGCCGACTCAATTAGGCCTGCAAAGCCTTAAGTTGTAAATAAACTTAAATGGCCTCTGTTGGGGCTCAACAGGAGTTGCATCCCCTGCATAGCTTTAAGGTGTAGTACTGCTTCTGAGTTTTGTGTATTATATAGACCTCTTCTCTTTTGACTGGGTAACTGCACTCATCTTACAGCTGATCATTTGTTGTGTTTTTCCACTCCATCCTCTATATTCAGGTACAAAATCTATGCCGAAGGCTTTGCGTGGTCCGTGAGCTTGAAATATATTATATCCTGTGGTTCTCTTGCACTGATAATCTCCCCACAGTATGAAGATTTCTTCAGTCGTGGCCTCATTCCTGAGAAAAACTATTGGCCTGTCTCTTCTGATGAGTTATGCCGGTCCATAAAGTTTGCTGTCGACTGGGGGAATACAAACCCTACAGAGGTATAGTTCAACTTCGACTCACCTTTCATGTTTTTCCTGTCATTCAGCACACTTTCTCACTAACGATCAGTGCTGTCATATTCAAGTTTAATTACTACATTTTGCATTCTGGTTTTGATCTCATCTGGAATAATCAGGTTTCCAGGTTAACTGAATGCACTAATAGTGGGATAATAGTTATTAGTTAGCCACTACTGGGATCCGCTCTTTGGTTAATTTTTTTGGTATAACTGTAGTCTATAACTACAATGCTGGGACAAGAAGTAGTTGATTGTCTCCTTTCAGCGCACCAAAGATCTATATTTTTCATTTTTATGCTGCCAAAACCAAACGTTGTTCTTCGTGTTTCTGCATGAACAATAGCATTTTCCTAGTTAATTTAAGAACAAATCACAACTTTTTTCAATAACACTGACAGGCACAGAAAATAGGAAAGGCAGGACAGGATCTTATGGAGAGCTTGAGTATGGATCGAGTTTATGATTACATGTTCCACCTCATATCAGAGTACTCCAAGCTGCAGGACTTCAAGCCTGTGCCACCATCTTCTGCACTTGAAGTGTGTGTGGATTCCCTGACTTGCTTTGCTGATGAGAAACAAAAGCAGTTCCTTGAAAAAGCCACTGCCTTCCCTTCACCAAGTCCCCCATGCACCCTTCAACCTGCCAATTTTGACTTCATCAAGAGTTGGATGCAACAGAAACAGAGAACAATCACAAATGTGAGAGAAATGGAGCTAAAAGCTTGAAGAGAAAAGACAATTAAGGACAGGCTTCACCACCAAGCTTGTAAAGTAAAACCATTTTTTTGCAGGTTTAGAATTGCTTATAGTTTGTGTTTTGTTTACATATGAAATATTACAAGTTACCACTTTCGTTTCAGATCAGCACTATTAAAAAACACTTTTCAAATAATTGAAATACCAACTGAGCAGTCTAAAAAAAAAAACTAGAATTTGAGAAACACTGGTGAGATGGTGAAGATTTCTGCTGCAGATTGATGGTGAGCTGAGTGTATGGTGAAGACAAATCCAACGATCCAAAAAAAACATGAAGAGTAGCAGCCTCTCAGTTAATTAGTCGGGATATTTCTTTTCCTGATCTTCACAAATCTTTGGCAAATGTTTGAAAGCTTGCATATGGGGTTGGAAAACAATTCTATTCCGCTCTATCTAGCTGTATTGAGCTGCATGGGCCTAAAATAAGCTCGATATGAGATTGGGTTGAAGCTTCTGGGCCCAAATGTGATCTATATTTGATATTCCTAGTGTCTTGGACGAATTTATATGGCAAGTGATCATCACAAATTATTAACATGATGATAATTTGTATCAAAGAATATTTAAGAGGTTTTATCGCTCCTATATTGAGACTAAGGGTAAAAATATTGAGTCAACACCAAAATAAGAGTCATACAGTAACAAAAGTCAAACTCATTAACTAAGCTAAGTGGCTGGTTTATCGCTAAATCAACTTTATTTAATTCTCAGCATATAGATAAATACCCGGCCCTCCATCATGATAAAGCAACAAGATAAAATATTTAAGAATATAGTACAATTTTCATAAATAAAAAATAAAAAATAAAAAATAAAAAATATGATACGCAACGTGAATAGCAAATGATGATGCAACTTGATTTGAAATTGTCATAAAAAAAATATATGTTAAAGGAGTAATAAATAACATATACGACTCAATCATCATATTCTTTTACCCAAAACTTGATAGTTAAGGAAGTGAATTATAACACTCGCGTCAGATGTATTATTTATAATTCTATTAAATATTTTAATCCATAAATATCTTTTTACTCGGTGCTATTTCACTTTTTTTTTTCTAATTTTTTTTATTTGTGTGAAGTTCTCAAAAGACTCGTTAACATCGTGTCATGGGAGATTCTTTCCGCATTTACCAGCAGGGCAGCCTAGCAGGCCCGCTTAAAGCCTGCAAAATCATTAACAACACCATATTATATATTTATTTTATTTTTTTTTAATCATGCCAAGTTGAAGGTCCCCTGCTGGTAGGGTTGATTAACAGCAACAACAATAATAATAATTTTGGAGAATTAGGTGATGAGGTGGTGAATTGAGGCAATTCAGTAGTCTGAACCACGATTCACAATTCCGTTTTGATTTGTTCTTTATTTTTTTAATTATAATAAAATATTTTGATTTCGGAGTATTTTAACGTGCCGTTTTGAGGTTGTAATAATTAAATATATTAATTCAAAAAAAAATAGTTCAAATTCAAAAATAAATTTATTTAGAATTGTGTGATTTAATCTAAAAAAACACAATAAAATAATTTTTCTGAAGAAAATTATGAACATGTATAATATTACGAGAATGTCATCATCAATCTTGCAAGGTAATTACATTATCTGATTGCTCTGAAATTTTAACATAATATATATAAATATATCATGAGACTCCTTGTAAAACTTCATCTTAATCTAACGGTCGGATTAAGAGATATGATTGATATTGTAAAATTATTCATTATTTTTATAAAAAACACTATTTGACCAAAACGGAAAAGGAGGAATGAAACCAAAATATTTTAACCAGTATTTAACCAAATCATTCAGAAATGACCGAAATTTAAACCGACATAAAACAATTTAAACTGAAATTTAAACCGAAATGTCATTTTATATTATTTTTTTAACTATTATAAAATATTTCAATCAAAACAAAACTGACAATCCAGGTCTGAACAACTAAAAATCACACGATGAAATCAAATTGTAGCGCGTCTAAACTTCTCAATTTGGTTTTCAACGCCGACTTGCACGTGACCCTCCTGCCACCGGGAAGAGAGTGTCTTCAATTATCGAGCTATTTTAAATAAATAAATAAAATCATGAAAACAATTAATATCACAGAAATTAATGCTTATGGCACACGTTAAAATTCTGACAGAAATCACAGTACAACCACCACGTGTTTCCCACCTGAGAATACAAACGGGTTGAGTATTTAATTATTTGAGAAAATGGAAGGACGTGGCGATGCTCCTCCCACTTGGCGTATTCCCTGCCATAGGTTTTAAAGCGAGCCCCGCCCATCACCCGACTAAAAGAATGGGTTTTTGGTTTTAATATTCGGGTTGATTCAAGTGGAAGAGAATAAATATGAAATCTCAAGTACAACAAACCTTAGGGCTTTGCTTTGGTTTTTCAAAGTCAACACAAGAAATCAAGTAAGAGGGAGGGAAAAAAACAAAAGGCTATGGGCTCCCGAGATGCTTGACTATCATGCGCTCCAGATAACTCCGCATAAAGAAAGGTGGCAAAAATATGAACACCCATCTGTCAATAATTTAATGGTTAAGGATAAAACCAAATAAGGCCCGAGAGAGAGAGAAAGGAAGGTTGGGAGAAAAAAATTTGTTGCCCACAAACCGTTAAAGTTTTAAAAGTTTTTGAAAAAAATTAATTTTTATTTATTTTTATATTAAATTAAAAAATAGTATTTTTAAATATTTTTATGTGCGGATATTAAACATATTTTTTAAAAAATATATATTTTTAAATAAAAATCATTTTTTAAAACTTAATATTAAACATTTCAAACGATAAATTTGTCCAATGCGCCGCCCGAACAGTTGCGCCATAACCTTGCGCGTCGCATGAGACGATGATTTGTTTTTTTTTGCCACTAGATATGTCTTGGACGCCGCTGCAAAAAATGATGTATTTCAAAAGTATTTTTAATAAAACTTAATATTTTTTATTTTAAATTAAATATTTTTGATATTTTTAAATTATTTTTATATATTAATATCAAAAATAATTTTTAAAATATAAAAAATATCATATCTTTGAAAAAAAAATTAAAAATAATATCACATAATTTAACGCGCTGTGCGCGACATCTGAGACAGGGACAAAAATGCCCTCCGGAATCTTCTTAAATTTTGAAAAGTCAAATGTTAAATGTGTAGTTTTACTGTGAAAACAAAAATAAAGATAAATAAACCTTTAAATGATTCTCCTTCCATGCTTGGAAAAGGCTGAGCCCTTTCAGTAATATATATATATATATATATATATAACAAAATATGTATAGCATATAAATTATCTCGTTTTCGACTATATTTTTATGTTCAAGATTCAGGGGACAACAGACATTGTCATGGTATGATACTAAAAGTTTAACAGAAGAAAAGGAGAAAAAAAAGCTTCTACATAAGTTCACAGCTCTAATCAAGAAAAGAAAAGTTTGCACATTTTTATTTTAAATTTATTTTTATTTAATAATTTTATATCATTTTAATATACTAATATCAAAAATAATTTTTAAAAAATAAAAAATATATTTTTAAACAAAAAAACACTTTTAAAATCAATTTTGATCACATTCATATGGCACCAGGATGGAGTGGCCTTAACTCTCCTCACCTGCACACTAATGTTACACATAAATTTGAATAATTAAAAGACCGAACCCTAAAAATAAAATAAAATTACCAGATAAAATGGTGAGCATTTTATCCCGTTAGATCGTAAAATGAATCGTATGTGTGTGTAATTTTTTTTTGTAATCCTTGCTATGCTTTATTCTTCTCACAAAAAATAATCAATAATCATGTGGAGTGCGAGTTTTTATTAAAATACATGAATTTTAAATCGATATAAATTGATCTAACTAACAAGTTCTAACAAAATCACCAACATAAAATTATCATTATCATTAGAAAAACAAGAAAAATCATATACCTGAATTATCGAATTTACTGTATTAAGATTAATAGTTTTTATAATCTAATTTAAATTAAACACAACAACAAAATATAACTTATAGAAACACCTATAATAACTAAACAACAAAAATAAGTCATTGATTTTTTAGCTATAAAAAGAAGAGAACATTATTGAAAACCCATCACTACATTACTATCATTATCAAAACTATAACAGTTAAATTATTATCACCATCACTGCCAAAATAATTAAAATTATTAAATTGCCCTGAAAAGTAAAAATATTAATACAAAAAACCAAGCAAGAAAACAATAAAAAAACAATCACTAAAATTATTATTATTATTTTGCAAACAATGAAACCATAAAATTATCTCGAAGCGTAAAAAAAATATTTTAACAAAAGAGCAAACAAAAATAATAAAAAAAAGAGAGATAAAACTAAAAAAACTATTAGGAGCATAAAAAAATCATTTGATCCAAAGAAAAGATAAAAATAATAGTAAACACAAAAAAAGATCAAAGGAAAAAAGGAAAAAATAATATTAATTTTAAAATGATCGTCAACATAAATTAAAATCCCAGGACTGAACCGTATAAAAAAATCAAAACTAAAAGTATAGATGCATAAATACAGACAAAAATAAACTAAAAAACCCTGAGGAATTAATACCAAATAAAAAATCAAAAGAATAAGAGCCGATATGAAAAACGAAATAAATGATTAATTCCTATTGAAAGAAAAAATTGCAACAAATCAAAACCTTGAGACCGATTTTTTTTTATTTTAAAAATAGTAGTGTAATTTAAAAAAAATAAAAAAATAAAGACCAAAATGAAAGTAGCATAAGTGATCAATTTCAATTGGAGGACAAAATTGAAACAAATTAAAACCTGCAGGTCGAGAAAATTAAAGGAAGAAAAAACAAACAAAAATTCAAAAGAATAAGGGTTGAAATGAAAAACAACATATATGATCAATTTCAATTGAAGGGTATAATTGAAAACAACCAAAACTTCTATTAAAGAAATCAACAAGTAAAAAAATTAAAAGATCAGGAGCTCAAACACTCAACAAGTAAAAAAATTAAAAGATCAGGAGCTCAAACACTCGCCAACATAGAGGACCATAATGCACTCTGACGCAACAGGGGAGAGAAAATGAGGAAAAGAAAACAAACCGATCAACGACGATCCTCCGATCTCCTTGCAACGACTCACGCATCAAAAGGTAAAAAAGGACATAACTATCAGACAATTTCACCACCTACCGACATCTTATGTGCCGACCGAAAAGCGCGTACGCGTGACAATTGATGGCGCGTATGGGAAAAAACATTTGTAGTAATCTCGATAGTGAAAGTACTGCCATGCTCTTAGTTTTAAATCTTCTTTTTGTCGTTTCCGAGGGTATTTAAGTAGTTTTACTGTGCACAAAAATGTGAATAACCTTAACTACATTTGCATTTAGCACCTAGCTCGTGCCTTGCCCCAGGGCAAAGTCGTTATTTCATTGTGAAAGTTTAGGCAAAAAACCAAAAATACCCCCATCTAGCTTTTATCCTTTGTGATCGCTCATGGGTAAATAGATAGTTTCATTGTACAAATAAAACAAAAAACCCCTGAAAACCCCCCAAACAATCTACAAATATCTAACAAGTCCCCTGAAAAATATCCAAAATACTTCATATCAAGGGTTAAAATTTACTAGTCGAGGGGGGAAAATACAATATTATTGTTGAAATCCACAATATCCAGGTACATAATAAAACATCCACGAATTTTATATATTTTTTAAATATTTAAAAATCATCGTTACGATTGAGAAAATAATTCCACGAGAGAGAGTGATAACTAAAAGAACCGAGAGGCGAGAGCAACCCAAATGTAAACGCATTGATTGACCATACGAAAACAGATTATGTCATTGGATTCCTCGGCTCTTTTCCCGATGTATACTATTTCTTTTTCAGACTAAAAAAAGACTTCCTCTCATTTTTCTTAACAAAGTCATATATATAGTGTGTTTGGTGTGTGTATATATAGATGTTTTTTAATATTAATAAATTAAAATAATTAAAAATATTACTAGTTATCACATTTCTAAACACTATTTCATAATAATAATGATGTTTGATGTCATAATAATTTTTATAGGTATACTTTTTTTAACAATGATTTATTTTTAAGTTTTTAATAGAATCATGCAATACTATAATATATATATATATATATATATATATATATAAATTAAATATTTTGAAAACAATAATTAAAGTGAAATAATTACACTTTCTAACGTACTCTTCCTTTGAATTGAATAGCATATATATATATATATATATACATACATACATACATAATTAAATTTATTTTCAATTAAATAAGCTCAAAACATCTTTTTGCGTTTTCACAACCTCTTTCGTTCCTAAAACAAAATATTTACAATAAAATTTCTATTTCAAGATCTCAAAATGATAATACGGAAAACAAACCGATTTAAGAACTCCATTAAAAATTCACTTGACATTGATTATGTTTAACATTGAGTTTCGCAAATATTTTTGAATTTTTTTTTTATTTTTTTATTTTAAATTAATTTTTTGATATTTTTAGATCATTTTCATGTTCTAATATCAGAAATAATTTTTTTTAAAATAAAAAATATATTATTTTGATATATTTATAAATAAAAAATACTTAAAAAAACAACTCTAATCAGGCTATCAATCAGACAAATAACCAGTAAAAAAAGAATTTTTGTTTTTAAGTAATAATCTAAAATCTGTAAGTAACTTATTAATAAGAAACATATTTAATAAAAATATTAAAAAAGGCGGGAAGGTAAAGCGGTGAGCAGAAGGCGAGAGATCGACAAAAGGAAGGGAGAGAAGTCGTCCTAATCTGTCTATGAAGCAAAGCTCGAAGAAGCATATAAAAAATCAATATAAAATAAAGACACCAAAAAGTCGCATAATTTCATGTTTATTTTTTCAGAGTTCTCGTACTCCCAATTCCACAGAGACATATAAATTCTGTCACGGATCATATTTCTTGAATCTAAAAGTCTCAACTCAAATCCTTTTTGGTGATCTGAGATCATGGCTGGGAGTTATAGAATGTGTGTGTGTTTCACTAGGAAGTTCAAAGTCACAGAGGCTGGCCCGCCTCCCGACGTCAAGGAAGCTTTCTTCAAGTACACCGATGGCGGCACCCACATGACGGCGGAACAGCTGTGGCGGTTCTTGGTGGAAGTTCAGGGAGATGGTGACGTGTCCATTGCTGACGCCGAGAAGATAGTGGAGCAGGTTTTGCAAAAGATGCATCATATTGCGAAGTTTACTAGGCATACCCTCACTCTTGATGATTTTCACCGTTATTTGTTCTCTGCTGATCTCAACCCCCCTATTAGAGATCAGGTGATTGCGTTTTTCTTTTCTGTCTTCCCCCTTTTTGTTTGCCGATTTGTTTGTTTGTCTTATAAAATTTTGGAAGAAGGGAGTAATAATGCCCAGAAGCAAGTCTCACCATCAGTGTAAATCCGTAGTCTTTTTTAGATTCAAGGCATGCATTGCATTTCTTATCAAAGTAAATTTTATTTTTTAATGTATAAGGTGGCTTTAATGATCAAGAAACTAGGCTGTCATTGGATAATGGGGTAAAAAGTCGATCTGTAAAGCTTCATGTTATTTGAAAGAATTATTGGTGTTTTGATACTCATTAGTGCTTTCCTTTCAGGTTCATCAGGATATGACAAAACCATTGTCCCATTATTTCATATATACTGGCCACAATTCCTACCTAACAGGAAACCAACTCAGTAGTGATTGCAGTGATGTCCCAATCATGAAGGCATTAAAGAGAGGTGTGAGAGTGATAGAGCTTGACATATGGCCAAATTCCACTAAAGATAATGTTGATGTTCTACATGGAAGGTGTGCAAATTCGATCTTTCTTTTGCTGGATTTTTTAGATTGTAGCACTTAGATTCAGTGCCTGATGCATTTTATTGCCAAATTCTGGAGTTGGCAATAAATTACGTGAGGCATCAACAGGGGCAAAAAGAAAAAAAAGGCAAAACGAAATTGTGGGTGAACACAGTTTTTCTTCTGATTGGATGTTTCCTTAACTTCACCTTACAATACGATGCTTGGTTGAATTCAGCTACTGGTTATGCTTTTAACACATATATTAGACTGATGTTATAGCGATATTGATGATTCCATTAGATGTCCTTTAGATGTCTTATGATTAGTGAACATCATGGGTGGTTATAGCTGATTCCCTGATCTAGACTGATCAAATTTTTAGATATTAAAAGCCCTTTTAAGACCGATATTCTTCCATTATTGGTCATTATCTTATTTTTTTCCAATTATGATTGATGGAAACTTTGATGACTCCAGCTATCCTTCTCTTTCTTGGACTTCTGTTGATTCATAGATGTTTGCGCGCTTAAATGCAGGACCCTGACTGCTCCGGTAGAACTAATTAGATGTTTAAAATGCATAAAAGAATATGCCTTTTCATCCTCCGCATATCCAGTCATAATAACTCTTGAAGACCACCTTACCCCAGATCTTCAAGTCAAGGTAGCTCAGGTGGTATTTCCTTTTCCTGTTGCTGTGGATTGATTTGAGCCTGCATTTTTTCCTTGGAACTGTCAATGTATTGACTGCAAAAGAATTGTGTGTTTAGATGATCACCGAAACATTTGGAGACATGCTGTATTGTCCTGAATGTGAATGTTTAGAAGAGCTTCCTTCTCCAGAAGAGTTGAAGTATCGGATAATTATTTCAACAAAACCTCCTAAGGAGTATCTTAAAGCTGAAAGTGGCGAGGACAAGGGAAATAAGTCTCAAAGGGAAAAGGATTCTGATGACGATACATGGGGGAAGGAGCCATTGGATCTTGTATCTGATCAGGAAGATGGTGATGTGGTATGTTGAGAAATGGAACTTACTATTTTCCACTCCCAACTACATATTAAATGAATAGCTAGTTTCCAAGGTGATAATTTATGTTCATGTTGCCTTGTTTACTTGCAGATTGATACTGATACAAGTGAAGATACTGACAATGAATCACAACAGCCAGGAGTATCAGCATACAAGCGTCTAATTGCCATTCATGCTGGGAAACCACGGGGTGGATTAAAGGAGGCACTAAAGGTTGATCCCAATAAAGTTAGACGCCTTAGTTTGAGTGAGCAAGCTCTTGAAAAGGCTAGTGAAAATCATGGAACGGATGTTATTAGGTAATTAAAGATATCTAACTTCTGGTTCAAGACATTTTAATTAAAAATATATATTCCGAGCCTGCTTGTGTTTTCCTATTCTTATAATTGGTTCACTATTCCAAGCATCTAAGCACGAGGCTTGCAATCTCTCTGCACAGGTTTACCCAGAAAAATGTCTTACGGGTGTATCCTAAAGGCACTCGCTTTAATTCTTCCAACTACAAACCACTAATTGGTTGGACACATGGAGCTCAAATGGTTGCATTCAATATGCAGGTATGATTTATTGTTCTTTCTCCTGATTTTGAGAAGATGGAATATTATTTAGTGATCTGTAGATCATGTTAGTCTTCATTCATTGCTACTGTACTCCTCTAGTTCCCTTCTTGAAATGGTTATAAATGAGTCAACTGGATTATGGTTTTATGACATTCAGCATGAACCTGAATTCTTTGATTGCATTTCAAGAGCAATACTTCAGTTTTTTTTACTGTACTAAGGTCATTGACATTGAGTTAACAAGCATTCCATTGTGAGATGGGGAAGACCCATTAATTATCTTATCATTTAAGTTCGCTGGCTTTGTTTACTTTCTCAAGTTTGATTAAAAGTTAAAAAGCTCTTTTTGGCTGTAAGAGTTGAGCCAATGCATCAGCTAAAGAAAAACAGAAAAAGTAATTAAGTTGCTTGGGCAGAAGTACCAAATTTGCACTTGTAAATGACACTATGATGCACAGAAAAGGGAAAAACGAATAGGATGCAATTATCAGTCCTTTTCTATTCAATTAGTTACTTTTAGCAATTAACAACCTAGTCTAATAGAAGAGGCTGAAAATGGAAAAAGGAAAGGGACAGGTGGTTTAGAATTTGTAGTGTGTCCTTAGATGCAACTTTTTGTTTAACTTGACAGTGCTCTTTTGTTATTTTCCTACTATAGTCGAATTTCAAGAACCATGAGCTATGCTTTTTCATGACTTTCTAGTTCCGAGTCTCAATATTGTCTCTCCCACATTCAGGGTTATGGTAGATTTCTCTGGCTGATGAATGGGATGTTCAGGTCCAACGGGGGATGCGGTTTTGTGAAGAAACCGGATTTCCTGATGAAAGTGGGACCGCACGGTGAAGTTTTTAATCCTAAAACCAAATTACCAGTAAAGAAAAGTTTAAAGGTGAGTGCACCACCTACCACCTTCCTCTACTCTTTCTTTCTTTCCCGGTGGCTCTAAAAGCGTGCAATGTGATTTGACAGGTGAAAGTATACATGGGTGATGGATGGCACTTGGATTTCAAATCGACACATTTTGACTTGTATTCCCCACCTGATTTCTATACCAGGGTGAGTTAGACATCCATTTGTTCTGGAAAGCGAATTTTACCGGAGCAACGAGTTCATTTCCCCATCAATGCATGAATTTACTGTTAAATTGTGCTTCAGGTCGGCATTGCAGGAGTTCCAGGTGATGTTATCATGAAGAAAACAAAAATAAAAGAGGACAACTGGACACCTGTCTGGGATGAGGAATTTACATTTCAGCTGACTGTTCCTGAACTAGCTTTGCTACGAATTGAAGTTCATGAGTACGACATGTCCGAGAAGGATGATTTTGCTGGACAGACTTGTTTGCCTGTCTCTGAACTGATACCAGGAATCCATGCAGTGCCCCTTTTTGATCGCAAGGGAGAGAAATTAAATTCATCGAGGCTTCTCATGCGCTTTGAGTTTGTCCAGGACTGACCTCATCATTTTTCCATTCCATGTATATATTTCCGTTCTTCCATCCACGGTTTTGCATTCATGCTATTGCTATGTCTGTGTTCTTCAGAACTGCTATTGACGAATCATGATCTGTATTTTCTTCCTTTTAATGACTAAGATTTATGTACTTGCTTATTACAACGGGGTGGTTTTGCTCAACAAGTAATTCTAAGGTTTTTTACACGCATACTGACAAAAAAAACTTTCCTGTTGTTTCTCAGGAATTTTCCTTGTATTCCCATGGAAGTTTTGTGGTAATTTTTATGCACATTCACATATAACAACAATAGTTACTCTACGCATATCGCATGGTTTACAGTATAAGCGCCGCTTGGTAGAATGTGTTTTTTACTTTTTTTATATATAACTGAGGTGTCCAGACCAGTTTACATGCACCATGACTAATCTCTGGATCCAATGAACATCCTGCAAGCTCAATAGACAAGTGAGACATTGCGGGGTGATAGATATATAGTAGGGCTGGAACCCGGGTGTAGAGAAAAAGAACAAGTCCCTTTCTCTACTAGGCTAAAATTTATGTTACACAATTAGGCATGATGATTTCTACAAGACTATCTGAATTTTCACACGATTTAAGTTGCTTGATTGCTTGCTTAAGCTCTCTGCCGTGCTTATAATTCTCGGTTAAGGAGTCTAGGAAAAGGGCACGAATACTGATCAATGTATTGACTGCAAAAGAAAAATGTGTTTTAGGTTTACTCGTATCCAAAAAAATAAGTCAATTTAAATTAATTATTTTTATTAAAATGATATTAATTTGTTTTTTTATTAAAAAAAAAAATAGCATTAACTTGTCGAGTTTAAACCAAATTTTGCCGAGTTAACTAAATAATTAAAAATCTAATTAAATGAACTGAATTTAGATAATATCTTCCATAAATTAGAATATTAAATGTAGGAGGGGGGATATATAAACGGCATGATATGATGATAGTGATATTCACTACTTAAATGCCAAACATTTTGCCCATATAAATGGACAAAATTCTCGTCCCAAACATGTAGACCTCCACAAAAGAAGAATGAGAGGTAGGTATCGAATTCTCTGCCCCCCACTCCTCTTTTCTTCTATCTTTTCTTCTATCTTTTCTTGCTTTACAGATCATACCGATGACGAATAATCTCTTCACAAGAAAACAAAAGTTGTGAGATATGATTTGATATAAATTTTTTATTTTTAATATTATCACATTAAAGCTATATAAAAATACAAAAATAAATAAATATATAATTTAAAGCAATTGTTTTCTTACACTTGTCCATGCAGCAACACCACAGAGGGTTGAAAAGCTACGACAATGTGCTTCTCACCGCAAATTTTTCTCGGAGACAAAATTACAAACAATACTCTGAGTCCGACAGGAAAAAGGAGAGGATGTGAAGTTGGCTGCTTTTTCTTACAGTTTGTGCATGAGACAGATTCTCGCTTTGCTGACACGCTACTCTTGAGAATTCGCTGCCATGTGAAGACTTCTCCTCTTTCTCCATACATTATATCAGAAAATATACATTCAATCAGAAACAACAGCACAGGGATTTCATCTCTTTCACTGTAATAAATGTCCAGGCAGTCTTTCAAAATCTGCTTCTGTTTCAGGAGAATATTCAAACTCAGGGCGCTCGAGCCTCCTGAAGAGGTCAAGGTCCTTTTTGACCAATACTCGCAGAATGGAATCATGTCTCTTGATGATCTGCGTGGTTTTCTGGTTGAGTTTCAAGGAGAGTACAGTGCCACCAGGGAAGATGCTCAGGCTATCTTCAATAGTCTGAAGCATCTCAACATCTTCTCGAGAAGGGGCCTCCATCTTGAAGCCTTCTTCCGATATCTTCTCGGAGACCTTAACGGACCTCTCTCTGCAGGGGTAATCTTATTTTCCTTTTTGAAAGTCAACTAAATCCTGTATTTCTTCGCCGCAGAACATCTTCCACATGACCATTTTTGATATCTCAAAACCATTTAATCCTGATAATCAAATGAATAGTCCTGACTGTGATAGCTTGAGAAATGTATTTGAATCCAGGTTCATCATGACATGACCCAGCCCCTGGCTCATTATTTCATGTTCACTGGCCATAACTCCTACTTGACTGGGAATCAACTAAGCAGTGATAGCAGTGTTGAACCTATTATAAAGGCTTTGTTGAAAGGTGTGAGGGTAATTGAACTGGATTTGTGGCCAGGTTCCAAGAAAGACGCAGTGGAGGTTCGCCATGGAGGGTACGAGGTTTATTCTCACTCATTTCAAATTCTGACGCTGTGCTGTATTGCTGCTTGTGATGTTCAATGGAATTGTAAATGGAGAAATATTAGATAGTTCTTGTAGTCTAGTTGGTGCTGTGCATGTGAATTAAACATTATTCATCACTGGAATCATAAATTGTGCATGTGAATCATAAGCTGCTTTCCTTCTTTCTGTATTTTATCCACAAGCTAGGGGCTTGCATTTTTTGCTGGGCTTTGGTTTCTCATGATGAAATCAGTAACATTTCATCCCTTTTTAAAAAAAAAAAAAAGGGATTTATACCAGAAACAGGTCCAGATTGAATCATATTCTTTATTGTTGCTTTTGTAACCTGAAACCTTGGGCATTAGATCATTCTTGCTTCATTTTCTCTTCACAGATATCCTGCTCCACCGAGTGTTTTTTTCATTAAAATTGAGATGTTCGTGTTCGTTTTTTACAAAGCAACTAAGCAGACACATATTTTGATCACCTAACTTTCGTTGAATCTTGGTTAAGATCCTATATTCCTGTAGTACACTTCTGCTCCAAGAGTTTCATAGCCTGACAACATAAATAATTCCTTAAACAACCGAATTTCTTTTTGTTGTTTCGGTCTGTAGGACACTCACTAATCCAGTGGACCTCCTAGTATGCTTGAAGGCCATCAAGGACAATGCTTTCCAGGCATCTGAATATCCAGTTGTGATAACCTTTGAAGACCACCTACCTGAAAATCTCCAGGCTCAGGTTGCAGAGGTGAGACCGTGAGAGTGGACTTATGTCCTGGATTTGTACGATGAACATGGTTTTAAGTACACTCTCGTGTGACCAAATTCTGTTTATCTGTAGATGGTCACTAAAACATTTGGAGACATGCTGTACCGTCCTGAGACAGATCAATCACAGGAATTTCCATCACCAGAGTCATTGAAGAAAAAGGTTATGATTTCAACTAAACCACCAAAAGAGTCAAAATCATCATCAAAGAAAGAACAATGGAATGGTGAGGGGGCAGCTTCCAAAAGTGATATCGAAACCTCTGACAAGGTGAATCTGGAACTTGCTCATTCTGGTCTAATTTTGAATGCTTCAAGAATTAACCTTTTTTTTTAAAATTACGTGTTCATGTATTTGACCGACCAGGATGAGGTAGACGATGGGGAAAATCTTCAAGAAGATGAGGAGGAGATGACAGTTCCTGAATACATGCATTTAATTTCAATTCACGCAGGGAAGCCGAAAGGTGGGTTACAAAACTGGCTCAGTATAGATGACAAAACAGTAAGACGTCTAAGCCTGAGTGAACAAGAACTTGAAAATGCTACAAGAAGACATGGAACTGACATTGTCAGGTAAATAACACCATATTCAAAATAAATTTTAAAAATCAAGTCTTTTATATGTGTAATGGCATGCAAATGCTCATACGGGGCCCCGAGAAGAAAACCATTGGCTTTGGTCAACCATCTGGGTTCATCAACAAGGATTTTATGCTTCCTTTATACACGAAGCTATGCTGTCAAGTCAGGGACAACATTGTAGCCCAGAATGTCTTAAAACCTCGGATCTTCCTCTCATTCATGAAACAGGACACGCCTGTCTATATTAGTTTTAGTACTTCTAACAAACTCGGATGTCATTTACTTCCCCATCATAATTATCAGGTCTGATTATCAAGTCTAATGATTTCTTCATCTAGGTTCACCCAGCGTAATTTGTTGAGAGTGTACCCCAAAGGTACACGAATTACTTCTTCTAATTACAATCCTTTTGTCGGGTGGGCGCATGGAGCTCAGATGGTTGCATTTAATATGCAGGTTGGTCTCCTTCAAAAAAAATTAAAATAAATTAAAGGTGGCCGTCTGCTCTTCTTTTTTTCTGCAGTAATTTTCTTTCACTATATTGTGGATTCACTTGATTTCTCCTCTTGTTTCCTTGTCAGGGCCATGGGAAACACCTGTGGGTCATGCAAGGGATGTTTAAGGCCAATGGAGGCTGTGGTTATGTAAAAAAACCTGAGTTTTTATTAAGTAATGAGGTTTTCGATCCTAGCAGGGTATTACTGGTCAAGAAAATTCTGAAGGTAGGAGCTATAAATGTTCTAAATTTTCACTTCTCATCTCTTCGATATTGAACAATCTGGAATTACCTTTTTCTTTACAGGTGACAATTTACATGGGGGTGGGCTGGGATTTGGATTTTCGGCGCACACATTTTGATATGTATTCTCCACCAGACTTCTTTGTAAAAGTAAGACGACTCATGGTTCTCAGTTTACTGCAAATGTAATCAACAAGCAAGTAAAAATACATGCTTTATTGTGAAGAAAAAAAACAAAATGAGTGTTTGCAGGAATTTTAAGTCGCAAGTTCTGGCTGTTTTACTGACAGCATGCCAAACTTACGCTAAAAGTTTAAGCTGTTAGGTGAGATCTCAATATATGATTTATATTATTCATTAACATACCTCCTCAAGTGAAAGTTTTTAGAGCTTGAAACTTGTACAGTCCCACACTATCTTGTGCTTGATTTTTATCAAATTGAATGAGAGTGGTGAGATTCGACCTTGTGACCGCTGGGTCAACGATGCCATATCAAGGAAACATCTCACCTAAAAGCTTAAGTGTTTTCTACTAATCTTAATTTGCACAGCAGTAACACTGCTCCTTGCCCTGATGCTGCTGCTGCTGCTCTGTAAATGAGTCTACCTTCATGAATCTGAAGATGGACTAAAATGTTGTGCGAGGACTGATAAATTGATTTGCAGGTTGGAATTGCGGGAGTCCCTGCGGATAAAGATATGCAGGAAACAAAAGCAATTGAAGATGACTGGCAACCAGTGTGGAATCAGAGATTTGAGTTCAGACTTACTGTTCCTGAATTGGCTGTTCTTAGAATTACAGTCCTCGAGTATGACACGTCTGGACAGCATGACTTTGGAGGGCAAACATGTTTACCTATATCAGAGCTGAGAACTGGGATTCGAGCAATTCCATTACATGATCGTAGAGGAGATAAGTACAAGAACACAAGACTTCTCGTGCAATTTGAACTTAATTGATCATACAGTATACACCAGCACACCACCGATCGGATTTTACAATTCTGTTGACATGTATTGTTTACCTGTCATTTTATTACAGATCTACTTCTATTATGTGTTGCAAAGTTTTTATGGAAAACATTGCAAACTCTGGTATTAATAAAACATGTCGGATTTAATGTGAAAGCAAAATCATATGATTGTCAGCATGTTTTTGGGCTGGAGGAGGTTGGTAAACTGTAGCATGGATTCATATTAGTTATCGATTCAAATGTATGTAATATGAATCCGTCTCAATATATAATAATGTTTTACATAAATAAACAACACACACATACACACACAACAATTCATTCATCTAACTATCTAACTAAAAAATATAAAGACTATAGAAGCAAGTATTGAAGAAAATCTTATATGGTCCAATGAATTGAGGATTTAACTTGTCTTTCTTTCCGAACCTAGCCTAATAATTGTTGCTGTAATGAAATTTTACTAATGATAAGAACCTACTCCAAAATCTATAACACAAGTTTTGAGTATATATTTGAAGATCTAAATATTCTTCTCTGACTGATCACATGTTTGACCCTGATAAGTTGTACTCCATTTCTGTTTAGTTCACATAGCTTCTTGGAATTTCAGCTAAAACCACGACGTGAACTGTAAACCTCTTTTCAAAACTATAGAGATTGAATCACACAATCTCGCTGATGAACAGTTCTGGTTACTTTGCGTATCCAAAAATAATAAGTTGATTTCATCAACCTATCAGCAATCACTAATTTTAACTGGTAGTGCACCAATCATTTTGCTTGGAATCTCCAATAAATCCCCTCGCTCCCATGTCTCCCAGACGAACTAACTTTTGTTGACTGATTGAAGTCCTGACCGCTTTAAAATGTAGCAAGAAAAACCAAGTGAAGTGATAGCAATAGAAACCTCAAGGTTTAAGCCAGAAGAAAAGCAACAAAACATCTACCAGGAAAATGCCTTCCATGCAATTGCACCGCAAACAAGATAAAAACAGGGGCCACCATGTTAGTGATAGCTAACTTTAGTAGTTTTGTGTACACTTGGAGAGAGAGTACGACTCTGGAGGGTATTCTGTCAACCAGATAGGGAAGTGGAAAATCAAAGTTAGAAAGGAACTTGACAAAAATTGCTTGGATTTTGTTCTTGGCATGGATACTTCGATTCAAATTTACAGAATGCATTGCAGTATAGGCCATCCATAAGCTCCACCGCTTCAAATCAGATTCTGGCCCCATTAGTGATGATCCAAAATCAGATACTTTAGCTGTCCAATTTGCATCAAGCACAATAATGGAGTGATAATGAAGGTTAAAGAATTCAAAATGCTGCTGCTTTTTTCAGTATTTTCTTTGCTATGCAAGTGATAATGGAGTGACCTGTTGCTCATGTACTCATAAACCAGAAGCCTTTCACCATTCTCTTCGCAGAAACCTATTAGCCCCAGTAGATGTTTTTGGTAAAACCGAGATGAAAGTGCTAGTTCGATCAGATGCACTTTCTTTCTCCTGGAATTTCCTTGTCTTCTTACCGGTTTCTCCTCTTTTTAATGGCCACTTCACGACCATCAGGAAGTTTACCTTTGTAAACAGAGCCAAAGCTCCCGGAACCTATCTTGCTTTCCAATGAGAAATTGCTAGTTACCGCAAGAAGCTCTGATAGGGAAAAACTCTCGGTTTTTTCTGTATTCCTGGAAGATGACCCGTTTCTCTGCTGTCCTAACAAATCATCGATAAATTCTTTGTTGTAAGCCCACACATGAAATTCAAACCAGCAACAATCAATTAAGGGAATCATTTTCTGATATGTAACTATCCAGTTGAAGTTTATTAGCTTTTCCCCAGCATGTTACTGGTCCATTTCTTTGATTATGAGAACAAGTAAAATTTGCTCCTAGTGCAAGTGCTGAAAATTCAAAAGCTGAATTAAAAGGACCATCCAATTGTCCCGAACCATTGCTCCCTTTACAGACCAAATCTCCACTCCTCGTCAATCCACAAGCATGAGACTCTCCGGCAACCAAGTTTAGCATGGTCAAATTGCCAAACTGTCTCTCAATCTCAGTTCCAACATCACTATTACCCCAACAGTGAACTCTACTGTTATTCATCAACATCCCACAGGTAAACCCACTCCAAGATGTGATTTTACTAAGTTTTGAAGCCGCCCCAGGTGGTGGAAAAGAAGACTTACCTCTCCCAACTCCCCTCCAGCACTTAACTATGCCAGAGCTGACCTCTATAGCACAACGCGTTGCTTGCAAGCTTGAGAAATGAGATACAGCAGTTGTCTCGAATTTTGGATCGTTATGGAATGTCTCATCTAAAAATTTAAATTATTAGATGAGATTTTATAATATATTTTATATTATTTTTTAACATATTCTCAAGTGAAATTTTTTTTGGACTTGAAACTTTGTGCTTGATTTTTATCAAATAAAATGAAGGTGGTGAGATTCGAATTCGTAACCGTTGGATTAACAAAGCTCTGATACCATATTGAGAAATAATTTTATTTTAAAATTTAAGCCATAAAATAAGATCCTAGAATATAATTTATATTGTTCTCTAATAAGAATAGACTGACCACCCAACCTGAGTACACACAAGAAGTTCAGGCCTCCAGAAATAGCTTCAAAAGAAGAATTCGACTGCAAGGAAATGGCTTGACCATTTTGGTAGCACTGAGTTCGTTGGGTTGGTTCCCCAGCGACGAAATTGTGATGGCAATGGTGGAGGCAGTGCCAAGACTATTGACCACAACAACATAGAGCAATGAGGGGGTGATAGCCAAGAAAAAGGATAGTGGTGAGATAGTCAAATACTTGAGATCTGCACAGTAAATCTCGAGTTCAAGTTAAGAAGTGTATTTCTTATAAGAGTCTGGAATAACTAGAGTTTTATTAATTTATTTAGGCTCACAAAATATATTTTCAGGGAGTGAGGTTTTCTCAAATCTAAAAAAAAAAATTAAGATACAATAGGGGATCTCTCCCAAATCTTCAATATTCTCAACGGTTTAATTAATTTTATAATTATAATAATGGAAAGAAATTATTATAAAAAAATTTAATTCTTAAAAAGCTTTTACTGTATCTGAGCGAAATTCATGCAGGGACGATAGAGCATGGATTACTTTCACGTCATAACCAGAACTGCCCTCGTAGAAGCCATTTTTACAGGTTTCCATTTGCGAGAACTCCTAACGAGATTATGACAATGAGAGGAAATATTTTTCCTTCTCCTTTGGTATTTTATAATTAGGAAAGTTTTGTGGTGCTACTTCGTGAAAATTATGAATTCTTCTACACTATTTTGTCTACGATAAAAAAGAGTTAATTTGTTTTGATCAATAGCAATTTTAGACGTGATTGATGTTTTCTTTTAAAGTGTTTTTTATTCAAAAAAATATTAAAATGATATTTTATTTAAGATATCAGAGTGTGATGGATGGAATTTGGACATGTAAGATCATGTTTGTCATTGTGTTTTTGAATTTTTTTTTACTTTTATTCTTTATTTAATTTTTTTGGTGTGTTTTTAAATTAATTTCATATGTTGATGTCAAAAATATTATTTTAATATATTTTAAAATAAAAATCTCTTTCAAAAACAATATTAACACATATTTCCTTAGCACCCGAACTTATTGATCGCACTTATATCTTATGATTTTTGCAATATGAAGTTATTCAACGACCTCTCATTTTCCTAGAAGGGCCTGAAAAGTCACCTCTAGGAAAGAATTTATTCCATTGATAAATGATAAATTAATGTTTTGAGACTAGGTATCTTTTTTATTTTTAAAAAAATAAGTTTTCCTTTCACATAGCCCCCCCACTTCTTAACTCCCCCACATGAGTTTCTTTTGATTTGGAAAAGGAAATGGTGTCGCATCATGGCATCTTATCTTGAAACCAAAGCCAAAGCTTCTTCTATTCGGCCTGTTTGGCACTTTGTTTGAAAACGATTTTAAAAAAATCCAAAAAACTTAGACCATAGGGACTAATCTGCAAAAACTATGAATTATATTTTGAAACTGAAATAACTATGGAAAAAATATAATATTAAATAAAAAGAAAAGAAAAGTTCCACTTTGTGAAAACAGATGGAGTGATTTTCCCTCTCCAATCAGTTAAATAATAATTTATAAGCTTGGCCTAACGTGGAAAATGGGAATCCACTTGGACTCGTTCGAAACAAGCTAAACGACAACGTCCCCGGGTAGCTTTGGTCTGGGCTTAAAAAGGAGAAGACGGCAATTCTAGGAACGACCATTTAATGGAAAAAAAGCAGTCAAGAAAAAAAAAAGTTTATTCCAAGCCAAACACAGTCCACTTTACAGAGAAAGTGAGGGCTAATCACACTCCCTGAAAATTGGCCCTGCATTCCACGCGCCACACCTGCCAATAGGAGAGATGCACGGTGTTGATACTAAAAAAATATATCTTGTTTAAATATTTTAAAATTATAATAACATATCATTAAATCTTTCCTATTTTGTCTTACCTAAACTCACATGGGTTGTAATAAGAATAATTTGGTATTGTATGACTGTCTTGTAGCGTTGTTGAAAATGATTTTTAAAGTATTTTTTGTTTTATAATATAATAAAATGTCTTTTTTTTTAAAAAAAAATTATTTTTTATACCAGTATATTAAAATGATTTAAAAATACTAAAAAAATAATTTAAGGTAAAAAAAATAATTCAATTTTCTTCAAAAATACTTTTAAAACATAATATCAAATATCATTCTAATATATTTCTAAATATAAACTACTTTAAAAATCAATTTCAACCTGAATTCTTTTGGACATCGGACATGTAAGAACAGTGGATATATTAAACTGGACTTTTATTCTTTTTTATGTCTCTAATTTCTTTTGGTCATGCGATGTGTTATTGTTGTGAATTTTTTATTAACATAAATATTCAGATCAATTTATGTGTATATCAATTAATTTCATAGATAAAATTAATGATAATATAAGTATCTAATGATTATTATATTAACAATCACAGGACTTGAATCTAAAATTATAAAAATCAAACTTATTAATTCCAAACTTTTATAATTGTACCACTAGAAAATGGTTACTTTTGTGAATTTTTAAACAGCTGTGGCATGCATCATCACCAAAATAAATAAAAATAATATAAAATAAAGAACTAGCTACCTTTTTTTGCTTATTTTATTTTAGTTTTAAAAATTATTATTAGTTTGAAAGGGATTTTGTTATCAGGAGGATAGCGGATAATAGAAAAAGAAAAGTCAAAAAGAAGATGGTTTATACTTTATATGGAGAAGGGAGTAATCAGTGGCCAAGTTTCTTTCTCCTCTCCTTGCGTGCTTGTCTCTCTCACTTGGGGGGGGCTTTCTTTAGTGCGATAGCATCTCTGTTTGAACACAAAAGAGTCCCAGAACGCTCAGAGTTCAGAATATTGTAAGAAAAAGAATCCTTCACTTTGAGATTTAAAATTATTATTTAAAAGGGATTTGAATATATCTTGGGAATTTTTTTAATTGAATATCAAAAAACATGCACTGGTTTTCCCATGTTTATAACTCGCATCCGTAAGCAAAACCAGTCCTCGTCTTTTTAATCTCTGCTTTTAATTCCATTTTAAAAGAATAATAAATTAAAAATAAATATGTTCAAAATTAATTATGACAAAATGGGTTTATTTCGAAGTAAATCGAGAGATAGATTTAAGTAAATCGTCACTTTGCTTAGCCTTGAAGACAAGAAATCCTGCTAATGAGGTAGAAGGCTGAGAAAATGAAAACGACGTGGGATTTGACTAAATATCCATCCAGCCACCATTTAGGGAGGGCGGGGGGGAAACTACTCCGTGGTCATAATTTTGCTTCTTGGCTAGGCACATGTCCTGTAAATTTAAGCATAATAAAGTTAGTGAATTAGAACCACGAGGAACCTCGGCCTGTAAGAGGGGCGCACGTGTCAGTGGGAATAAAGTTTTATTATATGAGTTGACTCGTTTGCTACTTTGCTTTGCACATAATATATGTATATATATGTATATACATATATTATAAAGTGCTTCGCCTATGACTGGCCGACTTCGAGGCCGTAGGATATTGTAGTTAATGTTATTTTTTAAATTTTATTTTTAATACTATACATCAAACTAATATGAAAATAATTAAAAAAATCTTCTAAAATAATTTTAAGAAAGAAGAAAAAGATTGGATTTTTTTTTGTACAAGTGCCAGCTCAGCTATATTACTAAAATGATACATCTAGAACAAGTCCGGCTAATATCTTATTTCACATTATATTTTAAAAATATTTTTGAAAAAAATTAAAATAAAACTTTAAATTAAAAAAATCTTTGTATTTTGTAGATCATTTTCATGTGCTAATAATAAAAATAATTTTTTAAAAATAAAAAAAAATATTATTTTAATATATTTTTGAACAAAAATTACTTTCAAAAACAACTTTGAAGGTGTTTTAAACTGCATTTCAAAAGTATTTTAAAAACAAATATATTTTACATTTAAATTAAAAAAATTGATATTCTTAAATCATTTTGTACCGATAACAAAAATATTTTTTTTAAAAATATATTATTTTAATATATTTATAATAAAAAAATTAAAAATAATCTCAAGCAATCACGAATCAACAGCACTACTGTACAGTAACTAATAAGTCGACCACTCCATCTCATCTAGTTGCTCTCCACGTGCCCCTCAACCTCGTGCAATTTCACCATGACTGGCAAGATAAAAATATTAAGTAGTATCTCATCTAAAAGTTTAAGCTTGTAAGTGAAGTTTCATAATATGATTTATATTATTTTCTAACACACCCCCTCAAGTGAAAGCCATTTGGGCTTGAAACTTGCACATACCCACATTACTTTATGCTTGATTTTTATCAAACAAAATGTGGGTAGTGAGATTCGAACTCGTGACCGCTGGGTCAAAAAAGCTCTGATACCATATTAATGAATCATCTCATCTAAAAACACAAGCTTGTAAATGGGATCCAATAATATGATTTATATTATTCTCTATCACGGGTTTGATCTTGATTTACCACGGCGTGAGAGTGAAAATAGTTTTCCTCCAATCCATGGAGTTAACTATCTACTCCGACTCATATATATTCTGACAGGGCAATCGGAAATCCAAGAACTGCAGGTCCATTTTTATCTTATATATCATGGGATTTTCTACTTCGAAGTCTTGAATAATGTGGACAAATTAACCGAACAAAAACAAGCTTGTCAAATCCATTCCCTTTTCTCCACGCCATCCTCTCCGATGAGAAGGGCAGAGACGCAAACCTCCCTGACTTTTATTAGTTATTTTTATTTACAATTAAATTAAATTATAATTTCACATTAAATAAATCTAGAAATAACACCATTTTGGATATTAAGCAATTACATTTTGAATTATATAAATTGATTTTGCAGGCACCTTAGAAAAAAACACTAAAAATGATACTCTAAAATTAAAATTTATCATTTTGATATAAAAATAAATTTATCATTTTATGATTATTAATATGACAGCTCCTAAAAATTTACATAATTGTTAATTTTAGAATCTATAAAATTAGTCAAGATATACGCAAACTCGTCCAAACATTCATCCTCATTAATAAAAAAATGAATAGAGGAACTCCGAGCTTTTGGTTTATGTAATTTTAATAAAACTCAAATCTAGTTTGGATTCATGACGAGTCTAAAATTCGAAGCTCCACCTTGTCTATCAATCTCGTTTAAATTTGTTTTTAATTACATATTACATTTGTTGATCTTGTGAAGTTTTATTCAAGATGCGCAGTCTTTTAAATTTCTACAAGTTTATAAATGACGAGGTTGAAAAACATTGTGGCGAGAAAGGTTGTGGGCATTTTTTTATGTGCTGCCGAGATTATATCCAGGGGACTCGAATACTCGATAGCTCTAAAGATAGTGTACATGTGAGGATAAAGTAAATTGTATTTGTGTGTAAATAGATAATTCATGATTTTTTTTGGATTTAAAAGTTTTTTAAGTTTTATTTAAATCTTGTATTATCTAAAGAGATGATGTCTATTTAAGAGGGTGATTAAAGTTGTTTTTGAAGATTAAAACACCAAAAACTTATTTAGGAAATTACTATAAAGTGAAGACATTAATCAACCACCACTTAAATATATTTCTCAATATCATTTTATTGTATCCAATAACTAAACTAAACCACATTTATTTTGGATTTATTTGTATATCAAAACTAAATATTAATTTAAACCATCATAAATTAAGTACAACTTTCATATGTGAGTTTCAGTCTTCATCGCTCATGGGGGAATATTTTTCTTATTTATTTAAGTACGCGTATACAGTCGCGATGGGTGCAAAAGAAAATGTGTGTGCCTAGAAAAAAAAGATTATTTTAATACAGAAAGACTTGGATGAGAGTAAATAAACACTCAAGTTTTAATATATTTTATATGATATCTCATAAATATCTAGGTTATAGGATATTTTATTATAAATATCTTGTAAGTATCCTAGGTATTTATAGAGATGTGTATATTGAAAATGTATTTATAGAGATGTGTATATTGAAAATAATTTTATCTAGAAATACATTAAAATAATATATTTTTTTAAAAAATATATTTAAAATTACTTTAAATACAGTATCAAATAAAAACTTGATTAATACATGGCTTCACCACCTCCTTCATGATTTTTTGTTCTCTTGTATATGTTCTTGTCCAAGAAAAACAAAAAAAAAAGAGAGGTAGCGGAAGGCTGGGTTGTCCGAATTATAAAAGATTGTGAAACCAAATCTGTAACCTTATCATATACAATCTTCACTTATTCTCCTCGATTTAACATCAAGATAGCCATGACAGGGACACCTGTCCACCATCTCTCTCTCTCTCTCTCTCTCCCCACTCTGCATCTCTATCTCCCCCATGTGTTAGCCAAAATACACTTAATTTGACATTGTATTATAAAAAATAATAATTTAATTTTTTTTTAAATTATTTTTATGTGTTGATGTCAAAAATAAATTTTAAAAAATAAAAAAAATATTTTAATATATTTCTAAAAAATAAATATTTTAAAAAATAACATCAAGGAAAAGATGTGAATATAGATACAATCGGTAATGTTTGACATTCCTTGTTAAAGTTTTTTTGGTATTTTTAAATGATTTTCATACAATAGGATTGAAAATATTTTTTTAAAAATAAAATAAATATTATTTTAATACCTTTATTAATTATCACGAGAAGAGAAGAGAATCTATGATAAATATGCCGAAGCTCAACCAGCCGCGCGATCTGTTTTTCTCTTGTTCCACTGCTCAGCTAACCTGATCCACACTCACTCGGTCCACTCTCTTCTTCCTCGTTAAATAATTTAAAAGGGGAAGCTGGTGAAGTAAACACTCTTTCTTATATTTTATCAACGCCTTAAAAAACAGGACAAAATTCCAAACACTTGTCGTCCTCAAATAGATACTGTAGATATATAGACACCCGCACGCGTAGATTTCTACTTGCTCGCCGGCTATGCCGACGCCGGTAAGCGTAGCGAGGCAATGCTTGACGGATGAGGCAGCGCGTGCTTTAGACGAGGCTGTTGCGGTGGCGCGTCGAAGAAACCACTGCCAAACAACCTCTCTCCACGCCGTCTCCGCTCTGCTGTCTCTCCCGGCCTCAGCTCTCCGGGATGCCTGCTCGCGTGCCACCGCAAGCGCGTTCTCTTCACGCCGCCAGTTTCGCGCTCTGGACCTCTCTGTCGGCGTCTCTCTAGACCGGTTACCATCCTCGAGAACTCTTGATGAGGACCCACCGATTTCGAATTCCCTGATGGCAGCGATCAAACGGTCGCAGGCGAATCAAAGGAGACACCCTGAGAATTTCCATCTGCACCAAATACACTGTAACCAGCAAGCGGCGTCCGTTTTGAAAGTTGAAATGAAACATTTCATTTTATCGATTTTGGATGACCCGATTGTGAGTCGGGTATTAGGGGAAGCCGGGTTTAGGAGCTGTGATTTAAAGATAGCAATTGTTCACCCGCCGGTCAGTCAAAGTTTGAATTACTCACGGGTCGGGCGCCCCCCAATATTTCTATGTAATTTACCGGGCTCGAATATTACAGGTCCGGGGAGACCACCCGGATTTAGTTTTCCTTTTAGCAGTGGGCTTGATGATGATGTTGGCGATGATGATGTTTGTAGGAGAATTGGTGAGGCTCTAGTGAGGAGAGATGGGAAAGGAAGAAACTTATTACTTGTTGGGGTTTATGCAAGTACGGCTTTAAAGGGTTTTGTTGATAGTGTAAATAAAGAAAACAAAGGAGCTGTTTTTCCTAGTGAGATTAGTGGGGTGAGTGTAATTAGCATTGAAGATGAGGTTATTCATTTTGTTAGTGAACCAGGGGGCGACAAAGAGAAGATGGGGTTGAAGTTTGAGGAGTTGGGTCAGGAACTGGAGCAGTATTCAGGTCCTGGAATTGTTGTGAATTTCGGAGATATGAAGGTTTTGGTTGGTGAAAATGTGTGTGGTGATGCTGTGAGTTATTTGGTTTCGAAGTTGACGAGTTTATTGGAGGGTTTTAGGGGGAAAATTTGGTTGGTGGGAACAGCAGATAGTTATGACACATATTTAAAGTCTGTAGGGAGGTTTTCTAGTGTGGAAAAGGATTGGGATCTTAGGGTTCTGCCTATTGCTTCATATAAGAGTCCAATCGGCGATTTTAGTTCGAAATCAAGGTCAGTGGTTTTATACTGTGAATTTGTTGGGTCAAAAACCGAAAATGACCTATATTATGCCTTCTTTGGATATCTCTTAAAATTTGGACGCGAGAATTTCTATGCGGGGTGGTGGAGTTTGAGTTTGATGTTTGTATTTCTGATCCTAGCATTCAGTAGGAGGAAGATGGGATAGCCCTTGATTTTTGTTTGCTTATTTATAATTGCGTCTATGATCCAGAGTTTGCTGCTGTTTTATTTGGACTAGGGTATTTGCATTCTAATTTGTCATCTTGGATTCTTCTGATTATATTAGTAGATGCATTTCCTCACATGATTTTTTTTCCTAAGCATCTTTTCTGTGCCAAGCATTGTCCTGTCAAAATGACTCTTATTCTTGTTGTCTTGGCATTATTAATTCACTGTCTTAAAATGTTGAACTCAAGTGTCCTGTGTTGGGAATCTAGAAATACTGTTAAAACTTGATCACATCTCACTTTAGAGTTTTAATTGTCCATGAAGTGAAATTTAGTGCCGTGCCAATCTGCTTCCCCCCTTACACCTGTGGTTATATTTTGTATTTTTATCATTTTGTTGAAAATGAAATAATGCGCGATGTTATGGCTAGTTCCATTCCAAAATCAAATTGCAAATGTTTACTGCACGTACATTTTAGCTTCTGACCAAAAATTACCCATTGAATCTCACAGTTACCTGCTCATGACACTTACAGCTTGTTGGGTTCTTTTGTTCCATTTGGTGGGTTTTTTCCAACACCATCTGATTTCAAAAAACCAACGAACAGCATAAATCAGTCGATTACATGCTGTCACCTTTGCAATGCAAAGTATGAGAAAGATGTTGCTGCTATTCTTAAGATGGGGTCAACGACATCAGTTGCTGATCAGACCTCAGAGCAGTTACCTTCTTTGCTACAGATGGCTGAACTTGACATGGGAAAGGCAGTGGACACAGTCAAGGTGTGTTACTCTGTGGTTGCAAATCTTTGACTTAGCTCACCATGCACTCACATAACTATGCGGTTCTTGTATGAAAGGTTCACAAAGAATTATCTGCCCATTATGTATTTTCTGTTTTGCCATTGGTATTGGTGGTCATATTTATGGATGTGCGCGCTTCATCTTCAGTGCAGACCAGAGATGATAATACAGCATTGAATGCTAAAATTTTGGGGCTGCGGAATAAATGGAACGAAATCTGTCAACGACTCCATCACGCACAGCCATTCTTCAAATTTGATGCTTCCAAGGCCACATCCCAGGTCCCCATAGCTGAGGGCTTTCAATGTGTGGCAGATGGGAAGGAGAGCAGAAGCAATATCAGCAGCAGAGATTCCTCACTAAATGAGAGTCAATGCGTGGATCTAAATCTTGGCATTTGTTTGAACAAGCAAAAGACCTTTCCAGCAATACACTGTGTAGATTCTGAAACCAAGGATGTTAATCACGGATCTAAGCAACTGGAAGAAGTTCCAAGACTTCAGCAAAAAGAGAAAGAGAGCCCTTGTTTTACCCCTTGCCCCCTTTCTAATGTTATTCTGCCTGCTAACCAAACATCATCTTTGTCTGCCACTTCTGTAGCCACACATTTAGGGCTGGGAACACTTTACACAGCTAGTGCTCGGGAGCATAATATTACAAAGTTACATGACCCTGTGGAGCATCCTCAGCACTTAGCATGTTCTGGTTCTGTGGGGTTTGATGACAGTATTTCACTTCAGATTGCACAGTCTTCTTCCTGCTCTGGCCCATCTTCAGGAGGGAAACTCAATTTAAGAGATTTCAAATCAGTTATGAGAGCTATTTCTGAAAAGGTTGGCTGGCAGGATAGAGCCATCCATGCTATTGGCGAAGCTGTATCCAGTTGCAAAGCAGGACATAGAAGACGCCACGGTTCAAATTCCAAAGCAGACATTTCACTTATTCTCCTTGGACCTGACAGAATTGGGAAGAAAAAAATTGCTTCAGCACTTGCAGAGGTAATGTTCGGCAGTACCCAAAGCTTCATCTCTCTGGATTTGGGATCCCATGATAAGGTAAGCTCATCAAACTCAATATTTGACAGCCAAGAATTGCACTATGATGATGAATTAGGGAGGTCGATGACTTTTGTTGATTGTATCGCTTCAAAGTTGAGCAAGAAACCCCATTCGTTAATCTTTCTTGAAAACGTAGACAAGGCTGATCCTTTGGTCCAGCATAGCTTATCCTATGCTTTAAGGACTGGTAAATTTCCAGATTCACGTGGAAGAGAAATTAGCACCAACAATACCATTTTTGTGGCAACATCAACAATCACAGTGGGCAATATAAACTTCCTGCCAGAAAAGGAATCCATTAGGTTTTCTGAGGAAATGATACTTGGGGCTAAAAGCTGGGAAATGCAAATTTTAGTAGAACATACTGCGGAAGCTACCAGTAAAGGGAGTGAAATGAAGGTGGGGATTTCAAGAGATATAACCTCTGCTGTCTCAAATGTGAATAAAAGAAAATTAGATGCAACTAGTGACTCTATGGAGCAGGAAAGTAGCTGTGAGTCTAGCAAACGGGCCCATAAGGCATTGCGATCCAATCTGGATCTGAATCTTCCTGTAGAGGACACAGGAGAGCGTGCCAATTATGGCGACAATGACAGTGACTCCATTTCTGAAAGCTCACAAGCTTGGTTGGAAGATTATTCTAATCAAGTCGATGAAAAGGTGGTATTCAAGTCGTTTGATTTTGATTCTCTTGCTGAAAAGATAGTGAAGGAAATCAGCAAGCAATTTCAGATGGCATTCGGATACGAGATATTGTTGGAGATTGATGATGAAGTCGTGGTACAAATACTTGCAGCTTCTTGGTTGTCTGAGAAGAAGAGAGCAATGGAGGACTGGATTGAAGAGGTTGTCGGGAGAGGGTTCAGAAAAGCCAAGCTGAAGTCCCAGTTTAGTGCTCAGTGTGTTGTAAAGCTTGTTAACTGTAAAGGCCTCGTGGTGAAAGAGCAAGCTCCTGGAATACGCCTGCCTTCAAGAATCAATCTGTGAACTGATTTTTCGCTCCTCAATAGTTCTTGTTAGTATGTATAGTAGCGTTTAGCCATCATCATTTTTTTTTGGTTCATCGGACAACTTTTAAGATATTATATAGAAAAATTTATCTTTCAACCATGCTCCTACTTGCAATACATATGAGCAATGGACTGTTTTGTTGGACAAGGTGGTGGTTCTTCAGGCCGCCGGGAACTGACTCCGCCGTTATTGTATATATAAGTGGTGGTAGAAAGATTCACGCCTGCAACACTAATACCTGGCATGAGCAAACGAAGATTCACCTTCTTTTTTAAAAAGAAGTCTTGGAAATCAAGGTATGTTCAGGCCATTTTTTTATGTGTGTGACCATCAAATTATTTTGTAATTTGATGACAATAATTTTTCTTTCTCACTACCTCTTGTAGGATACAAAGCCAGGAAGATTTACCCTCATTCAAAGACTGTAGGGCCGTGCCGATCCAGGCAGACGCTGGCCAAAACAACATCTGCAGAATTAAGCCTGTCAGCTCCGGTATCTATTTCTGGACTGAAAAACGTCCTGCCACCTGCTGAGTGCTCTTCCTCTCAGGATTGGGAGGTTGGTATTGATTTGGGTTTTGCATGCATTACATACATCTTGATATCCTGAACGCCATTGCCTTGCTATGTTCTGTATGAATAGAGCAAAAAAGGTAAAGGACGGGGATCACTCCAGCATTTTACTAACATGTCAATACAACTTTTCCTATCTCTTCCAAAGGTTGTCAATTTCATTTTGGTTGATGATTTGTTTTTTCAACTAGAATGGAATGTTTCGGTTTCGAAGCGTTCTGACTCTCCGTTTCGGGGTTGTACTATATATATATTCAAAAAATGTTTAGTTCAAATCTAAAAATAAAATTGTTTAGAATTGTGCAATTTAATCTAAAAAAATACAGAATAAAATGATTTTTCTGAACAAAATTATGAACATGTATAATATTACGAGAATGTCATTATCAATCTTGCAAGGTTATTATATTCTCTGATTGCTTTAAAATTTTAACATGATGTATATAAATATGTCAAGACTTGTAAAATTTCATTTTAATATAATGGTTGGATTAAGAAATATGATTGATATTATAAAATTATTTATTATTTTAAAAAATAAATATTATTTAGCCTAAACGGAACGGGTGAATGGAATCGGAATGTTCCGGTTGAAATTTGGGAAATGGATTGAAATTTAAGCGAGATTCAAATTGTGTTGTTTTATCTTGTTTTTTTAACTGATAAAATATTTTGATCGTTTCGACCGAAATAAAACGAGATCAATAATACTGATTTCTTATAATCATCGGTTTTTAGAAGATCATCCTAGCGTGTATACTCCCACATTCCTTTTTTCAGTTCCTGAATTTTTATGTGACACTCCTAAATTTCAGTTATGGGTTCTCAGTGATCACTTCTTGGCTCTTTGAACATTCATCAGTGCAGTCCCCATTGTCTTTTTCATAGCATCATGGAGTGGAAACTACATGACTTGGTGAATCCATCAACTTTAATAATTGATTGGACAAAAATTATTTTAATATGTTGAATAGAAAGATAAGATTTGAGTGACAGAAACAGGTAAAATAGATAGTGACTTTAAAATTTGTCTAAAAAAATCATTTTAGTCTCTTCTTTTAGCTCTTACCTATCCAATCCTTTTAATTTTCAAATATTCAATTTCAGTATCAAATATTGTTTTCCTCATTTCCAATTCTTTTTTGGTGGGAGAAAAGAGACTTGCTGGATTGTGGTATAGACAAAGAAAATTGTGGTTACTGATGATTATGATTACCAAAATGATCAATTTTTATCTTAAAAGGTTCCATATTATGAGTGGAATTTAAATTACATGTTTTGTCTTTTTAACCTAGAAAGTGCTTAAAAAATACGTAAGCTCATGAAGATTTTTGGTTTCGAGTTAATTTTAGGTTTTGAGAAAAAGAAATTTTGTGCTTATTGAGACCATGAATTGGTTTAACAAGATTTCTAGGGTGTTTTCTAAGTATTTTATATCAAAAATAAGTTGAAAATGTTTCTTTTTTTTAGTAAAATCAAAACATGAACCCTATTTTTCTAGTCATTTCAGCGGGCAAAATCTAGGAAATTCAAATGATACATTGTCTATTTTTTAAAAATAAAATAAAATAAAGGTCTACACATAAGCCATTTATGAATGGGTCAGGTGCTTGACCAGGCTTACTAATTCTAGGTGCTTGGTTTTTATGATAAGTGAAGTTTGAAATAGGTGTTTCTTTATTTTACTTTGAAAGTGCCTGAAAAATATCTAAGTTCAGAAAGGTTTTTGGTTTTAAGTTGATTTCAGGTTTTGAGAAAAGGAAATTATATGTTTTTAGGCCATGGATTGGTTCAACAAGTTCTCTATACTGTATTATAGGTGTTTTTGATAAAACAAATAGGTTTAAAAAATAAGTTTTTAATTGGAAAAAAAAAACATGAACCCTGTTTTCCCAGCTACTTTAGTAATCGGAAGCTGGGAAATCCAGACGACATGTTTTCTATTTTTTTTCAAAAGAAATTAGGGTGGACTACATGACTTTAAGAAAATAAAAGCATTTACAATAGTCATTTCTTGATGGGACAGGTGTTCAACTAGCCTTCCAAATTCAGCAGCATCTCTCTTTTTTTTTTTCTTTTTTTTTTAAATTATGGTTTTTTTAATCAATATTTTTTTTTAAAATGTATTTTTTTTCAATATTTTTTTAAGTTTAAATTTTAATTAATACTCATTTTTTATAATTTTTTTGGTTGATTTAGCATTTAGAAAAACAATTATTCTTTAATTATATTAGATGTGTTTAATTTCTGAATAGGTTAATATGATTCTTCTATAATTTTTATTTTATATAAATTAAATTTATTTTTATAATATTTTTAATATTTGTACCCTTGCATAAATGTGTTTATTTTACTGTATTGATTTATTATTACAATCAGTTAAACAATCCATGTTGCGTCTCTTGTTTTTTTAATTTTATTTTCATTTATCATAGAATTATCTCGATCACATAACCCATGACACATGATAGACATATAATTTGGACATATCTCATGCTAAAAATAAGAAGTTTATGTGTTAACTTAGCTTTATTCTGGACAATATTTTTATTTATTTATTTGTTGTAATCTAATTTTCATTTTGTATTATTAAATTAATCAATACTTAACAAGGTTATTATTTTTTTCTTAATTCTTTGAAAACGTAATTGTTTTATAAACTTTTTTTCAATTAAAAAATAAATTGGTCAAGCCCGTGGCATCACACTGGCCACCAAACTAACAAGGTTATTAAATTTATAAAACTTCTTTAAGAACATATTCATCGTATAAATATTTTTTTATTAAAAAAATAGTTCAGCCACCAATCTAATTTACATTTGTCTCTTTTTTTTTAATTAATATTTTTTCAAACAGTGACCAATGAGAGGTGGACAAATTAGGGTTCTCCGTGATCCTGCTGTGGAAATTCTGCCTGCGCTGTGGGACCCTGGGGTTTCCTAGTCAGAATCATCGTTCTTCGTGTTTTCCGTCCACTGTACCGAAGAAAAGTCCGAGGCGGCTGACTAAACAAATAGGGTAGTGGCGCGACTGCTGCGGGGATGCAGATCAGCAAGTTAAAAACTGCCGCGTGGCAAACCAACTGACGAGCCCTTTTTTCCAAATAATTTTTAAAGCATAATTAAAAATATTATTTTAATAAATTTATAAATAAAATCATTTAAAAAAACAATCGCGATCATAATTCAAAACACGAGGTGAGGTAGTGATGTGATTTTTAAATCAAAGTCCACGTTTCGGAAGTCTTCTAGTGGATCAATTCTCTGTTTTTCCTTTTTGGTTTCTACGCAAAAATAATGTTAAGGTCACCACTAGACACCGTGCCTGTTATCATACCTATCTTGAATACTTGCTATCACAACTCACAAGGATAAGAATTTCCAGCCACGTGTCACATGGCTACAGGACATTATTATTATTATTATTGAGCATAAGCTTCATTTTTATTAAAAATAATATGTGTAAATGGAAAAGCCTATGCAGATATTTAGTTCAATAATCATCTGTGTAAATAAACAAAAAAAATTAAAAGATGAATATAAATTAAGATATTCAATCACACTAAATAAAGTATTTATCTAGTTGTATTTATTGGACTTGTTTAGTTAGATTAATAAAAATAAAATCAGGGAAGAAATTAGCTGAATAAACTCACACCCTTAAATATATATCACACAAGGCCGACCATATCATGAATATTATTTAGAAATAATAATTATTTATTTTGAAAAATAAAGCTCATCTACGTAAAATAAAAAAAGAAAAAGTTATAGATGAGTTAAAACAATTTAGTCAAAAATAAAATACAAACAAAATAATTAAAAAAACTCTTACTAAAAACAAATCACCTATCATTTATCGCTACATGTCACACCAGAAAGATAAAAATGCAATGTTGCTTCCAACAACACGATAAAAGCGGAGGTTTGACCATACACAATGTTTCACACTCCACTTACGTGTTGACAAATAATGAGCCCACACGTGGAGCTTTTTTAAATTAAAAATTAAATAAACGCAAAAATACTAAGATAAAAACACCCCTAGATACTTAGTTGATCTCGAGTGTAAAATAAGAAAAAGACTAACACACCCCTAACAATCTTTTCATAGTCCACCATCTCAAGCCCTTCCTCTTTCTTCTTCCCGCTCTCTTTTGGCTACACGAATCGCAGCGTTTCCTTCCAATATTTGAACATTCATGGTCAAGAATTTATAACAGTAAAGAGGGCGTGATTCATCATGATCGTGCTTATCCAATTGGAAGGAAATACACGTCGGTCGTTGTCGTAGCAGCTAAACTTAACAAGCCCTTCTTTTCCTGGTTGAAACTTGACGGTTCATTTGATTTTTTTTTCTAGTTAAATTTATTATAAAAAAATAAATTACTAACCTGTTAGCAATTTAGTAGATGAAGAAGATTATGAACTGGAATACTTCTCGGTTGTCTAGTTTATTGAATGATTAGCATGACCTTTATATAGCCAATGAATACAAATGCATGCCACAGATGCATGTCTAACGAAATTAACAGAAATACAAACAAACTAATAACAAACTAATAACAGTCTATGCTAACAGACTTTGCACTTAATACACGTGTGCAATACTAATCTGTTATTATTCTAACTGACTTCTAACTCCTTCATTCCCTCCCTTAAACTAAATGCTATGAAGCAATTAGTTTATATCTGTAGAAGCAACTTCGCATACTCCCAGCAACTTCCGAAGCGTCAGAAAAACATCAAGTTTTAATGACTTGGTCATTATATCTGCGACTTGATCTTGACTTCCACAATGATACAATGCAATCGTGCCTTCTTTGGTAAGATTACGTAAGAAATGAAACCTTACATCAATGTGCTTACTCCTCCCATGCATGACCGGATTTTTGGACAATTTTATCGTTGAACTATGTCACACATTACAGTCATACACCCTTTATCTGACTGTCCCAACTCCTTCAAAATTCTCTGCACCCAGATTCCTTGACATACACATACTGCTGCTGCTACAAACTCAGCTTCTGTTGTTGATAAAGTCATAATTGGTTGTTTCTTTGAGCACCAAGAAACAGCACTAGAACCCATCATGAAAACGTACCCAGATGTACTTTTCCTGTCATCCATATCACCAGCATAGTCGCTGTTTGTGAAAGCTATCAACTCTCCATCTTCCCCCCTCCTGTAGTGAATCCCATAGTTCATAGTTCCTTTCAAGTACTGAAGCACTCTCTTGGCTGCCTGCAAGTGAATCTCTATTGGTCTAGCCATGTACCTGTTTATAAGACATTTCACAAACATCATGTCTGGTCTTGTTGCTGTCAAATACATTAGGCTGCCCACCAATTGTTTATAGTGTGTCTCATCAATTGGTTTCCCCGATCCATCTCTACTTATCTTACTTCCTGGGACTATTGGACTCCCCACTGAATTACTGTCCATCATGCCAAATCTTCTCAAAACTTCCAACGCATACTTCCTTTGACATATGTAAATGCCGTCAGATTTTTGCAATACCTCGATTCCCAAAAAGAATCTCATTTTCTCCAAATCGGTCATGTCAAACTCTCTCAGCATAGAGTTTTTAAATTCGGATAACATTGCTTCATCATTTCCGGTAAAGATTAAATCATCGACATAGATACTCACAATGATAATCTTTCCTTCTTGATTTCTTCTTGTAAACAAGGTCTGTTCACTTTCACACCTTTGAAACCCTTCACCAATAAAATGTGCTTCAATCCGACTAAACCAAGCCCGTAGAGCTTGCTTCAATCCATACAGCGCCTTGTGTAGCTTGTAAACTAGATGTTCACTGCCTCCCTTTTCATATCCTCTTGGCTGCTCTACGTAGACATCTTCGTTTAGCTCACCATGAAGAAAGGCCGATTTGACATCTAAATGATTTATTATCCAGTTTTTGTGTGCGGCCATTGCAATGATCATCCGAACTGTATCCATTCTTGCTACAGGTGCAAAGACTTCTGTGTATCCACCCCATATTTTTTAGAGTACCATTTGGCTACCAAACGGGCCTTGTATTTGTCTATTTTCCCACTCTCATTGTACTTCGTTTTATAAATCCACTTCACCCCTATTTTCTTTACTCCGGGTGGTAATTCAGTGAGTGTCCACGTTTTATTCTTCTCAATGGAATCAATTTCATTTTTCATGGCCATCCTCCAGTCAGAATTCTTCACTGCTTCCTCAAAGAAAATTGGGTCTGCTGATAACATGAAGGCCATGTTCGTCTCATCCCCGCGCAGCCCATCTGTCCCATTCAGCCCATCATCCACCTCCAGCCCATCGGCCATATCCAATTCATCCATCTCCAGCCCATCAGTCCCAGCTATACCCAGCTGATTTCCCCCGTGTTCTTCACCACCGACATAATCCCTCATCCACACAGGAGGGTGACGTTCCCGTGTCTGTCTCCTCAACCTTGATTGCTGAGTATCAATAATTTCATGTTGCTCTGGAATGATCTCTGCTTCATCCCTTCTCAAACCTCCTTCTCCTCTGTGAATTTCACCTGATTCTTCACACTAGCCTCCAACAATGTCAAACCCATCTGTCACAGCACCATCCTCTCTGATCCCACCATTTGGTTGAAAATCATCAACCAATCTTCTCTCTTCTTGCCCTTCAAGTTCATCGTCTTCAGATATCCTGTGTTCATTCTCATCACCCCATTGCAATTCTGCCACTATGTATTCACCACGGTCCTCACCCCATTGCCACTGTTCTTTCTCTTCGAAAATCACGTCTCTACTCACTATGATTTTCTTGCCAATTGGATCATAGAGTCGATAACCCTTTGACTCCTCACTAATCCCCAATAAAACACACGCTATACTCCTACTGTCAAGCTTAGTCCTTCGTTCTGCAGGGACATGAACGTGTGCCTTGCATCCAAACACCCTGAAATGATCCACTGAGGGTTTGATTTTGCTCCAAGCCTCCTCCGGGGTGATGTCCTTAACAGCCATGGTGGGACACCTGTTAAGGACATAAATTACCCATTTCACAGCCTCTGCCCAGAATGCATGTGGAATGTGTTTATCAGACAACATCGAGTGGACCATATTCATGACCGTTCGATTTTTCCTCTCGACGACACTGTTTTGTTGTGGTGTGTAGGGGGTTGTCATCTGCCTTTTAATTCCATTGTCTCTGCAGAAGCTATTGAAATCATTTGAAACAAATTCCCCCCCTCTGTCAGTGCGCAGACACTTACTACACAATCCCGTTTGTTTCTCAGTCATGGATTTAAAGTTTCTAAAGCAATTAAAGGTTTCTGATTTCTCCATCAGAAAATACACCCAAGCTTTCCTGCTATAGTCATCTATGAACAATAAAATGTACCTCTTGTTGCTGTTGGATGCAGAGGTGATCGGTCCACAGATGTCAGCATGTACAAGCTCCAGCCTTTGGGTTGCTCTCCAGTTGCTTTGTTTTGGGATGGGATCACGGCTTTGTTTACCATTGATGCAGTCAGTGCATGTAGCATTTGGGGCTGTCAGCTGTGGGAGTCCATGCACCATGTTTCTACTGCATAATATCTTTAATCCAGTGTAGCTCAAGTGTCCATACCTCCTGTGCCAAAGATGACACAATTTCTGAGCTCCTGTGTGGAAACAGTTCCCAGTTGGTTCTTGACTGGATGGGGCAATATCAGGAAACAGAATAAACATTCTGTTAATGCTCATATCAGTCTGGATTATCAAGCCTCTTCTTGGGTGAAATACTTTACACTTCCCTCCCTTGAATAAAATGTCCAGGCCTTTTTCTTGTAACTGGCCTATGCTGAGCAGATTATTTCGCAAGTCTGGAACGTAATACACCTCCTGAAAAATGTGACTGATCCCATTTAGCCTCAATTTCACACTTCCTGTTCCCATGACATTGATCCTTGTATTATTTCCAAGTTTCACAGAATGCCGAAATGATTCATCCAAGTCTGTGAGCATAGTGTGATCCCCACACATATGGTTAGAACACCCCGAATCCAAAAACCAAGCATCTTCTCTTCTAGTTTGATGCTTCTCTACGTAAGCCATCAATAGCATTTCATCTTCATTGCTGAGCTCTGCATAGAATGACTCTCTATTCCCCGAAGGACATTCCCATTGGAAATGCCCAAGTTGATGACATCTGTAACATTGCACCGTGGCTTTATTGAAGTCTGATCGCCCTCTTCCTCTTCCTCTTCCACGGTAAGGAATGCGACCACGACCTCTGCCTCCTTCAAATGCTACTTTTAAGGCCTGTTCTTCCCCCTTTCTTCTGTGGAATTTTTTCTCATGAACAATTAACGAGCTCTACAGCTCATCAATGGTGAGGACATCAATATCCTTTGACTCTTCGATGGAGCATACAACATAGTTGTATTTCTCTGTTAAGGAGCGTAAAATCTTTTCCACTACCTTAACATCCTGCACATCTTCACCATAAGTCCTCATTTTATTCGCCACGGTCATTACCCTTGAAAAATACTTTGTCACTCCTTCACTGGTCTTCATTTCCAGTGTTTCAAATTCTCTGCGGAGAACTTGAAGATGAGACCTTTTCACCCTTGCATTCCCTTCAAATTTCTTCTTCATTGCATCCCAAATACTCTTGGCAGTGTCTTTCTTGAGAATGGTATCAAGAACAGTCCGATCAATTGCTTGAAAGAGGTAGTTTTTCACCTTCAAATCTTTCAACTTCATTTCATCAGTTTTTTTCTGTTGACCATCCGTCTGTGCTGAACCATTTGCAGGTTCACTGTATCCAACCTCCACCAATTCCCACATCTCCTTGGATCGAAGGAAGTTTTCCATCAACATACTCCAATGGTCATAGTGACCATTGAATCGTGGTATAGCTGGCTGAACAAAATTACTGCCTTCTGTTGTCATCTTGCTGCAAATTCTTCACCTGTTGCAGGTTCTTCACAGTCTGCTGCTTGATTTCTAGTGAGGTGTGTGTGTGATGTAGGGAGAGGCTCTGATACCAATTTGTTAGCAATTTAGTAGATGAAGAAGATTATGAACTGAAATACTTCTTGGTTGTCTAGTTTATTGAATGATTAGCATGGCCTTTATATAGCCAATGAATACAAATGCATGCCACAGATGCATGTCTAATAAAATTAATAGAAATACAAACAAACTAATAACAGTCTATGCTAACAGACTTTGCACTTAATACACGTGTGCAATACTAATATGTTATTATTCTAACTGACTTCTAACTCCTTCATAACCCATTTATATATTCAGCCCATGAATAAAGAGTATGAAAATAATAATAACTAAAACTTATTATTATTTATTCATTGCCTAGGTGCACTGCGAAAAAAAAGAGCTTTTAAGGACATTTGTAAGAAAATTATTATAGCTTAAGCTAAACAGTTCAAGTCATTAAACGAGGTTTAAGATATAAGTTTTATATTTTTCCAACGCACCATTTAAATAAAAAATATATATTAGAAAAAACTATAAACAAAAGTAATTAAAAATAAAACAGTATCCCGTCTTGTTTTCCTGAAAATAAAAAACAATAAGATGGGGACACCTTTCAAATAAAATAATACCAAAACGAGGTTCAGTTTCGAAACAGACGACAGAGCTTCATGGAAACCATCGAAGAGCTCCCATGCTCTTACACGTACTTCGATAGCTTCTAGAATTCATCCCTCCGTGGCTCCTTTGCGTTTTACATGTGCAAAACCAAATATCTAACAGAGCGTTCACTGTAAGGAATATAACAACGGCCAGGATGAGACCAACACGGTCTTACGCGCTTGCTCTGACTAATAAAACTACCTTGCTTTGTATATTTACATGACAGGCCGTGAGTTTAGCAGAGCTGAGCAACGAATGAGATTTGAGATCATGTATACGGTGCAGGAACGTCCACGTCATCCCCTTAAGAGGCCAAGCACGCGTAAAGCATGACAGCCCAGAATCTCGATACGGTCACCTTCAGGTGAGGGCAGTTTCTATTGGATTTCCAGCACGTGGCGACGTAACAAACCATGGCTGTCAGATATCGAGACGCTAGTGGCCCCCACCTTCCACCCACACATGAGATTTCATTTCATCTACATCTGCATTTCATTTTCCTTAGAGGGAAACATAAAAAATAAATAGACAAAAAGTAGTTGATAAAATAAATAAATATATATAAAGGAGGAGCCATAGAAGACGTAGAGGGTAGCTTCAAAGACTCAGACCTTTTGGATTAATAAAAAAAAAGACGCCTTAAAAGAGAGAAGCCAGAAAGTCTCACTTTCCCTTTCGTTGTTCAACTTTTTTGGTTTTGTGTAGCTAATAAAAGCAGAGAGAGAGAGAGAGTTGGAAGGAAGCCAGAACAAAGCAGTTGAGGGGTTTAGTGTAGTTCTTACATTCCAGCCTACTTATTTTTACGTTTTGAAGCCAAGGTATGTTTGTTGTTATGATTTGATGGTTGGTTTATGTCTGTCTTGGTGGGTTTTTGACAACTCTTGATGTTTCTGTTTGGTTTGTTAGAAAATGTAGGTAAAGAGTGGAATTTGAGTTGTGTAGCATGTTATTTATGGAATTACGCTATGGACTGATTTTATAATTGTTAGCTATTTTTTTTGTTACTAGAATCCAGGCTGTAGGGCGTGTTAGACGGTGCTGTTTTTGTTAGGATATTAACTGATTACTGTTTCTTTTTCTATTTCATTTTTTGATAATTTTCTTTTTCGATTGGTTACTGCTCTTGTTGAATGGCTAAAAAATATAAAAAAATGTTAGTTCTCAAGCTTTGCTGTTATAATTTGATGAAATTGAGGTACTGCTGTTCTTTGTCTTTATTGGGGTTTTTCCTTCTCAGTTGCTGTCTCGCTCCCTCTCTTGTAATGAAAACAAACTAAAAAACCTGTGTTTGTGAATGTTTTTGAAGGTTTTATCTGTTTACAATTTTGTAGAAAAGAGACTTTGTGATGTGCAGTGGTACAAAGAGGAAACCAACACATACTGGTTTTAACATGGAGAATGGATTTCAAAAGGAAGATGGGGTTTGCCATGATTTCTCTGTTTTGCTTGAATTGTCTGCCTTGAATGATCTGATCGGGTTTAAGAAAGCAATTGAAGAGGAGGGTCATGATGTTGATATGCCAGGTTTGTGGTATGGAAGGAGAATTGGTTCGAAAAAGATGGGGTTCGAGGAGAGGACACCCCTCATGATTGCCGCGTTGTTTGGAAGCAAAGATGTGTTGAATTATATCTTGGAAACAGGTCATATAGATGTCAACAGGGGCCATGGGTCTGATGGGGCCACTGCGCTTCACTGTGCTGCTGCAGGTGGCTCTTCTTCTGCACCTGAGGTTGCCAGGCTCTTGCTTGATGCCTCCGCTGATCCTAATTCTGTTGATGCCAATGGAAATCACCCTGGTGACTTGATTGCTCCAGTTGTCAAGTCCGGTTCTAATTCAAGGAGAAAGACCCTGGAGATCATGTTAAAGGGTGGTACTGGTGGTGAAGAATCGTGTGTTTTGGCTGATCAAAATGCAGATGGGATGGAACGACAAGAAATATCAACGCCAAGGGTATCAAAAGATGGGTCTGAGAAGAAAGAGTATCCTATTGATCTGACACTTCCGGATATTAAGAATGGGATGTATGGAACTGATGAGTTTAGAATGTATGCTTTTAAGGTTAAGCCTTGCTCTAGGGCTTACTCTCATGATTGGACAGAGTGCCCATTTGTGCACCCTGGGGAGAACGCTAGGCGCCGTGACCCCAGGAAATATCACTACAGTTGTGTTCCGTGTCCTGAGTTTCGAAAGGGGTCTTGCAGGCAGGGTGATGCCTGTGAATATGCACATGGTATTTTTGAGTGTTGGCTTCATCCTGCCCAGTATAGAACTCGTCTCTGTAAAGATGAGACAGGTTGCACTAGGAGGGTGTGTTTCTTTGCTCACAAGCCTGAGGAGCTTCGTCCATTGTATGCCTCCACAGGTTCAGCGGTGCCTTCTCCTAGATCTTACTCTGCCAATGGTTCCACTTTTGACATGAGTTCTGTTAGCCCACTTTCCCTTGGTTCTTCATCTGTCTTGATGCCTTCTACATCAACCCCGCCTATGACTCCGTCTGGGTCCTCTTCACCTATGGGTGGATGGACAAACCAGTCTAACATGGTGCCCCCTGCATTGCAGCTTCCTGGTAGCAGGTTGAAAGCTGCATTGTGTGCACGAGATATGGATTTAGACATGGAACTGTTTGGGCTTGAAAGTCACCGTCGAAGGCAGCAATTGATGGATGAGATTTCTGGTCTCTCCTCCCCTTCCAGCTGGAACAATGGTCTATCATCCCCTTCCAGCTGGAGCAATGGTCTATCCACTGTCTCAGCTCTTACTGCCTCTGGTGATCGTACCGGGGAGTTGAATAGGCTTGGAGGAGTGAGGCCTACTAACCTTGAGGATATTTTTGGATCCCTCGATCCATCTCAGCTGCAGGGACTCTCACTGGATGTTGCAACAACCCAAATGCAGTCTCCTACGGGGCTGCAGATGCGCCAGAACATCAACCAACAGCTTCGGTCCAGCTATCCCACCGGCTTCTCATCTTCTCCTGTGAGAACATCACCATCTTTTGGTACTAATCATTCTGGAGGTGCAGCAGCAGCAGTTTTGAGTTCAAGGTCTGCTGCCTTTGCAAAGCGTAGCCAGAGCTTTGTGGAACGGAATGCTGTGAACTGTCACCCTGTTTTTTCTTCACTATCTTCTTCAGCAAAAGGAATGCCTCCTAACCGATCGGACTGGGGTTCCCCTGATGGCAAATTGGATTGGGGTATTCAGGGAGAAGAGCTTAACAAGCTCCGAAAGTCTGCTTCTTTTGGGTTTCGAAGCAATGGTAGCAGTTTTGCGACTGCTTCTGCCTCGGTGCCAGCAACTGCTGATGAGCCAGACACTTCATGGGTACAGTCCCTGGTGAAGGATACCCCTCCAGTGAAACCCGGGCCATTGGGTTTGGAGGGGGAGCAGCAGCAGAAGCAGCAATGTCATCTTAACATTGGAGGTTCAGAGATCCCTGCTTGGGTGGAGCAGCTGTATATCGAGCAGGAGCCATTGGTGGCTTAGAAGCAATATTAGCCAAATCTTGGCTCGTGGTTCAACATTCAACTACTTATTTCTTGTCATTTTTTGAATTTTTATTAGTTTTGATGATATATAGGTGTAAGAAACTGGAGAAAGAAAGAACACAAGGAAAACAAAATTGAAATTAAACCCGAGGAAGAGTTCAAAGACATTTGAGTAGGACGAAAAGTTTCTGCTCCTGGAGTTCTTAAGATGAACAGTATATTCTTTTTCACCAGCAGAAGATGGAAGTTGTAAGCAAAATCTTGTGCTGATGTGAGTTAGAGGCGCTCGCCTCCGGATTTCATTTCACCCATGGCCTTAGCTCGTGGGTTGTATAACATCTTATGTACCAAAAACTATTACAGCAATTACTTTTAATAAAACATGTATCAGAATTAAGTGAACCCTTCTTCTTATGAGACTGCGTCTCATCTTGTTGTCTGTTTTGATATATTAGTGAGATTTTCTGTCATTTTTAGTTGATGGGAACCCTTGTTCTCCAAGTTGTGTCGGATCTTTTATCCATGGTTTATTGCAGGGAAAGAAACTCGACGCCGGCAACCCGCCATCTATATCAAACTGAAGGTGGATCGGAGAAGTGTAGTATACGTATCTAACTGGTGATTCCAGCTCACAATATGATTCCAGAATTCTGAACTGGGGGAGATTGCTGAGCACTCATGCAAAGGCAGTCTAGTTAGCACTGCTTGCTTTTTGCATCTTTTAATCAACTTTATAAAGTAGTGGTGCACTAGAGGAAGTAAAATTAAGCAACGAATGGTTCGGTGCTCCCTCCCCATCCCATTCCCTGTTCACACGAAGAGCCAGAATTTCCAGACAGGAAAAAGCACATCTGTAGCTGCTTATTTTAGAATAATTTATTTTCTTAGTTTTAATTTATGGGATTTTAATTTTTATTTGAGATACAAAACATTCTTCCTTCTTATCTGCTATGGAGAAGTAGAGCTTGGAATGGACCAAGTCAAGTGGATTTAAAACATTGATTCAATAATAAAAATCATAAAACACGTGAACAGAGATAAGCTTCAGACAAAAAAACGAGCATGCAAAGTCAGAAAAAACATCCTCAGTTCATGATGCAAGTCGTCGTTTTGGATTCTATAAAAATAAATAAATATTCCGTTATCTTAGTTAGGAAGCTAGGGATGGCATGGTAAATTCACCGAAACAAGCTGGACAAGGAAGAAAATCTTAGATATGATCGAGTTTGGATAAAAAGACTGGTATAGCTATTGATTATTTGATTTATCTAATAGAGTTTAAACCCTAAACTAAAATAAATAGCTTTTAATTCTTATAAAATCAAAACAATTATGTAATGGATAATTATAAGTTATTGTTTTTAAGTTTGGAAATTAAAAATTTATAGTGGATAGGATTGGAGACGGATTTTAATAGGCATGTGTATGAGTAATATAAACTTAAAGTCGGCGAAAACTAGCCATGCTATTATTCACATGATAATTCAATCTTAATTTATTTTAAATATGTTTAAGAATATGTTTTTTAAATATCTTTCTATTAAAAAATACATTAAAACAATAATTTATTATTTAAAAAACAAATCAAAACATTTAGGCCCCGTTTGTTTGCAGGAAAGTGGTTTCCTTTTGGAAAGTGAATTCCGGGGAAAGTGAATTCCTGGAAAGTGAATTCCGATGTTTGGCAGTGTTATGGAAAATGAACTGGAAAACACTTTCCAGTGTTTGTTTGTGTTATGGAAAATGAACTGGAAAATAATTTATTAATAATTTTTTTTTTCAAGTTTATCTAATATATATAAAATATTTAATATAAAATATTTAATCACTTAAAATAAAAAAATGAAATCTAAAAAGTATAATGATGAATTTTTGTTATTATATCCTATATTCATACATAGCTTATTTTATAAAATATAACAATATATGTCATATCATATTATAGAGAAATAAGCTTGTGAAATATTTTTTAAGTAAAACTTATTAATATATATTTTTTTCAATTTTAAAAGCTTAAAATTTGTTTTAACTTGAAAACAAAACAAGCAAAATGAACAAGATGTGATCAGCCACCATTGAAGAAACATTGACCTTGATGAAAACAAGAATTTCCAAAGCATCCAACATTTAACTATTTCATCTGAACTTTCTTCTTACAATAAGCTTTCTCATCTTGAAAAAGAAACCCTCAAGAGTCTTCTCATACAAGGAACTGAGTCTTCAAGAACCAAAACAAAAGAGGGTTCCCAAAAATAGCCAAGAAAACCATGGCAACCCTTTCTAGTAGTCTCCCCACTCCATATATACATTCTACATTCCCCAAATTCTGGCCCTGCTTCCATTGCACTCCAGATGAAAAAACTTGCAAAAAAAGGATGCAAATGCTAAAACAAGCAAGCCTTCTTTACTGGAACCAAGTTATAGGAGTTGGGTTGGCATTTTGAGCAATCTGTGGCATCATGCAATGTTGCTGAGGCCACTGAGGGAAGCCATCACTCCCTGCTCTTAATCCACCAAATCCAAATGCTTGCTACCCTTGCGCCTTCCCTAGCTCTAAACTTTCACTATAATTGTTAATACCATTGTCTTCTTCAATGTCCATTGTTGCCTCTCCCATTTCCTCAAAATCCATCAACTCGACAACACCATCAGTTTGCGGAGCACTGGCATTATTATCCGTCATTGCAAAAGCAGGCTGAGCTTGAGAAGGAACCTAAGGCACCACAGCCATGCTATAATCCCTTCTTACTCCTGCTTCTTCATCTTCAGGAGATTTTACTTGACCAGATTGGCTTGACCATAGAAATTGATCTGCAAGAACACATATTATCCAATTTTAGCGACAGCCCATCAATTTTTAACCATCAAATTCCACTTACAGACAAAAACCCATCAAAGAAATTAGCTGAATCACTTACTTTTGAAGCCTGAAATGATGTTGGGGTCAAGAGAAACAGAGAAATGATGTTGTGATTATTCCACTTACTGTTGTTTTTCAATCTGCAAAACTGTCAAGATCTGGCAAAATTCCAAAACATAAAACTAAATGCATCTGTATTTGTATCATGCCCTCTCTACGCACTACACAGTATCCACCCCCTGTCCTGCAATTACAAACCAATCAATACCCCCTTCCATAATCCCAAAAATAATTATGCTGCTCCAAAAATCATCAGTAACAGCAAAACAAACCACTTACCAATCAAACAATTGATGTTTGAACATTTCCCTATACCTTTCCATAATATAGTTTCTCCAAACACAGTTGCAACAGACTACAAGAGATATGTAGCTGAGCTTGAAAGAACACTTTTAACTAGAATCAATCCACTACCTTTCAACAAATATAGCTTGTTCCATTACTGTTTTTGGGTTCTCATGGATTAACTCATACAGTTATTTATAAACAAGCATCAATTCGATTATTGTAATGAGAAACCATCACGCTTAGATACAAATCTTCATTCCCAGATCAAATTTCCAAATTAATCAACAAAACTTAGCACCACAAATAATCAACCAAGCCAAAGAAACCGCATTTAAAAGCTAAATCAGAAAACAAAAACACTTAAAGTGGGTTTTCATTTTTGTCTAAACCTCTAAATTATCGAGCTTTAGCAGACCATTAATTCTTTGGGATCAACAAAGTTCAATTATGATGAAATAAAGCAAAACACAAAACAATGCCAGAAATAACGTCAAAAACAAAGATCTAAAAAACTGAAAGAAAACAAGAAAATTTAAGATGCCATACCTCTTGAGCTGATGTTGTGGTTAAAACTCAGGAGTCTGAGACTGCGTTGCTGAGGTGAGGATTGAGGAAGATGAGTCTGACTCTGATGAGTCTGACTCTGACGAGCTGAGGACTGACGAAGATGATTCCGAGGAAGAGTTAGGAAGGTTGAGTTGAGAGAATATTGATCGATTGAGTTGGGACTTGAGAGAGCTCGATTGAGTTGAGAGAGAGGGCTGAGTGAGAGAGAGGGCTGAGGAAGAGAAGAGTTTTCGATTGAGTTGAGAGAGAGGGCTGAGGAAGAGAAGAGAGGTGTTATGTGTTTTATCAATTCCGGAAAGTGTTTTCCTTTCGATAAGAAAAGGAAAACACTTTCCTGAAATTGAAGGTTTTGAAGGTTTGACCGGAAAGTTAAAGAAAACACTTTCTTTTGACCAACTTTTCTAATGTTTGCCAAACATTGGAAAATGAGGAAACTGAATTCCTGGAATTCAGTTTCCAGTGAAACAAACATGGCCTTAGTTTTTTTGCATTTTGAATAAACATACTGTTCATCCATAATTCTTCTGTTTTCCTTCCCTTTACAATTATCTTTTTTCTCTCCTCAAATTCTCCGTAACCCGTTTCACATTTCCCCTCTCTGGGTCGAATTAACCTTTTCGCTTGCCCCTCCATTATTCTCAAAGCTAAGAACATGGAACTTATTTTCTACCTCAAGAAAAGTCGGCATCTCGCGAACGACACTGTTCTCTTACCCCATATCAACTGAATCCCACTGGATTCATCGATGGGCTTCTTGATATTGACTTAGCACCCACCTTCATATCAACTGAACTAGTTTCTGGCAAAGATTCCAGTCCCACTAGCTTAATTAGCCACAACACCTAGAGTAGTAGCGGTGGCATTAAGTTTGTGATTTGAGTTGATGAGTTCTTAATTGGTGTTTTCTATCACATACTACTGAACTTGTTTCCGTGATGTGGTCAGATGGGTGTGTGTGTAGGGAGGTTGCGATAGCATAGAACTCGACGTATAAGAACTATAAGGGGGCTAGCAGTAATAATTTGTTACCTGAAATTAAGAAGATGTATAATGATAAAAATCTTAAAGAAGATAATGAAATAAGAGATAAGAATCTCATATTTTATTCTCCGTCTTTTATAAATGAAAAAGGGATGCTTCCACCCGAAGAGTTTTAAAAGGGAATAATTAAAGGCTGATGATGATAGGAACAATACTTTTTTTTTTTTTTTTGATTTATTGAGAATTGAATTTAATAATTTATTTTGATTTATTTTCTATGAAATTACTCGGTTTCATGACATAAATCATTAGTTTTGTGTATTAACCTAGTTGACTCAAGTTTTATGGATATTTTTTTTCAATTTTATCCTTTACGATTTGAATAGATCGAGAATTAAACTTCATAATTTATTTCAATTTATTTTCTATGAGATTATCCCAGTTTCACGATCCAAATCATGAGTTTGACGTGTTGAATTCGGTGGATTAGTGTATTTTTTCAATTTCAATTTATTTATTTAATTTCATCCTTCAATATTTAATCAATTAGTAACTAGGCATCATAATTTATTTTGATTTTTTTATTAGGTCATCTATGTCCCATAATTCTAGTATGACAAGATAATTTGAGTCCACTAGGTGTTTTTTATCAATTTATTTTTTTATTTTTTTATTTAATATTAGATTGATTCAACATCAACCTTCAATATTTTTTTAGTTTTTTGTACGTCGTTATCATGATCTCATGATTAAGATAGTAGATTTTGGATGTTAGCATGAGTTGACTCAGTATATTTTCGTCAAAATCTCATCTTGAAATGTATTTAGTTAAATTATATCATCCCCGGTTATCTAATTTATTTTTAGATTTTTTAAATTAATCAAGTCATATCATATCAATCTTTACATATTTTTTATTTTTCATTCTTAAAACGCAAATTAAGAATACTCAAATACCTTTTTATATATATAATAACAACATATTTATAGGTGGAGAATTGTGTCTTTTTACCCCATGTCTTTGTCTCACAAGCCGTTGAAGTTTCTCAGAACTTGGATAGGCAAAAATTAAAAATGTTGAACCATGATAGTGAAGCAGGATCTAAAACTGACACTTGAGATCTCTGTCCAAAATTTTCATGTACGGTCTCAGATCTCAGCCTCGTGATTCTCTGCGTACATCGAGACTTGAGACTGGATTTCCATGGGCCCGACTGTCAACTTATTTCAATGCACCGTGGGCCTGCAATTATTAGGCCGAAGTAGACAGATACCCTCCTTTTTCTTTTATTTATAATGCAGGTAAGGCTACGAAGGTATGGAGAAAGAACAAAAATCAATTAATAGATAATTTATGAAGCGAAATGATTTCATTTTATAATTAACTTTTGCAATATCAAAGTAAGTTTTTTTTAACCAAACCCATAAAAAATCATAAAAATTCTTGTTTTCTCTCTCTCATGTTGCACGTAGGGGTATAACATGATGACAAAGAGTTTATTATCTACATGGATTCTAGTTAGGACATGTATCTCTTGTAAAAGTCTGGGACAACCGAGATTGTACTCGCTCCCTTAGACCCATAAAATATATTTTCTGGAGATAGAGTTTTCTTGTATCCAAAAAAAATAATAACACACACGTGTATATATAATTGACCGTGGATCTTCCTCATTAAAAAAATAAAAAAGTTCAGAAATTGAGACATAAAATACTGATCCAGTTGATGGTAATAAAACAAGGATGCTGTCGCACTATGAATCTGAAAGAAACGCAGTGGTTGAAATCATAATGATAATGGCTTGATGGTGCAGCTCCGGTATCATATATGTCCGTTAGAGCAGAAGATTAAATTATTATTCATATTGTTTCCATGTGACCAAAAAACCCATTTTGCACGGGAAACAAATCAGTCGGAGATGCCCCCTTTCCAGCGGCAGCACCATTTTGCACGGGAAAAACACAGTGGAAGGTTGGATGAATTAGGGGGCAGTACTCGTTCAGAAAAATTACCAACTCATATCTTGTGGTGGAGTTGCAGGAAATTAAATATGGGCGGTTGCAACTTGCATTGTATCGAGGTCGCAAGACAGTAATTTATAGCTCTGACTCCTCCTTCGTGATGATGTGTGTGTGTTTATATGTGTTTATATATATATATATATATATATATATATATATATACAAGTTTAGTTCTCTGATCATGGATTGAAGGGGCCTTGAGAGATTGAATTCTCTATTCACTTGGGGAAGCGAACTCATGTGCTGATTATTTAACTAAACATGAAGCCAAAAACAGCTGAAGTTCCGAATCCTTGGTTGCCGAGAAAGCTTTACACAGGAGGAGCTGTTGTTGCGACCTCAAAACATGAGAGAATTGATGTGGGTGCAAAGTTTTTTGAGCTTGCAAATTATTTTATGCTTGATTTTTATCAAATAGAACAAGGATCGTGAGATTCGAACTTGTAATTACTAGATCAACAAAACTCTAATACTATATCAAGAACCATTTCACCTGTAAACTTAAATTCGATAAATAAAGTGTTAAATAAAGTTTCAATTTATATTATTCTCCACTACCATATTTGGAATTCGCACGTCTGCATTCGATCCCTTTTATTTGGAAAGGATGATAACACTAGAATACCTGAAAATCTTTGAAGATAAAAACGATATTATGATCCCCCACCATAACTTTTTCTAATTAAAATACATAATCCTTGAAGAAGAAGATGCTGCTGCATAATTTATTATCCTTCTAAGGGCATCTCTCTCTTTTCAGTTAAAGGAAAGAATGCCGGTTGCTTTAAGGAATAAAATACTCCTATGAGTGGTGCTTTCCAAGACTTGTAACTATTAAATGCTCCCCTTTTTGTCTAAGCTCTCAGGAACATCAGTTGGACTTGATGTTGCGCAGTCGAGGGTCGGTCTGGTAGAAGACAACGTCTCCTGTGTCGCTCACGTAATGATCTTCCCCGATGCTTCTCACTAGATTGCTGAACAGGTGGAATGGAAATGGCCCAGATTTCTTAGGCTCGCGATAGTACTTTCCAAGCACCGGCTTAGCTGCCCTTGTCTGCAAAAAACGCAGGAATCAAACTATCAATATTCGTTCACAATGAACCAATCTGCACTTTATAATTTTTCTGCAATCTGAAAAATATATGTTTCTTGGGGTAATGAAGATGGGAGTACCGCTTCTACCAAGTGGTAGTGTGGAATCTGAGGAAACAGATGATGTATAACGTGCGTGCCAATGTCATGGTGGATGCCGTTGATCCATCCATAATCACGATCCACTGTTGTAAGCCCTCCACGCAAATAGCTCCATTCCTGTCGAAACACAGACCTTAAAACTTGCTTCTTCTTGGTAAGATAAATCCTTTGCAAGTGTCAAGTATTTTGAGAGGATATATATATATATATATAGCAGTATTATACCTTGCCGCGGTACCAGGGAAGCTTCTGCTCATGGCCATGGTGGTGCAAGTATGTAACAAAGTCCAGCCACATAACAAAAATCTGCAAATAGTATTAAACCTCAGTGATTTCAGTGGCGACAAGTAGGAGATTCAAAATTTATGGGGTGAAGTTACTCACCAAGTACGGAACGCCATGGATCTTAAGCACTTGGACCGGATCAAAAACTAAGGAGGAATAGATGAGCAGAAGAACCATTATAGACCAGCAGATAGTTGAAGTTAACACAGCTTTCCTTTCACTGGGAGCGAACAATTTACTGTAGGGATTGAAGTGGGAACCTTCTTTACCTGGACTTCTTCTCCACTGAAACTCATAAGACAGCGTAAAATCAAAATTAAGACTCTGAAAGAAATTCGCATTCTCTCTTCAAATTATCGAGATCTATGCCTGCCTTAATTTCTTCTGTTTCCTACAATCTTTTCTTTTTTTGTTTTTCTGGTAAATATCTATCCTTGATAAAGCCAAGATGTGAGCTCTCACCAGATATACGGGGTATGCTAACATGGGTAGAGGCACAGTGTATCTCATAATCCGAGTAGTCAAGTCTAAATTCTTGTAAATCTTCTCAGGCAACTGAAAGAGATTAAAAAGGACATTTAGCTAAAAAATTAAAGAGATGAGTAGAAATTAAAATGAGCAGCAGAAAACAGGGACATTCATTTGTTCAATTGAAATTTAAATGAGATGAGCTCAGTGCAGTTCAAGGAATATGTACCGGAACCCATGATTCATCATTTTCTACATTGCCATGATTCTGATGGTGTGTCCTGTGGCTAATTCTCCTGTAAAATACCATTCATGTACAGCTTGAAGGCCATGTAAAAAATGGATGATGGAAATGCTAAAAAAACTACATGACTGTGCTGGAAAAACTCACCATCCGTGGTAAGGTACGAGGATTGAAGAATGCAAGATATGCCCCACCACATTATTTAGCAAGTGATTGTTGGAAAAGCTTCCATGGCCACTGTACAAGAAGAAGAAGAAGAAACTCATTTTTTCATTACTGATGTACACATCGAAACACAGATTTTCAATACCAGGCAAGAAAGAGATAGAATCTCACAAGGGAAAACCAAATATAGAAATGTTATTACCAGTCGTGTCCAAGAACAAAGATTGCCCAGAACATTGTCCCCTGAGCCGCCCAGTAAAGCGGCCAACATATCCAGCTATCAAAGTAAAGAGCTGCCGCCGCCAAGGCAAAGACGACAGTAACATCTCTTAAAACATAGCCCAGTGACCTCCATGGATTTTTGACCCAGCAATGCTTTGGAATGGCTGCTCGGATCTCGGCAATCTTGAACGGAGGAGGTGCACTGGGATCAAAATCGCCATCACCGCCGATCCCATCAACGGAACCATTTCTGGCATCTTTATTGTTCCTTGTCTCCAGATAAGATTTCTCCACCATGTTGGACTCGCTTGGAATCCCAATATCTATGTTGGGACCAAGTTCACATTCTCAAGGGCTGGTGCTGTCTTTGTATGGGAAGGGAGAGAGTAACAAGCCTGTAAATTTATAAGATTAAAGGGAGAAACTCGTAGCGCTATACGGTACGGTGTCGCGTCATTCTGGAACGACTACTTTTGCTCACACCACATACCTACACTTGTTTTGCTTTTGGGCAAACGAAAAGGGTGGTAGTTAGTTTATTTGAAATTTAAATTTAATTTATAGATTATATATATATATATTTTTATTTTAGATTTTTAAGAAATCAAAAGTTTCGATAATCTCAATCGAATTTGACACGTGGCGTTACACTTCAACTACATAAACAATCCCAATCACACATCGTGCTTCTGATTTCAAACTGTGTTTTTTTGTTTGTTTCATGTGCATCCTTGGAGCTATCTCGGTGGCAGTGTAATCTGTGTTTTATATTTATTTTAAATTATATTTTTAATATCTTATATATTAAAAATGTTTTCCAATAAATTTCTGAGAGAAAAATATATTTAAAAATAATTACTTCCAACGGTATAATTTTATATTTGGAAACCTAGAGATTCATGTTTCCTGTTCTCCAAAATTTATGTTAATATTTAAAAATAAAATTCTTCGCAGGGTTCAATGGAATTATTATAGTCAAGTCCTTCAATTTTAAAACGAATTATCTCCGGTCCTACAAATTATTAATTAATTTGAACATCTTTTCTCTTTTCTAATTATCGATTAATATTTTTTATTTTGCGGTATTTTTTCAACGAAAATAAATTTCATATTTTCTAAGAAGGCAAGGGGTTTTTTTCCACAAAAAAAGGCGGTCTCGCTTTAATTAGGCTAACAAAAAAGTCACAAGTTCCATATTTTGGGGGGAGACGTTGAGAAATTCGACACTATTCTCGTAATAATGACATCATGAATTTTCAAAATTTAAGAGCAGTCAGCATCGTCCTTGTCCAGCAACAATTGAAATGAGCAAATAGACATTAAAGTCTACGAAACACCGACTCGCCATTACTATTACCTTTAATTTGCAGGGGTGATAATTCTTTTTATTTTATTTTATCTTTTTAAATTATATATATTGATAATTCATAAATTACTGGGAAATTAGGCTTTCCATCCTCAAGATTCCGAAACGAGGAGAATTTTAATTGTTTTAGAAAAACACGTCGACGCATCTCTCTGAAGCAGATGCCAAATAAGTTTTGAAAATGACTGCACGGCGGCAACTCAACTTGGCAGACACTTGGGCCACCACTGTCGTCCGGCGGGATCGAAACGGTGCCGTCGATGTAAACAAGGTTAGTCATCATCTCAGTTAGGCACCCCCGTCTCCTAAAGTAACATCCACATACTCGAATGCAAAGTAAGTTACGCATTTGAAAAAGCTGAACAGACGACAGAGCATGCGCTCTTTGCCCCCCCTCCATACTTTAAGTGATGGTGATGCCCGATGTCGTCTCGGAGTTGCTGCTGCTCAGGATTCTGTCGTTTCGCCCCTTGGCTTTCTCTGACAATTTTTGATCGTCGCAAAAAACACAGCCGTTATACTCAGCCCCGTCTCTACCGTGGAATCTCGCCATTTTAAACTCAGTAGAATTATGGAAGTAAATTCCAAAACTTTTGTATTTTGAAAACAATTAATTTTTTTATAATTAAGATAGACTGTGAACTGGAGTGGCTTAAGATGGTTTTTGTCACTGAGTCTTAAAAGCAATTTAAAAAAAAAAATTATAATAATATAAAAATTAATTTAAAGTAGAAAATAATAATAAAAATTTTAAAAACACTTTTAAAATGCAGTGCCAAACAAGACTTTACTATATCTCGAGTCATTTTTGAAATTTGTTTGATCCTTAAAAAAAAAAACATAAATCCCTTCAAATTTATTTGATTTAGCAGATTTTTTAAGAATGTAGTGACCAAACCTATCAATTTATATTAATGGATTTTATTTTTTAAGGATTAATTTATATTTATTAATTTTATTTTTATATTAAAATTAATTGACTTGGATTAACATGATAATTTATTGCTTTTACCTATCAATTCATGAGCTAATATTTTTAAATCATTTTTATTTGTTGATATCAATGTCATAGATGGCAAAGATGGATTTTTTATTTATTATTATTATTATTATTATTATTATTATTTATAATGGTTTAGAAACTTCATTATAAAGTGACAAAGCATGGTTATAATGATATTTTATAATGATTATTTTTGTTTAAAAATATATATTATAATAATTTTTCTATTTTTTAAAATTTATCTTTAATATAAATACTCTAAGATTCTAAAAGCACAAAAAAGCAATTTGAAATATATATATATTTTTATATAAAAATCTACTTTTCTACCAAAGAAAACAATCAAGTCCTGATTCAATTTAAAGGTTAAATCTTGATTTTATCAGGCCAACCTAAAACATGGTGTTGCTTTTCTTATTTAAAATAAAATGAATTCTTTTTTAGGAAATTTAAAGAAAAATAGAAATGATATTGTTTTCTTATATATATATATAAAAACTAGAAAATATTGAAATTTCAAGTTAATCAGTCATTTTATAAGTTAATTTTGAATTAATTTAAATTAATTATTAATCTAATTTAAAATTAAAGACGAGACTATAGATCAACATGTTACCTCATGGATACTGAACAGATTCATGAATGGACTAAAAAACTATGGTTTAATGGCTACAAAAATCCAATTTTCATACCTCATAAAATCTACGATGATATTATTATGTGCTTCTTAATTTAGTTGGGTTGGATATTTGTAAGTTGTAACCAGTCCAGTAGTAGTCTTAAAATCCATAATTACTCCCTGTGGATTTTGTCAACAAAGACACAAACATTAAATCATTGTTGGGTGACCGACTTGCGGTAAAGCAATGGAATCAAGAGATATGCTCTTTTTTTTCCAGCTAATTTAACTTCTCTTTTCACTTAATATTAATTAATATTAAGTGAGAAGGTTTTATTTTTTATTTTAAATTAATTTTTTTTTAAATCAAAAATAATTTTTTTTAAATAAAAAAATATTATTCTGATATATTTTTAAACAAAAAATATTAAAAAACAACTTTAACTATATTTCTAAATGATCATTTAATTTAATTTTATGTCCTACACTGAGTGATTGTTTGGAAGCGTGATTGAAGTTGTTTTTTAAAGTAATTTTCGTTTAATAATGAATCAAAATTATATATTTTTTATTTTTTTAAATTATTTGTGACATTAACACAAGAAAATAATATAAAAAATTAAAAACATGAAAAAAAATTAAATTACAAAATACAAATATTGTTTTTTAAACATGAAAAACAATTAATTATTGATCCTTGTTTCAATTAATTTCTGTCGTACAAAAATTGAATATGAACGTGCATGCATGAAATCATCATGAAAAAGTACTTCTACAGCAAATTGTAGAAACATGCAGCTGTCATGCCTAACAACTTGCTTTAATTACGCACAGAGGAGTACTGTGCTGAATTAGTACGTCTACTTTTTTTCCTTTCAATTCAATCTTTAATTTTAGGTTGACTTTGATTTAACTGTTAATTGAATTTATAATTTATTTTTTATATATAAAGTTATTATAAGTATTATAAATTGTATAAGGTTTTGGATAACATTGTGTGTATAGTATAAGAATTCATTAATAATTTTGATTTAATTAGATACCTATTTCTTTAATAGAATTAAATTACAAAAGTCTCAAATGAAAAATACCTTGCAAACATAGTTGAAGATGGTTCATGTAGTTTATAAAAAATATATATAAAGAAAAAAAATACCCCAAATTGAGAGGGAAAAAAAAAATCTTTTCTGTGTTATTTATAAGGATGGATTTCTAGTAATGCAATTATATACATTAAAATTCATGTATTAAAAATAAACTAAAAATTCTGTCAAAATTACAATAATGAATTTGACTTCAAGAAAAAGTGGAAACTCTATTGAAGTGCTATTCATTTTCATAAATTCTTTATAAACAGTTAGATTTGAATCTTGTTCGGATGAAAAAAATACTCACACAAGCTCAAAAACCATAACTGCGCAAGATCTTAATTTATTTTGATGAAGATGAAGATAATAATTATTAACGCGAACTCAAAAACTTTAGCTATGTGAACCTTAACTTGATTTGATGCAAAAAATGACTTTGATCCTTTGTTTTTTTAGTTTGACTGGAGGACAAAAATGATTTTGATCCTACGCTTTCTTAGTTTAATTTGATGGAGAAAAAGATTTTAATTATTTTTTTCTCTCGATGAACTTGAATTTCTTTGAGAGAACTTCCAGTATTTGAACTTGACTTGCTTGTTGTCCTTATTTATCTTCGATTTTTTCTTTCTATGTTTGATTTGATAACTTTGTTATCTATTTATAGACTGATCATATAAAAAATTACCTTAAATATCTTTCATCTCTAAAGGATATTTTATAAAAATTGATATGAAAATCACATAAAATACCCCTAGTTAGAAATATATTAAAGTGATAAAATACTTTTGAACTTAGCCTCTCTCTCTCTTTTTTTTTTTTATAATTTAATTTAGATCTAAACCCAATAAATTCAATTTATTTAGTTTTCTATAGTTTAAGTTATGGGCTAGATTGATAGAAATCTTAGTGTCTACAAATATCTCATTTACTTTAATGATTAAATTTATCAGCAACCTATCTCTTACAGCTTGAAACTACAGGAAGGAAAAAAGGAGGCTCTTTCATCCTTGTAACCCAGTCCAGAGGTTTTCTTCAAGAAGGTGAATCTCCGCCATGGATTCATAAACTAAGAGTTTTTAATAAATTTTACAAGATTTGGAGGCTTAATCTCTCCTTTTTTCCTTGCTGTGCGTTCCTGGAAAGCTGCTTAACAACAACACACTGATCAAGGATTGTAACATTTGCACGAAACAACAAGTCCTTGAATCATTCATCGAGGCTTCAAAGCATAACATGCTGCTACACAAAAGTTTCAATGCGAAATCTCAAAATCTGGGTCCAGCAGCAGGACAGGATCATGTGGCTGCAAGAATCCAGAATATAAATTACCAGGCAGGCCAGCTGACAGCAAAGTCTGAGGTCCGCAGCTTTGTTGTTGTTTTTCTGGAGATAATTTGAGGAAGAAGAGGACCAAACGAGGAGAAGAACCTGGTGTATTGGGCAGGACCACTGTTTAAGGACAAAATAAATTTCTAGCCATGGCAGATTCGTTGCTAGAAGGAAACTACCTGCAAAAGAGTCTATATCACGAGCTCTATCAATTGCAGCTGTGTGGTGAGAGACCTTTCATGATCACCATTGTAACTGCCGCCCCCGACCTTTCATTGTAGCTGCCACCCACCCTTTTGGTGGTTATGGTTTTTACAAGTAAAAAACATTAGCTAGGGTCTCTCTCTCTCATTTTTTTTTTTTTAACAAGTCTTGATTTTATACTCATGTACTTATAGGATTAAGGGTTTTGCAGTATATTAGTCCATTTCTTAGCTAGTAAACTTAATTGTTTTTTTTTAAAAAAAAAACCTTACACACTTGTAGATTGGTGAATCTTCTTAAAGATGACCCTTACAAGTTTAAATATTAAGGATGTGTTTGATATTGCTTTTGCTTTTGTGGTTGGAGTTTTTTTAAAAAAAATTCATGAAAAACACTTTTAGCTGCGGTTCATAATAATTTTTGAAGTGTTTGGTTAAAACTGTACTTGAGTTTGAGGTTAATGAGAAATAGTTTCATGTGTTTGGTTACCAAGCTTTTCATATTGCTTTCAACTTGTGAAATTACTTTAAATGACATAAATATATACACACACATTTATATATGTGTGTGTGTGTGTGTGTATTTAAATATTGTATTAATAATCATACTTTCATAATGTAATGAATAATTTAAGTAAATTGGACACTTCTTTTTATTCTCCCATCAAACTATTTGTAATTTCATCGCGAACTAAGTACATACGTGAAGGCCTCTGCGATCCCTGACTATTTGATCGAGGAACAACATCTGGTAAAATATCATCTGAAACAAATTAGGATTGCGAGAAAAAATTATATTGTGATATCTTTTAATATATTTATTTATATTTTAATTTAAGTTTTTAGATTTTTATATTATTTTAATATTAAACCCCCCCTCTCAACTTCTCCATCTCCCCTCCCTCCCCTCTGCTTCTCTTCGTGACCCCTCCCCCCTCTCAACTTCTCCATCTCCTCTCCCTCCCCTCTGCTTCTCTTCGTGACCCCCACCCCCCCACCCTCTCTTTCCAGACCCCTTCCCCCTCTCAACTTCTCCATCTCCCCCTTCCCTTCTGCTTCTCTTTGTGAAACCCCCCCATCCCCCCCCCTCTCTTTCTCTTCGTGAAACAACTCATGATGGAGGGTGAAATCTTGGTTAGAAACAGAGAGAGACCGTAGTTTGCAATAAACAGACCCTTCAGCTACTAATCACGATGACCTGCAATCCATCACGAGGAAACGTATGCAAAAAAAATGAATCACGATCGCACCCAAAAGCATTATTTTTCTGCTTATTGTAAATCACGATTTTAGTCTATTTTTAGGTGGGTCCTATAGCAATGTAATCTGCTTTTATTCATTACCAAACGTCATGAAATTGCTTCTTGCTCCAACCTCTGTTTCAATTGCAATGCCAAACAGGCACTAAATACTGATATTTTTAGAAAATCTCTGATGACATGAAAATTTAGTGAACCTTTTAAAAGGAAGTCCCTTGAGAACCCTGGAATTTTGGTGACTCTTTGAAGACTTGGAATTTTAGTGAATCTTTTTAGAGAATCTTTGAGAGCTTGGAGCTTCGATGAATCTTTCTCGGTGATCTTTGAAAGCTTGAAATTTCAATGAATTCTTTTAGAGGATCCTCGAAAACTTAGGGATTTGGCTAGTCTTTTGTAGAAACCTTGAAACCTTGGAACTTCAATAATTTGTTTTAAAAGATCTTTGAGAGCTTGGAACTTCAATAAATCCTTTTAGAGGATCAATGACAACTTGAAACTTTGTTGAATCTTTCAGAAGGATCCTTGGAAATTTAGAACTTTAGTGAAGTTTTTTAAGAGTCTTTGAGAGTATGGAACTTCAGTGATTCTTTTTGGAGGATATTTGAAAACTTTAGTGAATCCTTTTGTAGAATTAATGGATAGATAAGTTATTGGTGAGTATTATCTTGGACTCGTGCTTTCTTTCATTTTTTTCCATTCACAATTTATACTTTTACAGGTCAAGAATAGAACAATAGAGCACAACTTTTCTTGAGTGAATGACCTTAGAATGGATCCTATGCCTATGTAGCTTTATAATTAAAGTATCAAGTCATGACATAGTTCAAAATATTTTTTTTATTTTTTATGTCATTTATAGTTTATACTCATATGGGCTAAGAATAATACATTTTTTTAGTTTTATATCAAACAATTTAGGCTTGTGTTATTTAGAACTTGAAATACCTTCTAGAATATAATTGTTTCAAGAAATTCCTATTAATGGTTAATAGTATGATTGCGATATTATTTCTTAGGCGTACTCTCTAATATTTTATTTTTTGTAGCACAACCAAGAATAAATGACAAACCAAACTTTGTATGTTACTCTATAATTTATTTTTGACAAAATAAATGCAAAAAAGAGTCTTAGAAAGACTAAAATTTTCTCCATTATCAAAACCATGTCAGAAATATCTTTTTTATTGGCAATTCAGACAACTAATTTTTACATAACTTTTAAAACAAAAAGATACAATATTCTAGTTTAAAATGACAACTTTATCTCAAGTAGAGTTTTCATAAACATAATTTTTCATTCACACCCTAGCAATTCCTCACATGAATGAAAATCACTTGGTCATAATAAAATACAAAGTAGACACAAAAATAAAGAGTCATTGTATTGGGTGAGGTAGCTTTTGACCTCGAACTTTCCATAATGAGACTATTGGATTCACTTGGAAAACTAGTGAACATGATGTCTTGAATTGTTAAATTGTTTTATGTGAAAATAGACAATAGAGATCACACTGTCCTTTTTCTTACACTTTTGGTTCTCATGGTTATATTCATTTTGTCCCCAAGCATGTTTTGGTTTCATAAAGTGTTACTGAGAGTTTAACATTTTCAATACTCATAGGTTAACTCTTATATAAATTTGAGATCTCCGATCAACTAGGTCAAATTGTTATCATGACAACTCTTTGAATATAGGCTTTAATGTCATTCCCCTTGATGATTTTTCAATTTGCTCTCTTGTTAAACATTTTATTAGTGGGTACGAAATATTGTCCTTTAACTTTATATTTAATAAATATAATCTCATTTTAGAGCAATTATCTTATAGTATTATATCTTTGATAATTTTGTCAATATTTACCTTTATATATAATATTTTATGCCTTATCATTACATGTGACTATTACAAAATATACAAAACTGTCGGCATAGATTTTGGCTAACTTTGAACATCCTAAAAAACAAATTAAGAACTACTTTACTTCTTTTCTGTCATCATCTAAAGCTATAAACTCAGACTCTTTCATGGATCTAGATATACATGTTTATTTAGAGGATATTCAAGAGGCTATAGCTCCTCTAATAGTAAAGATAAGTCTATTTATGGATCTTAATTTTTTAGTATTGGATATCCAATTAGCATCACTATAACTTTTAAATATTGCTGAATATCTCATATAATTTAATTCATATTTTGACTTGCTTTGGTAGAGGAACCATAATTTTTCTAAACATCCTTACACTTTCATGTATTTATAGGATGATGTTTAACCATTAAATAACTCATATGGTGTCTTATCCAATCTCTTATAAGGTACTTTATTTATAATATAATTTTAATAAAATATCCCCACACAAGTTGCAAGATAATTTTAAATTTATCAAGATAACATTAATATTTGGTTCTTGCATTCAACATCATTCTCAATCTTTTCTTATCATCTTGATCTTCATGATAAGTTTATTTTCAACCTCTTTAACCATTTTAAAAGGCAAATTAAATATTGAGAGATGACATTAAAAAATAAATTCAATTAAGAAAATGATTAAAAACAAAATAAATAGTAATTAAAAGAATAAGAACCAAATATGTAAAGATGAAAAAAATGAAGAAGGTTGAAATTGAAAAAAAATTGTATGAAATTTTATAAAACAAATAGTAATCATAATAACATGAAACAAATCTAAAAATAAACTAATTCAATGGCCAATATGAGATTTTAAAGGTCAAACATGAAAAACAATGAGATGAGAGAAAATGAAGAAAAATAGAAAAGATCATCGAGACCAAAATAGATATCTATTGGCCACAAGCACAACCTAAAAGTAAAGGAGACATTGAGCCTAATCAAGCCCTACCATAAAAGTCGGTGTTTAGCTGTTGGAAGACACTACATGCATTACTTAAAGAACACGAATGTCTCTCACACACTGGCAAGTACATCACACGAGTCGATCATTTTTTTAAATAATATTTTATATTTAATAAAATATAAAATTGCCCTCATTTAACTTTATTATAACAAAAAACCAAAGAGAAAAGAGGGAAAACCCCTTGAATATCTATTTTTAAAATTGTATTTTAAGAATAATATAGTCATTTTATTATAGAGTGAAAAGGCTATAAAAAGCCTATAGATCAATTTTAAAACTGTTGTTTTTAAAAAAAATGTGATAAAAAAGAGACAATTTTATCATCATTCAAATTAAAAGGTAATTAAAGTATTTCATCAAATAGTGAAACTCATCTATTTCAAGGGTAGTTGTTTATTAAAATGTCAATCGAATTGATCTCTTTCACCTGCCAATAAAACTTGCAGATTGAATCACTCGATTGTTGGATTAGAACGTCAAGTTCTTATAATTAGAGATCATAAGTTTAATTGTTGACTTCTTCTATCGATAAATCTGCATCAGCATACTGGAACTGAAGTTGAAATAAATAAATAACACCGTTGGCAGGCTTGTGGAGTGGAGTAGTATTTCACTCACAAATTCCTGTCTTGCTAAAATGAGATACACGCCACATTCTTTGCTCAATTATTATAAAAATCAATTATTATCTACAAAAAAAATATAATACCAAAAGAATCTCTGGTTTTGCCTGTTCTCAAAGAAAGAAACCTATGGGACAAGGTCAACTAACAGCAGAAACTACCTCTGAGCTCAAGTTTCCATATACCAGTTGCTGGGCATAGACCATTCAAGCCTTTCTTCACTAAAATAGGTTTCTGGGTCTTCTAATCACTCTCTTTACTCCACCATTTACAACTAAAGAAGCTGAATAAACCATCCTTTACATCAGCAATCCCAAACACACTGTACAAGTATCACTAGATTCAGTGTTTCCTCGTCTCACATCCAAGTGAGATGAAGACATGCTACTCCACCAGGGTGTTATTGAATATTTTCTCCCATAACACTTATAGAAAAAAGAAAATTAAGAAAACGAAACTTCAAGGATCTCTGAGGTACACAAAACAACCTCCTCAATGTAAATTCATTCGCTTTCTGTTTGGAAGTAACCGGACATTCTGCTGTAACAAAACCATCGCACAGGAATGCTGTCAAAGAGTTTGAGATATGGAGTATGCCTTGCATGAACTTACATGAAGGAGAGACTCTTTTTGAGGTACACATCTAGTGCATTTCTTGTCTCTGAAAGCAAATTGCTTCATCAGGTAACAAATTTTCCTCATGCTTCATAAATTCTCCATTTCCATTGCAAAGTCGGGCAGATAATGTAGGGGATAAAGATGCATAACTACCTGATTTATTTGAACATTCACAGCATTTGTAAAAAAAAGCTAGAGAATATTGCTCATAATACAAAGTTGATTAAAATGATTTGGTGGAAATCAAAGAGAAAGGGTCTGAACATAGCACCTCTAAAGGATGAACTTCTTTCAAAGTCTCTGGTCGTGTGTAATAGGATGGTCCCTGAGAGAACAACGATGAAGCCACATATTTCTGATATGATGCTTCCCACATTCTGTCCATCCCAATCCTGATACGATGTATTTTACCAATCGATAAAGTCAAATCAGAAACAGGATCAGAAACGACACATTTTACTGTTTGAAATCCAGGTCTGGAGGAGAAAAATTGGACGGTTCCCAAACTAAGCCTAATGGCAGCATCCTCAACCATATGACTAGGCTTGTCATAACGAGCGCGGCCAAAAAAATCACACAAAGAAACAGATTTGCTAGCATCTTAGAATTCAGTCAAGACATTTTATTTATCCCATCTTGCATCGCTTTACAAATCAATGCTTCAACATGATGAAGCTACATTAGCGTTCTTCCAGTGCAATACAATTAAAATGAAAAAACACCACCAATAATGTACAAAGTAATGATATAAATGCAATAACACAGAGTAAGCTTCCTTACGAGAATTCTCACCTTGAACATGATTACACTGGCAAGAATTGTAAGTGACGTGAACATGACATAATATATGGGGGAGACAACTGCAGTATTGAACGTATCAAGTGCCTGAAACACCAAAGATTGCAGTTTTTAAGCAAAAAAAAATTTCAGATACAAGATACATTCTAACCATCTTTAGGGTCTAAAGAACCACAGAAAATATGCAGCACAGATGCAAGTAAAAAAACTAGAAAAGTTGCAACTTGATCAAGTGATAGAGAAGTGTTTTCAAGGTTAATGAGATGTTGATAGTGATAGCCTCATGAGACAAAATTAATCGGTCAACTGTACTGGGGAACACTTAATCAATTTGGGAAGTTTTTTTTTTTCAACTTGATACTTGTTGCATCTAAAATCATGGCCAATCATCACATTAAATGCATGGATCAGCTTTACAACTCATTCTCTAGCAATCCCATTGTATGAAATCTATATTTGGAGTGGTTGCTACCTCAACTCATTTCTGTCAAATATTCTGGGCAGCAACTAGCTGCTGAGTAAAACAATGGCAAAATGTGCACCAGGTCATGCCATATGTCCAGCAGCAAGTCAAATTCATTGGACACGACAGTTTAAAGTTACGTGTGATTTAAGTAAAAGATCAGAAAAGCCAGCAATGCTGAACATAGAGAAAAGACATCTAAAAGGAAGCAATACAGAAAATAGAAGATCAAGGAGAAAAAGGAGGAAGATCTAGACAGCAGCAAGATTCTGGAGATTAAGCACAATAAGTTTGTTCATGGAAACAAAAAAGCAAAATCTCCACATTTCTAACCTTGTTTAGATAATTCATTTGTGTGATGACACATGTAGCCACAATAAGCACAAAGAACCAAGTCTCTGGATAGAGTAATTGGTTGTTTCCTTCAAATGTTAATTTCAGTGCAGTACCAACGGCCTTAACACTCATCACCTGCACATGATATGGAGACAAATTGTATTAAAGAAAATTAAACAAAAGGAAGTGAGGTTTACACAGTTCTTCGATCTTAGTCAAAGAGGAGAAATATTCAAGCAATTGTATTGGCCAAAGCCCCATTACATAAACATGTAACATCAGTGCACTCAGGGAAATATTTTCAACCTTATGTTGGCCAAGAAATAGCACTGATAACATTTTTATCAATCACCTGGTTAAAAATTATCATGGGAAAGTTCTTTTTGCACATTATTAATTTTTTGTTCATTGAATAGTGAATTTCCGCAACAATTCAATGATTGCAGACCTTTTAGCTTCAAAATGAATGATACTCCATCCCCATCAATGCAGAATGGTTTGTTAATTATCGAGTTATTATATTTTTTAATGCAGGTTGAAATGAAAGAAAAGTGTATCTACATCCATAAATTTGGTGTTATAATTGAAAATAAAAGTACCATTGCTGGTTCAGATGATTTACCGAAAGAGAACCCATAAATGAACAGATACCGGTGAACACTAACACATTCGAGTGGCCACATTGTGGAGCAAAATGGACGATCATAATGAAAACCAACACAACCACTGAACCCACATAAAGCAAAAAAGCTGCAACAGAAGATAATAAGGTAAGTTAACAGAAAGAACATTTTAAATAAAAGAAAGACAAGCATATGAAGTTGCAAACTAACCTGGTTGAATAGCCATACTCCATATTTCCTGCACAGAAGTTATAGGGCGCTCCTGTGGTGCATGAATCACAATTACAATGGAGCCAGCAATGCACATCACACAACCCAAGATCCCTAGTTGGTGTAACTTCTCATTCAAGATAAAGTGAGCCAACACAGCACTACAACATTAAAAAATAAAAATAAAAACAAGAAATGTGGTTAAGAAGAGATTTAATATAAAAATTCCAAGAGTTTCAGTATGCAATACTAACTTAACATAAGACATACCTGACAATAATACTCAACGCACCGAGAGGGGTGACAAGAACTGCTGGAGCAAACGCATATGCAACAAAGTTTGCAACCTCTCCAACAATCACTATATGAGAAACCATACAACAGGAGATATTTTACGAACAATCAGCGATTATCAGATGGCAATTAGAAATAACAATTCCCGTATCCGTAACCAACTACCATTCCTCAATTTGAGTAGAACAAGAAAACGCAATCAATTCATAAGCTACCAGATGAAAAAAGAAATCGACTTAAGAAAAAAAATCTTAGTTACATTAAGCTGACCACCTGAATCCAATGACATTAAGAATCATTAAATTTCACAATTACATCAAAAGAATGACAAGATTCAACCAACTTATGAAAAACAAAAACAAAACACCTATTCATTTCCAAGGAATAAGACAACAAGATCATAACAACGTGCCATTCCCGCACAAGAAATTCATAAAGTTTCCCAAAACCAAAAGAAAAGTCGTTAACAAAGAAAAGGCCAACTTACTTGTGATCATGCCTAACCACCATAGTGGCTCTAAGAGATATGAGAACCCACCAACACCTAAAAAATCCACACCAAACCCATTTCTTAAGACCAAAAACCCATTTCAAAAAAACAGAAAAGGAAGATTTTATTTTTATTTTTTACCAGCTCTAACACCAGAAGCTGCAGCAGCTCTTCTAAGGCCTTTCTTTTTAATAATGAAGCTAGCACCAATAAACGCACTTGAAGACAACGCCAAAACAAACCCTTTCAAATTGTCTTGAGAGAAACCCATTTGAAGGTTGAAACTCTTCTCTTCTCTTATCTTCTTTGTATATGTTCGTTTATTGTTACGATGCTGATCCTCGTTTCCTTCTCTTCATCTGCCAATCATTCATTGACTGCGTTCACGTTCTGATTTGTTAATAATAAGAGAATAAGAAAGATGCTGCTCTCTTGTCTCTTTTTATATAATTTCTCTTATCCACGGAGGTATCTTAAATTTAATGTTTTTCTTACACTCAAGTCTTTTAATGTTTATTAAAAAAAAATCACATCTTGTATAATCTTTTGTATGGTTATTAAATTTAATCTAATTCAATATGTGAAAAAAAAAAATTTAGCCTCCTCAGTTATAAATTAAATTATATAAAAACTATTTCAATATAATTCAAAAACAATTTTTATAACTTATAAAAACCATGGTGTGATTTTCAAAAGATTTCAAGATAATTTTTTAAAAAATATTAAGATAACTATATATATAATAAATCATGACTATATTTTATTTAATGCTAAAAAAATATAGTTTGGTTTAACAATATTGTTTTCTAAACTATATTTTATTTAATGATATGATAATAAAAATATAACACTTGTAAAATTAAATATTAAGATATTTGTTTGAATTGTAATAATATCATAGAAAATAAGCTTAAATAAATTATAAAAATCAATTCAAAATTTTTATTTTTTGTATTTTTTAATAAAAAAACATTAATTTGCATTGTTATTAAACATGACCTAGAGGGCTATTCTTGAAATCTCAATCTCCGTACCTGACAATATTTTAAATTAACCTATCTAGAAATAATTGGTCGACTTGGCTAATCAAAAAATAAAAAAATATATTTTTTTAATATTAAAATAATAACATAAATTGAATCAACTTGGAATTCAATTTCATGATCTAGATCTATGAACTTTATTTATTTTTGTACCATTTATTATTCAATAATATGATAAAAAAACAAATGCTTTTTGAAAAATAACAAAAGTAACATGAGAAAATAATAAGGATATAATGCATTCTGGAAAGAAAAAAATTCAATCACATGAGAAGAAGACAAGTAAAGAAATGAAATGATAGATATACAGCAGAGAGATTGCATAATTCTGATATCAGGTTTTGCACCAGGCTTGGTTGAATGAATATTTCCTATTCCTGTATTGCTTGAAACAGAGAATGCCTTCTCCTATCCAATGATGAACACGGCGATACAAACCAATTAACCGAGCCCTCAAGAATAGATCGACGACAGCCAAGAAATAAATCACACTTCTTCTCTAAAGTGGAGAGAGTGACAGTTTGAATTCATTCCTCTACCTAACTATACGTATAAACGAAACAAAAAAAATACTAAAACACAGTAAGAAGCGGCTTACAAGGCAAAGAAAGCACCATTGCCACTGAAACAGCATCTCTAAGAAGTTGGCCTCCTATCCAAGATCCCAGAAGAAGAAATGGCTGAACAAGGGGCAACTAAGTTGGTGGTGACAACTCATGCTGCGAGCACAACATGCGTTTCTCCATTAGCATTAGCAAGAGAAACATTCAGGGAGTTCACAAAAGCCTCTTTCAGGTCTTCACTTCTGTATATGCTGGCCACTGCTGATTCATTGTCTCCCACTGTTGAATGTGAAGTAAGAAAAATCAGCACCAGTGACCTCCAATGCAACAAGTGGATTGAAGGAAGCATGTTTCAAGACTCTGAAAAGGATCAACCATCAGTAAAATGAATATCCAAGATGGTAATTCACTTCATTAAAAGAGGAATGCACCGGATTTGTCAGGAGTAACCACCACATGATATGGCACTGGTTTTCCACTCATTTAAGATGGTTTTAGAAAAGAACGAGGACAGGTTTCTCTCTCTCTCTGTATAACACCGGACAGCCCCTTCTCCTACCAGCAGGAAGCACAATACAGGAAATAAATGTCTCGAATACTACCACACAGTCCATCTGAGTGTTATACAGAGTGATGATACAGAGCTTCCATACAAATAAAAAAATAAAAGCTCATAAAAACGATATGTACAAGGATCATGTTCCCCAAAAGACTTCACTGATATACCTGCAAGGTAGATGTTTTCAGCTCAAAAGTTCATCTAACTTGCATTCATGCTGGAAGCCCTCTTTCTCCTCTTGTTCTTGGGCTTCGTGGCATCCTTCAAAGTTCTCTCTTCATTCATTTCAAGTGCAGTTCCAGATGTATCTGTAGCTAAAGTGGCTTGTTTGATATCTTCTGGACGTTTCTCTGTGTCCATTTTGGGACTATTTTGCTCACTTTCTTTTTGTTCCATATGCTGTGTCAATATTCCTACATGTTTCACACGCAAGTCAATTATGCATACTCTCTGTATCCCATCACAGAATCATCCAAGTAGACTGCATACATGCAGGAATCAGAAAGGATTGGAATGTAACCCTTCCAATGCATTTCAAAGCTGGAACATAAGATTCCACGACCACTCATAAGCGAGGTTGCTTTGGCACACAAACAAAATTAAAAAAAATGAAAAAAAAAGGTATACCAGGTTGCCTTTTAAAAATATATAGGCATTCACATTGCATGTATGGGTTCATTATCCACTATTTAATTAATGATCAAAGCAGCTGAGTACAGGTGGAAGGTTGCAACCACTGTAAGGTCATCAACCTATTAGGTTAATCTATGATAACTGCACCCTGTTCTATGGATTAGGACTATTACTGTACTTGACTCTCCTACACCCAAATGCCCAGGCATTAAAATGTATCATGAATTCACAGAAAATGCCATGCCTCAAAATAATGAAGGCTATAACTCTAGCCATAGAACAATGGAATGGCAGGACATCTTCTGCCTCCTTGTCAGCTAATCCATGCAGAACCAGCTGGCCATCCTGTATCCTTTCAAAAAAATAAATAATGGAATGGCAGGAGATCTGCAGTCTCCTTGTTGCTTTGTGAAATGTATTCAAGAGTTGTCTTCCCATCCAAAAAGAACTAGTCTAAGTCTGCTTAGAATTGCCTTAGATGGGGAAGTTTTGCTTCACACTTTTATACAGTATTACAAATGAATGAAATATGGATTAAGCTTGCAGGGAAAATGAGCAAAACCATTGACAAGGATAGAAGCGAAGGTAATTCTCATACTTCTAAGAGAATTGTTCAAGTTACATACCATGTGAGGCTACATTAGCTTTCAGGGAATCATGATCAACACCCTTCAAATAAGGAATCCCTGAGGAGAGAAAATACGTGTCACTAATTAAAAGTAATTATTCAAAGATAGGAAACAAATGAAGTTGAAATTCCTTAAACCATATAGAATAAGTTTCAAAAGGCACAAGAACAAGAAGAAAGGTTTATTATAATCCTGTAGGATTTCTAATTACCACAAAATCAGGAGAGCTTGATAACTAACCAACTTATGAAGTGATTAATTAGAACCCAATTCCACATCTCCATGCTTTCCTTCCATAAGTTGTGATCATACAGACTTGAGTCTATTACATGGAGCCATAAACTAATATTAAAGTATATGACAGAGAAAAGGTCTGGAAACTAATGTTATTAATCTATGATAGGGCCAAGAGATCCTTACCCAGTAATAAAATATATGATGCAGACAGCTTTTCTTCTATTTCCAACAAAACACACACTTGTTGTGCTAAGTTTATAATTATGATTTTGGCGATGGATGTAAAAGCTTCTTTTGGCAGAGAAAGTTTGTGCTTTAAAAAAAATATTGGAAAGTGCTAGCACCATACCAGTTTGATGGACCCCCAAGAAAATTCATAGCTTTGCTCTCTCCTCGACTTGTTCCACCTTGTTCAGATGATTTGATATCACCATCATTGTCTTTACTTCTGCTGCAGGTTTCCTCAGATACCACCTTCAATCTCTCAATATGATGCCTCGACAATTCACTACCTCCCACCTGCTCAACAGTTTTATTTTGCTCTTTTACATCACTACCAGCTACACTAACATTGCCAGCAACAGTAGGGTGGCGCTTGATCTTGCGCAATGCTCTCTCTGTGCTGTACGCTTCAACCTCCATCAATTCACAAGATAAAATTAGATTTGGAGCAAAATACATAATCCCATGGCTGCATCCTTGAAAAGGTAGCAAATGACAGAGAGAGAGTAGATTGCATTAAAAGTGAGTGGATATTTGGTATCAAAAAAGAAATGGCACCTCAACTTTCAAAATCTTTTCAAGAGAATAAACTCACTGCACTATTTATCTTCTTTGTTATGGATATAGCACACATAGAAGCAAGTTGCAAACAATGCATAATAGCACTCTGTGGCACACCCTCCCCTCCAGCTTTCTGAATTGCACAAATATCACCATTTGCATTAACTGTTGCAATCATTCTTCCAGCCATAACAGCCTCCTCACTATGGGTAGGATCAACCACCTACATAGCACTCATTCAGATTAAAAGAAGTGGCTGGTGAGCTTCTCCAACTCAGCAACAATACGCATAGGGAGTGAACACAAAAGAATCTAAACGATATATCTGCTCACCAGTTTGCCTTCACTGCCTAAAAATGCAAAAGTTATTGCTACAGGGAGATGGTGGACTATCAAAGGAAGCGGTTCTCTTTCCTGTCACAATGCAATGAATAACAATCAGCTTAACAATATGGAAAAATGCAAATGGTGAAAGCAAGTGAAACATCAAAGCATCTGAAATATTGGTGCCACAACAATATCATTAAAGCCTACAACATTTACTGTGAGAAGAAAAAATGAAGAAGCAGACTTTATAAGAAGGACTTCTTAATATCCAGTTCAGAGTAGCTGGTCCACTTGTTATGTGGACAAGTTCAAGATGCAGATCATGGAAACATGGCCATTTCTGAGAAATGAAGTGTTCCTCTCTCTGTGACTTTCAAGAGACCTTATTAAGGAGTGTTGTATTGGACTCTTATTATGACAGCAAACAGTTGATTTAAAATACAATGCCTGGGCCTGACTTTCAAAAGAACAATTGCACTCAACACCAGAGATGAAAGCTTTCAATTACTTCTACTGAGCCAATGAAATGGTTACTTGTATTGGACTCTTATTATGACAGCAAACAGTTGATTTAAAATACAATGCCTGGGCCTGACTTTCAAAAGAACAATTGCACTCAACACCAGAGATGAAAGCTTTCAATTACTTCTACTGAGCCAATGAAATGGTTACTTCTATGGAAGTAGATACACAGAGCTGCAATGCATGAGGATGGTTCTAGCAATTATTCCCTGGTATTACCCTTATTTTAAACAAGACACGCCAATCTACTGTGTACTACCAAGTCCCTATTATAGAAAACTTCATGGACATTAAGCTCCAAACTTTAAGAGAATAATTTTAGTTCAGTACAGCATGAAGAATCACAATTTCTAGGATAATTGTTCTTTTAAGACCTCTTAGATATCCTGTGTGGAACAAAATGACTTGAACGAAATGAATCATTGCTAGTAAACCCAAGGGATGGCACAATAACCAAGAAGGCAACGAAGCTTTCTAACAGTCACAGCAGATTTATGCACATTGCTAATCTATATAATATATCAAATGGCCTTATGTGAGAAGAAACAAAACTTCTTTACGGAGTCCATCTCGTGCATTATGATGAAACCATTTTTCACTCCAAATTCACACTTATCTGATCAATTTGATACATGAACGTGTATGGGGTTGGAAGACACTGGTTATCTGTATTTGTGTATAAAGGCAACCAGAATGATAGCTAGGCAAAGTAGGGTAGTCATCTTAAAAAGTCTTGAGTGTGAAATGATAAACAAAACCAGTTCAACAGGTATTTATTAAACTATTTTTCGAAGTATCAATTCAGAGATTATCCAAAATCTCAGACAGATACAGTACAACTACAATCAGGGCACATTTTACAGACTAAGTCAGTTCTTAAAGGTAAAAACTCAAAGCTAAGAAAATGCTTCCTAGGTTAAAATTCAAGCTTCCATTACAAAGTGATTACTTATAGGCATTAAATGAGCCAACCTCAGGTGGATGTACTATTACTTCTTGACCATCATCACCACCTAAAGTGCATTCTGGTCTTCGAAATGTTAAGAGAGCAGCCAACGCAGCAATATTGGCAGCGTCAATAAGATTTCTGTTTGCAGGATTGATGAGCAATTATAGTCAAATATTAAGTAATAGGTATTAGTAAAAGAAGAAATAAAACACAGATCTGCAGAAGAGCTTAACGGGAGAAATTTTGTAAGATATGAAAGAAAGAAAAATCAAAAACAAAAAAATAATAGCTCACCCCCCATTATCTACAATATGAAGGTCAATACGAATGGCCCACACTAATTTTCCTGAAAGAACACAAAGAGATTCTGTATCCACAGCCCTGCTATCCCTGAAAGGTCAAATATTCAAACAAAGTTGAACTGTCTTATAAAAACATTTGTATTCTTCTGAAGGATTAACATGAGTTTCATGGGCAGCGCTGACACATGCTATGAAGGCCCTACCATGGTAATCCCTTATGAGAAATGTATGATTATGAAAATGCATGTGAACACACATATACACCTCGTTTTTACAAATATGATATTCTTAGGGAAACATTTCTTGATAAAACCGCAACAAAGAATAACATCAAGTCAGTAAACACGAGAAATTCTGCTAAAAAAAATACAAGTGAGATTAATCACCTTAGACCACGATCAACTATTCGACCCAACTCCACTGCAGATTCTCCAGGGTGACCTGGCTCAAATGAAGGATCGGCCATTGGAGAGAACTCTGTGAAAATCGAAAGCATCCCTTCATTCTGGCGATCTTGATAAGGTTGAACTAATTGACCTGTCACAAAACCCATTACATGAGTCTGTCCTAGCTGCACCTCTGATGATCCATCTTCTCTGCGAATTCACCATAACCAACATACAATTCAATCAAAACCAAAACCCAGTACAATAATTTTCAATCATAAGGCTTTGCAATCTTCATAAATAAAACCAAACTATGGCAAGACACTAGCACTTATTACACGATAACGCTCATCAAAGAGACCCCGCTATTATTTTCCTCTTGCAGCTCCTATGCGTCATTGAACCAAAACTACATCAACTTTTTTTATAATTAAAAAAAAGGGTATACAATACAGTAAAATGTGTAAGATCAAAAGGAGAGCTTGAAAGATGAAACATAAACTCAAAAAAAAAAGAAATACAAAAAAAGTGTACTCCCAAGCAACTTGCCTGCCAAACTTGATGATAATCTTACGATACTCAAGAGGATTGCGACCATCGATTCTAAGGTTTGAAGCCAAAGCAGTCTCTATGAATTTCTTCTCGTTCACTGTTAATCTCCATCTATTCGCTAATCTTCCATCCATTGTGTTCTATGCTTTCTCGAATTCTACTATCAAATTAACCCCCACTCACCCACCCCCAAAAAAAAAAAAAACACTTTAGGTTGTCTCTCAAGTACCAGATTTACAAGGAAAAACTAACGAAGCTAAAGCAAAGGAAAGCCAAGAAACTACAAGGCAAGAGAAGTGGGTTTTGCAAATGCATACATAAAGTTGAAGCAGAAGAAACAACAAGAGTGATTGCACCAAGTTACTTGCTGGTTTGTTAGCTGTCGAGAGCTCAGGTTTCAGATGAACTGGAGCTCAGAATTTATAAATTTGTTTACTTCTACTCTCCACACAAAACAACGGGCTTTGCTAATGGTCCAGTGGGCCTTTCAGTCCAGGTAACTATGTCAAAATACATCCATAAGTATATTACCTTCGGCTCCTTCTATGGTTTATTAAAAAATCCAAGTAAAATTAGAAGAAGAAGAAGAAGAAGATGAAGAAAAACCACCAAAAATGGTTGCTGTGTCTCACTCTATTCTACATATTAGCTCTTATGAAATAATATTTGGTTAAATTTAATTCTATATTTGAAAAATTCAAGTGAATTCAGCATAACTTGACTCAAATGCGTTAAATTGTAAGATGATTTACCTATTATATTTTCAAATTGTTTTATAAAATAAAACTTTAAAAATTTTCAACCTTTTTTTGAGGAATAAGATATTTTCAAATTGCTAAAATCGTTCTTGTAAGATCCATGAGCTACTGAGATTCCGAGAAACGGTGGTTGTTGAAAAATGAAAATATATTCTGCTGAGCTGAAAGACATTTCAGAAACATCAAATTAAATGACCCTCTTACTCTCATCTAGCAATTAGCATTAGGATTTGAAGCAATGTTTTGTAAAAACAAGGGAATTTATGCGTCCGCAAAGAAAAACAGATTAAAAGAGGTCCGGAAACATCTTGTCTGTAGAACTAGATATTAAATTCACAAGTCCTTGAGCTCCCAGTTACAGCATTAAATGAATCTGCTTCAGAGTCGAGTGCAGATACTTGATGGCTTGCTTAGAGAATGCTGCTCTTCATTCAAATCCATAAAAGCCTGAATGGCAATATTACGCAGTGAAAAACACAAAAGAATATGACCCACGTTAATAATTCGTAAATTACTCTGGAGTCCACCAGAAACGAGAGAAACTCTCGAGAAAATTCGAAATTTTATTGAAGAATTGATTGATTTCGGCCAAAGGGCTTACAAGCATATTTAAAGTGATAACCTAGCCCTAATTTTTGTTGGTTAAGAAAACGAGACTAATTACTAAAAAATACCAAAAATAGCAAAACTGAGATAATTGTGGAAATTAAAACTGCTAGAAATCCTGAGCAAGAAGGAATTGACAGAAGTCGTTTCGGATTTGGAAATTACTTGGAAATCAAAAGTTATGGCTAAAACAAAATTTTCCTAAAATGGCGAAAGTGATGATTCTGGGGCCTAAACGACGAAATTTGGCTAAAAAAAGATATGCAACAGCAGCAAAGTTGTTGATTATTGACGGTCACGCCGAAATACATTAACTGTGTGAGTTTCCTATCATTCTGACTTCGACGACCAAACTACTAGAATTCAAGTGCTTTTAAATTTAGGATATTCTCTTTTCACGCATCCGCCTCTTGTTGTGAAGAGGCATCTGAAAATGACCGTGCCAGTCCCTATAAACTTTTCTGACTCCAGCCAGCTAGGGTTTCCGGAGGAGACATCAATATTCTCCTCAAACCAGCTCAATGACCTAATGTCCCATTTAGGAAACCGCAATTTCTAGAAGAGTGAAATAATCTAAAATGGAAAATCCTGGAAATGGCCCTACCAGCAGAGGATAGCCCTCAGATTTCCAGGGCTCTTAGCAGCCGAATAGGATATGATCTGAGATTTTATTGAAAAGATTACAGAATGGACATCGATTAAACAGTAGGTTTAGCAGGTCTTCATGACTGAAAGTTCTGTCTGTTCAGTTTCAGCATGAGTTCACAATGTTTAGGGGAGCCAGAAAGAGTACAGGAACACAAGAACTTGACAGCGCTGTAACCAAACCAAGTATCAGACGAGAATTTGGTTAATGAGGCATATCTTATGCCATGAAAGTTGATAGTTATAGCAATACGAGAATCACATTTCAGACCAAAAATATGCTGTAAAATTAACACAGCAACAGAAACAAGAACAGAAAACTTGAGGCGTGCACTAACATTGTTCTTAAAGATATTGCCTCTACACCAAGATATTCTTAGGATTCAACAAGTTCTTCCTCAACAAAAAATGACAGTAAAAACAGCAAGAACAAAAGCAAAAGCAAAGACACTACACTAGCACAGGAAAAATGAGTTCAGATTGTGTCTTTGATTGCAAAAGTACATGGTATTTATAGGGGTCATAATGTAATAATCAATTTAAAATTATTATGGTATTAAAAAGTTGTTACAAAAGTTAATAAAATATAGCTGTTGGAAAATTAAATAAATGTAGTTGTTATAATTGTTAAGAGTTAAAAACAAAATAAGAGTTGTTTATTTCATCACCGATAGATTTTAACTTTCAAGTATTTGAAATATGAAGATTTCAGTTGAAGGGTTATCAAAAATAAATTAATAATGGAAACAAAAATGTCAAAAAATATAGGTGTTGCCTCACATGAACGGAGAGCAATCATAGGTTTTTCTCTTGCCTAACTCAACCTTACATGCACGAGCCTACTATTCTTTATTTGTTAGTTACTATCTTATCTCAAGTTCATTATATAATATTTGATAAAAAATCTATTAAGTTGTGTTTTTCGGGTGGGTAAGACCTTTTGAAATCATATTTACACAAAATGATCAGTGAAGTTGCGAAGCCTGAATACCGGTATACTAGTCTCAATCAAGAAACTACAGCCATGTGAAATACGTATTTGTCCATATAGTTTCCTCAGCATCCAAAACATGGCTACCACTACAAGGCCTAGGTCTCATCGATATGATTTGACATGCAATGATAGCTCTTATAACCAAAATATACAGCACAGTTTAGTTCCAACGAGTACTTGTATAGTCACTATCTGCATCAGAAGTACCTGTCTTGTTGATGAATTACTAAATACTACATTAAATGTTCGAATGTGCTCTAAAAAAGAAAAGTGGACTTTGATTTGATGTTTCAAATATGATACTGTAAGAAGCAAAGATTTACATAAAGGGGCCTTGGGGGTCTCAAATAGTAGAAGCATAGGAAGGAAAACATTCATATTTTAGAGTTTCTGGAAGGGAGTAACAGAAAAAGAATAATTACATTGATGGTAAGTGAATCACATCCTGGAAGCGATCAGAGGGGTACTGTTCTGCAGATAAGCACAAGCAGCTGCTACTCCACTTCCCAACTTTACAGGGTAACCAACATCCTTGAGTATCATCTCCACTCCGGCAAGGCAGCCCAACAATTGCAACTGAGAAAAGAAATTAAATGCAGAGAAAGAATGAAGCAGAGCAAACATAATAATGATGTTTTGGTGTTTTATATTTTCCAAGTTATTATCTTTTAAAGGAAATGCTAAGGCGAGGAAATTTTAATGAAAATGCTTGACAGATCTAGTTGCATAAGAAGAGAATGAGGGTCTAATTCAGGAATCAGGATCCATTTGGCAGAGTTATGACTGTCTTGAGAAGAACAATTTACCATGACTGATAATTAAGATTCAGTGTATCCGCTTATAAAAGCAAAAGGTTGCGGTAGTTGAACATTTTCTTATAGAACTACAGCTAATTAATCAAGTATATTGCTATCAGAACTTAAAAGATATCCAGGCAAGCATTAAAGTTTAAACAGTAATCGGGTTTTTATATCTTTAGTTTAGGTCCGAACCCCATGAGACCATTCAGCTGCTATTATGACTCTAAGAATCTGAGTCTTTGAACATTCCAATGCAGTTTCCCTGCCCAAAATTACCAGTTCAAAAGGCTGATAGGAAACAAAATGAGCTCCCACTGGTAACAAGATGCATTGACCGCTTACTGTTGATTGTATTCTTTTTTCCCTTGATGCATGACTGGTGAATTCATTCACGACAGGCAAATTATGGGGCCTCACCTAATGACTTAAACTTTTAGGTGAGATGGTTTTTTAATATGGTATCAGAGTCTTGTTGACACAACGGTCACGAGTTCGAATCTTACCACCCTCAATATATATGATAAAAATCAAGCACAAGGTAGTGTAGATCTGTGTGCAAGTTTCAAGCCCAAAGAGTTTTCATTTGAGGAGATGTGCTAGAGAATAATATAAATCATATTCTGGGACCTCACCTAACAGGTTAAGCTTTTAGGTGAGATGGTTATGTGACAGTGTCTTCATGTACTAACAGATATACTTCTTGGATTTATTCTTAAAATGGTTTTCTTAATGATGTTTAATGAATCACTAAATGTAAATGTCAACGGATATGGACTTGGAAAAATGAAGGTTACCTCGTTCAGGTTGCCAAGATGCCCTATTCTGAAAACCTTGCCAGCTACTTTGTTAAGACCCAAACCTAAGCTTAAGTTGTATCTTTTCCATCCCCTCCTAACAATTTCTGCACTATCAATGTACGGGGGAACAAGAACTGCAGTCACTGTGTCACTGAACCATTCCTCCTTTTGAGTACAGTTCTTCAAACCCCATGCCTCCACAGCAAGCCTACATTTTAAGATTCAAATAGTCATGACTTAGGATCTATCCGACAATACAATAATTTAGATAACTTAATTGAAAGGAAACCATTAAAAAGAAAAGAAAAGAAAAGAGAAACCTTGTTGCATTTCCTAGACGAGCATGCCTTGCAATCACATTGTCAAGTCCTTCCAAGAAAAGGAGGTCCAGTGCTTCTCTTAGTCCATACAACAATTGGATGGATGGGGTATATGGCCAAAATGTTCCAAGCTTGTAGAACTTCAAATAGTCCTTCCAGTCAAAGAATACTCTAACCGACTTAGCAGTTTCAGATGCCACAAGAGCTTTGGGGCTTGCACACACGATACCCATCCCGGTGGGAAGAGAAAGAGCCTTTTGAGAGCCAGTTAAAGCAACATCTACTCCCCATTCATCCATACGGAAATCAAGAGCACAAATGGAGGACACTCCATCAACAAGGAAGAGAGCTGGATGCCTGTAGTCATCTGAGAATCATAAAAAACATGTGATCGATTTTAAGTGATGTAGATTAAAATTAAACGATGAAAGAACTGAGTTATCATGTCCCAAACCACAGAATCGGAAAAAAAAAGCTGAATGCTGACACACAACTTTATGTTTTTTGTCAAATAAAGCATAACAGTCCAAATAATTAGTAAGTTTAGAATTGATCGTTTCCAATATATGGGTGAGGAACATTATGTTGCTCTGTATAAGCTCTACCCCGAAGAAATCCAGCACAAAGTACGCTACAGCATGCCTCACTCAAGCATTTTGAACTCTATTGATTTCTAAGTGTTATGAAAAGCTTTTCATCCCTAGCGAGATGGACAATATTAAGCAAGGATCACAGTTCAGTTTTGATCTATATGCAGTCGAACTTATCAGCCAACTATTCTATATATACAGGTGCCTCAGTCGGTCCCCTTGCACCTGAATCTGATGCAGGTGTAGTAGCTTTCATGTTAAAGAACTTAGACAAACATAATATGACAACGACAACTATAGGATTATATATTGATTTCAACGCATATTTTAGTTGGTATTATATGTTGGAAAAGATCCTTGATTTCTCCTGAGAAAAATCTAAGCAAGCAATATAACAATTAAGGATATTAACACACGTAGGGATTCATACGAGGAGGCACTTTATTATTGCAGCTAAGGTTTGCCACTGATAGGCGCTATCTTACACACTTACCAAGTATTTTTCTAACTTTAGCCAAGTTGTTGGTAACTCCAGTTGCTGTTTCATTGTGAACAATGCAAACAGCCTTAATGGTATGCGCAGTATCTTCTGCAAGTTTTGAGGCCAGGATGTCAAGGTTGGCACCTTGACCCCAGTCGCTCTCCACAACATCAACATTGAAACCAAGGCGGTTTTGCTGATCAATCCAGAGCAAACTGAATTGGCCTATCAGGAAAGACACGATTCGATCTCCGGGAGACAATGTGTTGGTAAGTGCACTCTCCCATGCACCAGTGCCTGAACCAAAATAGCAAAGTCAACTGACACAGACTACGATTAGCTAAATAACATAGAATAATTGTTTATTATTTCGTTCCTTCAATAAGATGGAGAAGTTTGCAAAAACAATTACAGTAACCAGGTAATTTAAGACATAGTAGTATCCAGGAATTGTGAAGCATTTGCTGGATTTGTGCTGCAGAATAACTACAAACATTTTAGATTTTTACATCTTGGTCGTGATGAAAGTACCTGTGGTTGGGATGATAAATGGAGTTCCTGAGGTAGACTTGAAAATCTTCTTCACGTCCTCAAGAAGAGTTTTTGTCATTGCTGGAATGGCTGGAGAACGGTAATCCTCATTGTTCCTGTTCATTGCCCTCAGGACTGATTCAGGAATATTAACTGGCCCTGGAACAAACAGATGGTTCCTTCCTGGTCCATAAAAGTAGTCCATCTCCCCCCCTACGTAAAATCACCAACAAAATATTTTCAACAACAGCTGATTGTTCACTGCGTCAAAAAACCTTGGCTAGAAAATTAAAAATAAAGAAATCAGAGCTTATTTCATAACCTTTTTCACAAACAATTCGTACAGGTTTATGCACCTAACCTCTTATATAAAAAATTCGTATAGATTTATGTACTTAACTAAATTTGTAAACTAGGAAAACATTATTTCTCAAACTACACATCCTTGGCATTTTTGTGTCAATACACTAATATTTTAGAAATTCATGCAGTGCTGTTGAACTCAAAATAGGCAACCTCATTCATAATGGTATGATTTTAACTCCAATGAAGGCAATAAGTATACCGAGACAAATGATAGCAAAATTAGAAGAAGAAATTGAGATTTGTGAAGCTTTATAAGAAAAAAAAAATGATTTTACCTTTTCTTTTTAAGAAAAAAAACAAAATTCAGTTTTTTTCTCTCCAGAAATTGAGATTTCCTTCGAATAGAGAGTGCATCAGCATCATGTCTTAATCAAGCCTTTCTTTTTTTCTAAGAAGTTCGATTGTATATGGAAATGTAAACCATGCTGCGTACTTAATGATCAAGAAACACAGATAATTTACATCAACATGTTCATGCCATCACATATTATTACAATTAATGAAAATATATCATGTCAATATTTTAGTGGAATTAGAAGAACCAAAACAAGATTGAAAGCAGTAACAGAGTAGAGGTGCATCTGTGTGGTTGTGTGACATGAGTCAGTGTCTAAATTTAGTGCAACTCACGAACAATCAGAACAAGACCTTACCTCTGCTAAACTAAGAACAGAAAGATAAAAGACAAGTTGATATAAACAACAAATATACACAAAAACATGGACACAGAAGGTAGGGAATAACAGGAGAGAGCACTGCTGTCAGGGATTACATACCCGACTGTGGTGAATTTTTATCAGAAGTTAGTAGAGAAATGTGTTTCTTTTTTCTTTTTCTTTGGCAGAGCGTTGAGGGAACGAGTGCCTGAAGTGAAATGCCAAAGAAGAATTCAGTTTAATAAGAGGGCGGGAGAGCCAATCAATGTCCCATGCGAGCTCCTCCTTTCACTTAGGTGGCAGATAAGAGTGAGCCTATTGGAAGCCCACGGCTAAGAATGGGTTGACATGGCCACCATTTTTGGCTGCATTGAATTTCCACCACCGCTACATATTTTCTAGTTTAGGGTTTTTCTTTCTCTTATTTGCATCGTTATCCCTCTATTTTACCATCCTTTTCTTCTGCCTTCAAAGTATTTGGCCAAGTGAAATACTTGGAATTAAACGTTGGATGGAATTAAACGTTGGATGGAATTAAACAGTGTTCTATATTTAAGAACCCTTTTCAAGTTTATATAGAAACAAGAGCATCATTTTATAGTCTTAAGTTTCAATACTCTTGTTCTTGATTTGAATAAAGATAGTACGTTAGAGCTTTAATATTTTACCATTGAATCATAAAAAAACTTCAAAAAAGAAAATGGAGGTGGACTAATTTCCATTCAAGTGAGCTCTAGTCCTCTTTCAAACATGAAATATCATATATCCAACCATCATCATCTTTAAGGGGGTGCAGTTGATGCTGTGTTATTATGATTAGGGCATGAGTGAAAACTCTTTCTCTAATTGTTGGACACGAAACAGATTGTCAATTACCAGGGCTGTTAGAAGAATAATACTTTACCTATCTATTTTGCTAACAAAATCTAATTGTTTATCTTTTTTTTTTCAAGGACACGGAATGATAACACCTTATTTTGGCACCATATGCATGGTTTTTGGATGAAGGTGGTGTGAGGTTGAGAAAGCTGTTTGAAAGATAATGCGATAAAGTGTCATCAGCCACAACTCTCTTGTGGGAATCAAGACCACACAGCACTTCACTATCTGCTTCTGTTTACTTCCTTTTCATGACTTCAGCTTCTGCTACGAGATTTTTATTTTTTTCTGGTGATTACTAACCTTATTTGGCCTCTAATGAAAGATATGATACGGTGGTCTGATTTTGCTCTCATGTCTTGCACAAATTTCTAACCACAAAAAGTGAGATTAATTACTTATATTGACAAAAAAAAATAAAAAATGGTGAACTTCCCTAATTGTCCTCCTAACATGAGAAAACTCTTCTGCCAAGTTACTAGGCCGAATCTCGTAGCTCAGCTGACATGAAAACAAAAACAGGCCGCACTAGCAGGAAGAAATTATTTGGTTCAAACAATTAAATGGCTGGATGATATTAGATTGTTTGGATGGGAGATTAATGGACCTCTGTGAACAACGTAGCATGCACACTTTCCAATTAAAAATAGCTCGCATCTTCGTATAGCATCATCGTAACATTGCTATAATCATTGGAGTAGAGAGCTTGAATCAGTTTTAAAAAAGATGACTATATTACCACACATCAGAAGCAGAAGCAAACCTAAAATCAAACAAAATGGCATAAACAGAAAACGACTATCAACACATTTACATGTTTTATTAGTGTCGGACAGAGCTAACACGAGGTTCAGAATATTGAAAAACAGAAATTATTAAAGGTAAAACGGAGAGAAAATGAAGCAAAACTGATAATGTACACTTCTCTGGGGGCAGTAATACATGGAAGATGTTCCGCTCATTTATGTATATTTCAAATTCAATGAAATTTTAATATTTCTTTCCCTAACTCTTCACTATATTCCTACAACAAATTACTTGACTCATTTCCTAACAAACAAAAAATTGTAGCAAAACCACATGCATCTTGCTCATGTTAATAGATTTTTGCCATTCCCTCAGCTTGCCTTTTGTACAATTATGCAGATTCCTCATCCAATGGATATTTCAGTTAACCCAGAAAGAAACCAAATAGGAATTGGCACCTTCTTACCGTGGTGATGTTTGAAAAGAATTCCACACTATGGCCAATGACTCAAGAAGAAACTGATTAGAGGACCCCCACAGAATGATGTCTTTTTAACCAGTTGCTCTCCTGCCCTCAAGCACTAAGCCTACTTTATACCTTAAGTGAAATTTTGTTTTGAAGGAAAACCAGTTTGACGCCCTCGAAACGGTCTCTCGATAAAAGGCCTCTTAGCAGCTGGTCCAGCCCCAAGAATCCCCAATGAGTTAGGGTCAGATAAGCGGGTACCATTACTAATAGGTCTTTGTAAGGGGGGCTGAAATTGGGGTTGCATATCAGCATCAGCTCTTCTGCGTCGTTTCCACGCTTCAAATTTCCCAGCATCTTGACCTCTGTTTATTGGTTCTGACAATGGATAGGCTGATGCATTTTTATACCCCCTTTGCCTCTCAAAATTACGAGAAAGGGGTGGGAAATTGTTGGAATCACCGTCTTTGTCAACTGAACCATATGCAGCACCATTGGCATGAGAAGGTCCAACCCCAGCATCTTCCTCCTGCTCTTGTTTAAGTTTCGAATAAATCTGATGAAGTTTCTCACCGGATAAATTTGAAAAGGTAGAAACATACTTCCATAACCGCATAGTCATTCCTGAGAAGACAATGATTTAAACGAAAATTATAAGTGGCAGAGCACCGAAAGTAAATGAATATATGCAGGATGGAGAAACACATACTATCTTGTTTATAAAGTTCTGCTTCGTAATCTAAGACAATTTGGTCTACTCTCCATCCAATAAGCTGTAAATAATTCCGTATTTTTGAAAGCACCTGCACGATAAGGTCGAACATAAACTTCAAGAATACAAAAATAAAAATTGCTAGACAATGGACTATAAGAACAAAAGATGCTGTACCTTTTCCTTCGGAAGATCAGCACTAGTAGTCTGCAACTTGTTAAGACGTTTCAGGGTTTTAATTTCATCAACCATGACTTCTTCACACCATTCCATCCATTTCACTTCCTTGAACTGCTCGCATAATTCCTCATTGTCTGACATCTCACCCTCCTCTTTTGCTAACTGTTCAACTCTCTGGGGTCTCTGAGGCCTGTTCTTGTTTGTTTGTACACTCATCATTACAGACCCAGGCTTCATTTTTTTGTCCCTGCCCCGAGCTGCAGAGATGTTCAAAACATTCTCTCCCCCCTTCTTGGAGGCCTTCCGAACACCTTTAGCATTTGCATTCTTTCCACCAACTGCTGCAAGTTCCTGATTGAAAAGGAGGTATCAGAACATCGAATCTACTGCACTTTGTAATAAGATGTGCGATAGAGCTGTAATGAACAATTAAACAGCAGGGAAGCACTTATGGAATCACTTCCATATTTAGACAAGCATATTAGAAGCAATGGATGATGAAACTTCAACTCTTAAGCTCGCACACTTTTATCTGTCAAACTGGGTAGCTTGCTCGATTAATTTACTCATGTATACTCTGGCAATTTTTAAATGGTAACCAGAAGTTTAACAATAAACATAGTATACAAGTACTGAAAGGCTGACTGCGAATTTCAAGACTTGAGCTTGCACAATTCTCTGTGAAACTATGAAGCTAACTAGATGGATACACCTGTGACAATTGTTTGAATGGTAAGTTTCACAATAGAACATAGCATACAGGCATAATGGAAACATAGCTTTGAAAGGCTGTCCACAAGAAACTGGACGAGGGCATAAAGAAAGCCCTGGATTACAATTTTGGGTTTTCCTGCTTTCCGAATCATAGCTTACCATCTCCAGGAGTGCAGTAGCACGTTCCTTCAAATTCGGAGCACGTGGTAGAAAGGTTTCGTGATGATGGAGTTCTGCCGGAGCAATCTTCTTCGAAAGGCCAAGCCTTTCATCTAACCGTATCTTCTCCCAGTTGCCAAACCCATGGTAGTGTATTCCCAGAAGCAACCTCGCATCGTCATCTAAGGAAATACCATAATCAATAAGCAAAAGGAAACAAGTCTATCATTATCCTCTAAGATAATAAAAAAAATAAAAAACGAAACACGTACTCTGATTCCAGCCACATCCCTTAGACCAGTTTGAAGGCTTCAGGTACGTTAAAACTCGAAATTGTGCAATGGGATTTCCATAACGGCTAATTCGCTTTGCTAGCAGATGCAGTTCTTGAACACGGTTCAATAGATAATTTGCTTTCACAGGGACACCAAAAAAATCCAACAACGGACCCTAAATTTTAAATGGTTGTATCAGACACTTATTATGGTATTCAATCACATACAAACAAGATGCAGTCCCAACAAACAGTGTGCATTGTCAGAAAACCAACCTTCGGGTCCAGATTTCCAATTTCAACTGCTTCTCTACAACCTTCAACCAAAGCATCAAATAGCTCTATCTGTGCATCAGGGGAGGCTGCTGCCACTGTTCCACCAACCTCCTCAACTATCAAGTCTATTTGGTTCAAGTTCCCAAACTTCATCACCTAATTCAAAACAACAAAAGAGAGGGAATCCAAGCTTTAATAAGGAAAGGCCAGCAGCTACAGCTGTTAATTAAAATGGGAAAAAAGGCAAGAAAATAGGGCTATCTTATAAACTTCCACAATGACAGAAGCACTCCGAGCTTGCCCAGCTCTTGCATTTCAGCCAGTTTTCCAATAGGATGATGATGGCAGATCAGAAAAATAAGAAAACTGATTCTGAATGATTAAATTTGTTTAGCAAGTTGGAAAGAATAACAGAAAGTAGGGGGGGGAAAGAAGAAAATCAATATTCTACCAGCAAATTCACAAAACAAGAAAGAAATCAGGGTTGAAAAACTATCCAAATATTGAAAAAGTAAGAAGGCTGAACTACACAGGATGAATCCGTTGATTCTAGTATAAATTAAATTGAAAAACTAGTAGGAACATGAAAACATTGGCTATTACCTGACAAAACCAATAACAGAAAATAATAAGGTGTATGAGGTTCTAGACTGTCTAAAAACAAGGATTTGTTTACTTTTAACAAATCTCAGAAATTCAAAGGAAAAATTAGAACCATACCGCGCGAGAAAAACGTAAAGCATCTCTCTTAGGCAGATTTCCATGAGACCATTCTCTTACTTGGGCAGATGCTCCCTCAATCATTGGTGCTAAGGGGGTATAATATTCTGCTTTGCGACGCTTCTGCACTCTCTCCTGTGGTTCTGATGGCTCCAAACCTTTCTTTTTCCGTTTGTTACTTCTCTCAGATTGATTATCCTCCTTGTAACTCTTAATATTTCTAGCAGCCCGAGGAGCTAAAGCTTCCTGGAAAAAAAATTACTCGAATAAAAGTTGTGATAATTACAAAAGAATTAAACTGAAATTCACAGGTCATATTAAAAAAAATGTTAAGTTATAAAATCTTAAATCAAATTTAGCAAATGAGATGCATACTTCAGCCTCAGCTACAGCATCTGGTTTTATCCAACGACTCCAGAAACTCCCATCATCTTCAGCACTACAAAAATTTGCAACCTGGATATAATCCACAAATTAAATCAACCAGCGAGCTTAATTGTGAGGGCATCAATAAATATAAAAATGCATTCGTATGCAAACAAACACCTACTTCCCCACCTACCCAAAAGAAGTCTCCATACACAATTGAGATTGTGCTTGCTTTAGTGTGTGTTTGACATTCTAGTGCATAGTGCTTTTCAAAAGTGTTTTCACTTGAAAATACACCAAAATGATTTTTTCAGATTTTCTTTTACATCAACACATCAAAATCATTAAAAAACCATCAATTTGATTTTTTTTCAAGGCAAACATACTTTTAAAAAACATCATAAAGTATAAGCCACTGCACTCACAAACAGGACTTGCTCTCATTTGGTGGGCAAAATGACGTTGGGTGTTAGCATGGATGAATGGACAACAAAATTCAAGAGACGAAATTTGTCCTTTTCAGCATACTCTCTTTTCCTCGAACTTATAGCCTATATTTTTCTCTCATACATCCAGTTATTGGACCCGTGATACACAATACCTACTTTAGTTCAATTTAATTCAAAATCAATTTGATGTTGGGGAGCATGATACAATTTTTGAACTCTCATTTTACCCCCTTTTTACACTCTTTAAAACTAACCCTAAGTAAATACAGCAGCAGCCTGGATATAATCAAAATAGAGAAAGTACATAAATAAGCAGGCAGCATCATTCTAAAAGTGAAACAACAGGTTATTTACTTACCTTAAACGCACCCAACAATTCATTCCCTTCCTCTCCTCCAACTTCCTTCTCTTCAACTTTCTCCGCTCTTTCAAGAATTTCATCAATATCCAAACTCAAGAGTCTTTTCTTACTTTCTTCATCATTTCTGTCTTCTTTAAAAAGTTCCTCGGCCCCAAATCTTAAAATTGCTGAGAGCTCATTCTGCAATCAAGAAAGGCGGGGAAAAAAATATGTGAAATAGTTCCAAGGGACAATAATGAAGCAAATAGCAGAATTTTAGAATGTCACAAAAATCATAAAAAGAAGAATTCAACCTACAATTGAATACTCATATTCATGCTTAGAAATATAGGCTAGTACCAACAATAAACACGAATTCAGCTATGGTTGATTGTGTTCTTACTTTGTCGAAAAAACTCCCTTTTTTTGCTTCTTTCTTTTCCAATCTACCCTCTGCATTCAGTTTTTGGATCACCAAATGGTCAAGAACCTGTAAAGAGCACATGCAACACAAGATAAGTAAAATAACCGAGATAGATATTATTTGACAGCATCACAGAATGTCAAAGTTTTAAATGACTATTGTTTTTGTGTGTGCGCAAATAATGACTGTTGGGATGAAAGAAATGAAAAGCACTAATAGACATCAGCTTAACAGAACTACCATTTTTTTCTTAGCTCTCTCTAGGATATCTTCCTCGATACTTTTGCTTGTCACAAATCTATAGATATTAACAACTTCTTGCTGCCCAATCCTATGAGCTCTACTCATTGCCTGATACATCAACGAACGTTAAGTTAAGCAACATATGCTTCCTCTAAATAATTCAACAGGAAGACATGGAGGAAGATGGTTTTCATTGTGCTCCAACCTGCAGGTCATTTTGAGGATTCCAGTCTGAATCAAATATTATAACTGTGTCAGCAGTTGCAAGATTGATGCCTAACCCACCAGCCCGAGTTGAAAGAAGGAAGCAGAAATCATCACTGCCAGGTGCATTGAAATGTTCCATTGCCTGCTGACGCAACTCAGCCTTTGTGCTACCATCAAGCCTTTGAAATTGGAACCCTCTGATTGACATGTACTGAGCCAGTATATCCAACATTCTGACCATCTGCAGCAGTTGGTCAATACCACAATTCATTAGTCACTTCACATCTGTGTGCCTATTAAGTTGAAATAAATTAGTTCAAATAATACATCCAATACTATGTTCCTAATATGGATATTTAAACTATTAAACTCAATTTGCCACAATAATCATCGTAACAAACATAAAATTATCATCACAACCCTCTGCAAAAACTTCAGCTATGTGCATTTGAGGCTAGAACTTGGTACTTGTCTTGATTTGTGAGATATAATGGAATTTTAAAAGTGGAAAAGAAGATGTCTCAAGGAAATATAGTATTAGAAGTTCCCAAGTAAACTGCCCCGATACTTGGGCAAATGCCCAAACAAATTATCTATTAAACCGATGCTGAAATTGATATGCAATATTTGTTCCTTGCCATACCAATTTATCCAAATTTAACTAAAGATAATAAATCACGAATATCAAGAAAATGCCTGATATTGACATGATGTTTGTCAAGAAAATAAGTTTCATTAAATTTTAAAATTGTAAATTGTATACCAATAAAATAAGAAAATGTTCAAGTGACCATTGTTTACCCTCCAGAAAATTAATCAGCTTATCCACATTAACTGAGAGGCTGACCCAAAATGAAAGAGATCATAATATCGTTTATGGTTAGAAGGCATACATAAATAACAGTCAGAAAATACATCTATCCAAGGGGGCATAACAGCAAAAATGCTTTTGAAACAAACCTGGGAAAAAATCAGGACACGATGTTTTGTCTTGTGCAGTCTGACAAGTAGTTTGTCAAGTATAACTAGTTTTCCACTGCTTAAGATCATCCTCTCCAGTTTACTGCTATCATTGGTACTAATGTCCCCGCCATAACCATGATCTGCACTTTCAAATAGGAAGGGATGATTGCAGCATTTCTTCAGCTCGACCACAATATTCAGAAGTGAGACCTGAAAACATAAGAAAATATAAAATAGGTGATATTGTCAGTTTTCAACACAATACAATCAGACATGTAACTTCAGTCGGTTCTGATCAATGAAAACAGTGCCTCTGTCATCTTTTCAATCCCAACATATAGAGCATCATCAAGAATGTTTTGACTCGTAATTCTAGTGGTCACTAATAGCTGTAAGAAAATACTTTCCAAGACTAGAGTTAAGGGATAATATTCATAACTTCATCAAAGATACTAACCTGGTTCCCACGAACTCCTTTGTTTAGGTCCTGGAAGTTACGTTCCAAAATCCATTTATAGTATCTGAACATATTCAAACCCAACAAATTACAAAAGCTGAAAACAAACAATCCAGAAGAATGTCTTTTTATCACAAATTGAAAACACCACTCACTGTTTCTGGAGAGGAGACATTTCAACCCTCAGAATGCGCTCTATTTTTGGAGGCAAGGATTTCTCCACATCCTTGATGACTCTTCTGAGAATGTGAGGCCTCAATTCCATGTGAAGATTAGCGAGCTAAGAAGAAAAACAAAAGAAAAATCATGTAAGTGAAGAACAATGTGTGTGTGTGTGTGCCAACAGTGATGAGCAAAAATGACAGCATACTGTACCTCAATTTCATTAAAAGAGCTAAGATTCTTATAATTGTGAACAAAATCATCCTTGCTCCTAAACTTGTCAGGATCAAGGAAATGAAGCAATGCCCTAGCATATTATGAGAAAAAACAAAAAATCAATTGTTGCAAGCAAACAAGAGAGATATGCAGCAACTGAGGAAGGAAACACTTCAGAGGAAAAGGTCACAAAAAAAAGATATAGTCAACAAGGAACTTTCATTGAAATAACAAAGCAATGAAGACGGCTCTCATGTGACGCAGGTTTGCAAGCTATTGTAAACAATCAGCAAACCAACAGATCAATCATCTCCTAAAGAATCCCAATTGCAAAATAGATTTGACCAACATAAGAATATCTTGATTAGTATCATCAGTTCTCCCCAGACAAAAGGTGCTTGGTTTGGGCATGTTTGATAATGTGATAAAATGAAAGTTAGATGAAAGATAAATACAAAAAGAAAATGAATAGAACATGTGAATGCATTAGCAGCTCTTATCTCAAAAGGTGGTAAAATAAAGATTATATGAAAAAAGTCTATGCTATAAAAAATTTCCTACACTTCACAGTACTTCATAGTTATCACATCTGGGCGTGAATTTGGCACACAGTAATTTAAGTTTGACTTTCAGAAACCATGATAGTGGAATTGAGAAAATAAATAAATATATAAATACCATAGCTCTTCCACACTGTTCTGTAATGGAGTGCCAGTAATTAGCAACTTGTTCTTGGTGCTAAATTCCTGTAGAGGAAAAAAATGACTTATCCTAATAACAACCAAAAGAGTCAATCACAACATGCATACAAAGACAGAACAATATTATTTGGGAAATGCCAATACCGAAAGAGTTGTGTACAACTGCGCTTCACTGTTCTTTAACCTATGAGCTTCATCGACCATTAAATAATTCCACTTGATCTTGGAAAGCACTGCCTTATCCTTCAAAACAACTTCATATGTGGTCAGCAGAGTACTGAATTTTATTGGCCGCCCAGCTCTCTTATCATTGTAAAATTCATGCTGCTGACAAACCTGGAGCCAAGCCACAAAACATCATGCAGGATCAGATAAAAGAGCATTACAAATATTGGTGGAGTAGAAACCAAAATCCTTATCTATCTGGGTCTTTATCCCTACCATCCTGTTTGTTAAAAGAATGAGGCCAATTTTAAGACTCTGGATTAGAGTTTGGCCATACCATTGGGTACCAGACCCAAAGTCTCAAAAGGAAACAAAGGAGAGAAATCCAAAAGCCCTGTCACATGACAGTGCGAGAATTACACAGACCAAAAAATATTGTACTATTGAGGCATCATGCACTGGTGCCAGAGAATGCTTCTGATGCAAGATTTTCTTTGGTCATGGAAGACAATGTTTGCATCATGGTGGTGAACCAGATTGTCATGTCACAGCTTCCAGCATGGATTACACTTTTATTAACAAAGACATCAAAACTGCCCCCCACCCTGCAGTTGACTAAGCATGGTCAACCATCAGCGCTTCTCAAGGGGAAAAAAAAGCTAGTGGCATGCATATTCAGTTGTCACAATGACAGCTAAATCAGGGCTTTTGAGCTTGCAGCTATCCCACACCTTCCCCAAATCAAGAGATTTGGACACATGAGCAGCTTTAATTACATGGATCACTTTGATAAGTAACAATTTCTTTTTTTATTTATGGATAAAAGAATGCCTCATTGGAAAAAAGAAATTGCACAGAACTCAGCTCGACAACATGAAATATTTCTAAAAAGCAAAAAGAAAGATAATCTGTATCAAAATGATAAAGCATCCCAATATCTTAGGGTGATTCCTTGATAAGTTTCCCTAAAAGTACCTGGGGCATGACACCAAAAAGAAGCCAAGAAATTAAAGTAACTTTTAGACTAAAAAAACTATACTTCTGGAGCTATATGGGTCAGACAATTATGGTTCTCTTATACCAGCACTGATAAGATACAACCAATATTTTGTACAATCTTTGCACCTTCCAAGTGCGTATAGTTTGATAGAATGTCACTGTCACATGATATATTACAAATAATAATGATACAAATAACTTGAGACAAATCTTATGGTTTAAGATCCATAAATATAATTTATAATGCAGAAAGAAATTAAAGATTGAATGCCAACATTAACATCCAATAAAACTAAATGCATTTACCTCAAAGACAAGAAAATATGACTAACCTCTCGACTAGCACGGGTACCAACATATACTATAACATTCATATCGGGAAGCCACTTTCTAAATTCTTTAGCCCAATTAGACAAAGTGGATAAAGGTACAACAACAAGAAAAGGCCCAGGGATCTGCTGCCCATTCTGCAAATGGAAAAAGATATGAAATTTCCATAACATGACAAATGAACTTGGTCTAAACATACAAGTTTGACTGAAAAAAGAAAAGCAAAAGGCTTTACCTGCAAAAAACCAAGCATGGAAACTGACTGGACTGTTTTTCCGAGACCCATTTCATCAGCTAAAATTACATTTGTATCATTTCTCCAACTGTGAATGCAAGAGACTAATTAGGAAATTTAATAATAACACTATGTTCAAGTTATCAACAATTTTTCCTTCAAGCAAAAGATAACCACACCTGTTAACTAAAAAATTCAAACCCTCAAGCTGGTAATCACGAAGCTTTCCTCCTCTCAACCATTCAGGTTGTTCTTCAAGCTTCCTTAAACTTGCTAAGAAAGGGAAAACAAAATGCTCACTCATTTTAACTTCTACTTTTGCAATGTCCCACACTAAAATAACATGCAGGGAATACTGGTAGTGATGAGTACAGCTGGTTTCACTCGTGATACAATAAAGAAAAAAAAATAGAAAAGTGGTGCAAGTTTTTTAATCGAACAAGGAGCTATCCAAGCAAACATAGGAATCTGAAATTGAAAGAAAACAAAAGGATATTTGACTGTTAGAAAAGGCAACAAAAAACATAGAAAATGAATGATGCAACCATGAAAAAAAAAATGAGTGCAAATTGCTAGTAGGACAGTGACATGAAGCAGCAAAGTGAACAACCCTCAGTTTTCTGAACAGAAAACTTTAACATTTTAGATTTTAATACCACACATATTACAGGCCATAGTAATCCAACTTTTCAGCCGAAACAAAGGCCCAAAAAAACTGCAGCAAAACCAAAAAACAGACCTTTTCCTTTCTTACGCTGTAGATCCACCATTTTCCCCTGTACAGCAATTGCAGCCTCACGTGCCTGCAAAATAAATGATAGATACAAAAAAATTCTGAATGTTAATTGCAAGGGAAAAAACTTCATATAATAATCCAGACCAAAAACACAATTTGTTTGCACTAGACCTTGTACTCATCAATAGCATCTTGTGCAAAAGAAATGTCTACATCCTTTTCCCTGTACCACACATCATTAACTATTAAATGTCAGAGCAACTATCACAAACACCTACTCATACATTGCTATTTCATCAGTGGATAGTCAAGAAGCTAATTTCACAAGCATGATGTTGAACCCCATAACCCGGGCAAAAAAGACCACATCTAGGATGTAATTATGCATAAAAAAAGGTATATAAGATTTTCAGAAGTACCACTCAAAAATCATAAGACTAATATAGTTTAGAATACCAAGTAGCTTCAGCATAAGAGAGCCCTTGCCACTTGACTAAATACTCCGGCACAACATTTCCGGAGCTATCTTTAGTGATTCGATCAGCAATAATTCTTTCCACCTACAAACATATAAACAAGAATTGGATGACAGATTTTAAAAGGTATAAGATTATAAAAAAGAAAAGAGAAAAAAGACCACAATAAAGCAATGCTGAATAGATAAACCTGACTATTTTGCTTGATTAGATCTAAATCCATTTCCTTGCTCACGTCATTCACCTCGATCTGATAGATGAAAACCCAACATCATCCCAAGTAACCAATTTGTCAGGCAAATTTAATTTGTATTTAAGTTAACTATGTAAAAGCAGAAAGATAATTTGGATTGAGTAATAAAATGTGGAAACGAAGAGCATGTGCATTTTATTGAATTACAAGTATCTAATTATCAACATGCCAAGTTGGACTACCATCTTGGAATAAATAAACATCAGACTTGTAAGACAACTAAATTCCAATTATATCACCTATTCAGTCTGGGTCCTTAACATATGAAGCTATTCCATTGCTATAGAATTTGTGCATTTCTAAACAAGAATCTCACATCCACACCAGGTAGCAAAGTAAACTCATATCAAGAGTTCTTTTTATCATATCTAGCCATGCTCATCACAGCTTTTCTCTCTATTCTTCTCACATACTATTATGAAAAGAAAAATCCATAAAGTCTTCAAAATAATTAAAAAAATATATACCTCCTCACGTGTAAATGTTCTCCTGTACCTCACATCTTCCATCACCTTTTTAGTGTAGTTCAGTACCTTCTTAAAACCACTCAGCTGGTGACATGAAAAATAGGCAGAAATCAGGCAACATAAACAGCAGATAAAAAAAAAATCAAAGCAGAGTAATCAAAACCAAAAAAAAAAAGCATCTAAATTTAGAGCTTAAATTGCATGCATAAGTAACAGAAATATAGCAATTAAAAACTAGAGCTTAAATTGCATGCATAAGCAACATATATATGGCAATCATACATTTTGTAATTCGGAGAACGATTTCCATTGGCAGTGCAAATGTGACTGGCCTTTCCACTTTATCAAGAACTCCATTTCTTTCCAATCAGGAGCAGAATCAAACAGGTGGCTTAAGAGAATAGGTGCCGTTGATCTATTGTTCCTCGCTGCATCTTCAGCCATCCCCCCAGGCTGATGCCACAATACCCTTTCAATGGAGTCACCATCTTCTTCTTCAACTTCTTCCTATTTTGGGGAAGACAAACACAAGGAAATGTAATAAGAGCAGACATAGTAATGATAGGATCCATTAAAGCACTTAAACCTGTGAAGTCTGGTATAATCAAATCCAAAGAACAACCACAGTTGCAAAAACAAGAACAATATTAAGATAAAATAATCTTAAAGTATAATTACATATAAAACAAGAGCTAGAAGATTAGGAATTCTGGTTCAAATGATTTCCAGTCATCATTCACCTCTTCCACAAAAAAAATATGAGACCTACCAAGAATCCTCCAACCATACACCAGGTACTCATCTGACCTCAATGATAGGATTTTGGACAAAACAATTAAAATATCAAAAATTTAGCTGAACATAGAAATGCATGGATTCTACAAGAATTTCCCGGTGTAAATTTCCCCTATACAGCATAAATCATTTCAAAAGCTTGTCCTGCTTAAAAATCTCATAAACGTTGCAAAACCCAGCTTACCAGCTAGGCTGGGGAAAAGGAGAGGCCTGACACAGAAAAACAAACAAGAATGCACATGCACACAAAAAAAAAAGAGTTGAGACCAATGGCCCTGGTTATTTTGGGGACAAACCAATTTACTTTCACTTTCATTGCAAAAACTCATGCACCTTCAGTTTTAACAAGTTGAAGAAAAGAAGGATAAAAGGCAAATTTAAAATAGAACATCATACAAACAAGCAAATTTAAAATAGAACATCATACAAACATGCCTTGATCTATAAGATGATAATTTCTACCCAAAACAGCTAAATCATAACATTTTCTCATGCAGATAGAACAATAAAGCAAGTTAGGTTCATGGTATAATATAGTATGGCACTGCACCTTTTGGGCCTTCTTCTTTTTCCCTTCATCAATTTCTTCACTTTCATCACTTTCAACATATGACACCTTACGAACTGACCTGCTAGAAGTTCGAACCTCACTGTTTCTTCCACCAATATTTGTTGACATAGTCGCCTGGGCATTAGGTTTACGAAGATGTGCACCTCTCTTGGTCATGTTCTTGAAAACAGCATCAATATCACTGTCAGAATCCTCTGCTGAATACTCATCTTCTTCAAATGATGGTTTCCCTCTCTTTTGTCGTCCAGAAGCATGTAATGACTTGTGCTCTCTGGCAGATTTTGTATTCCGCCCACCTTTACCATGTTGCCTACTGTTAGGCTTCTTTGTGTAATAAGAATCATCACCACCATCTGAGATAACCAAATCACCACTGTTATTATCTTCATCTGAATCTTCACCCTCCCAGTCTTTATCCTGATTTCAGTAAAAAGTACTTTATCAGGGTAAAGGCATTGGTATAAAATATTGGTATGCAAACAATATAATCTGAATCTACAGCGTTTTCTTGTCATGTCTAGCAGCATGCACTAAAATAAGGCAATAAACTAATGGAAGAATGTAACAAGTCATGGAATGATACATTGGACTTAAAAGCAGCAGATTTCACAATAAAATCATGACAATCGGCGAATAAGCTTTGTGATAAATCCACATGCTGTGCAAAATACAAAGGCAGTGAACCATGCTTCAAATAACAGATATTTAAGGGCAAAGGTAATAATAACCTTGTCACCTGCGTGACCACTAGTGATGCCATAATCAGGGTCAAAGTCTGCATCATCAGGATCATCTTCTGCAAGCGAGAGACAGAGAGCTCCAACATCAAACAGTAAAAGAAATTGCCACTTACTACATGATATTCAAGCATCTCGTCACTTATTCTAGTGGAGGTGTTATTTAAACAAATCAGAAAGTGCAACAATAACAAAGAAATTACCAACTTCATCTTCTTCCTCATAATCAGCATCGCCATCATTATTATTGTCATCGTAACCTTCACTATTGTGCAAACCTCTTGATCTCCTGGAGACATTATTCTTGATAGGAACTGGCTTTGTTTGCAGCCTAGAACTCAAGTCAACAGAATGGCTAAACCCTCTATAATGCACCGAGTCACTTTGATCCTCCCCATCCTGCTCATAGTATTCATCAGACAACATCTCATCCGCAGGGACATCAGAATGGCCTTTGCCCCCCTTATCCGCTTCTTTTTGCCCCTCTTCATCTTCTGAATCCAATCTATCATCCCTTCCATTTGATACATTATCTTCTGACCCTTCTGCATTTCTATCCTCTGATTTGGAATCCTGTCCTGAATCGGATGCCCCTGGAGTACCCATGGGTTGGCAATCCTTCCAAAAACTGGAACCCCATTTTCCAGCCACATTTTTCCTTCCAGAAGGCTGCAGCTCTGAATTACTCGCACCAGCATCATGATTGGAAGCTACATTACCTTGCAACCTCACCACATCATCCGGTTCGCTTTCATATTGCACATCTGTGTTCATATCCAATTCTCTTTCACTAGAAGTCAAATCTACATCCTCATTGCCCAACATTCTACCTACACCCTGACCTTGCCTCTTTTCTTCAAGGACACTCTGTGAAACTGCTTCGTTTGTATAATTCCTGAAAAATGCCATCCTCTCACATGGAATTATTTACTGCATTTCCCTTTCAGAAATGCTTGCTATGAATTCAATGCAGGAGGTAACTTCTTCTGTTGTCTCCTACAGTTCCCCACGCCTAGAAACCACCAACTAATTAAAATAAACAACAAAGAAGAAAGGCTAATATTAAGCTTCACAAAAGTTTATGGTAAAAAGCAGACTAAGAAGAAGATAATTTTTTGTCTTCAAAGAGAAGAGTTCAACTTTAACCCCATATTCTTCACAGCATTAGTTAGTAAAAAATAAAACCCAAATTTGAAAAAAATATATATATATATATATATATTTATTAAGTGAAGATTATAGTTAAGGTAGCAGATAATAGAATAATAGAATCTCTGATAACAAAACCTCATTCATTCTGTAATACATTTAATAACTGAGACTATAGAAAATTTTAATCACAGTACTGCCAGATGATGGTATTTGAAACCTAAAAAACTTAAATCGAACAAAACCCACCTCACCAGAATCAAAACCAACCGTCGAAGACTAAACAAGAGCAGAAACAAGTGCCTAAAAGAGTTCAAATGATTGTAGCGATGAAAGAAGCATCAAAGCAGGCTCAATACACTCAAAAATAATCAGAAACCGAAGCGAAACCAATCCTAATCATCACTAGGGCCACTAAAAAACAAAACAGGAGATGCAAACAAAGCAAACTATAGATCCATGAGTGAGGTTACAAATCAAATGACTGCACACTTAAAACTCCAATTTATAAACCCTAAACGATCAGAAAACCCTAAATTCGTAATCGGGAGTGTTTAATTAACGAAAATAAACATCGGAGTGGGAGAATCGTGCCAAAAATCGAAGCCGACTATTTAACAAGAAGCTAGCCTTCAATAACTGAATAACACGAGTGATTTATCTAGCTAATCAGGTCACGATATTTTTTCAAAAAAAGGAGAGAGTGCACAGATTAATGTATGGCGCACCTTAAAAATCGCCGGAATAGAATCGCCGGCAGGTAATGAGTTTGAAAAGGAAAAGAAAAACGGTGTCGTTTTGGACGTTTCGGTTTAAATGTTAACGGGTTGGGTTTTGTAGTTTTGGCGGCGGTTTTTGCCTAGACGCGCCGAGGGTGAAGTTAAGAACGGTGACGTTTGAAAGGAGGACGACGAGTCGATTTTGGGATTAATCGTCGATTGGTGTCCGTGGGAGAGAGGGAGAGAGAGAGAGACGTAGATTGGTGTCCGTGAGAGGGAGAGAGAGAGAGACGCTAACAATGAGTCGTTTTTTAGAGAGAGAAAATAAAAGATTTGTTTCTTAGTGTTTTTCAATTTTCAAAGAGAGAGGCAGAGAGGAGAAAATTAAAACATTGATTTGGGTTTCGAGGCTTTTATTTATTTTGGGGGATAAAAGTGTTTTAGTTTAAAAGAAAAATGTAAAAGTTAAATCTCTCTTAATTTTGTGCATTGAAGAGAGAGGAGGCGTGGGCCCACCAGACGATTAATCGGACGGTAAGCGCGAGACGAGTGTTTGGAGCGGTGCACGCTGCTTTCAATTTGAGGGTTGAGGTGAGTGACGGAAATGCCCTTGGATGAATTTTCTTCCCTTCCAATAGCGTCTATCAACAAAAGAGAGCCAGCCTGTGGTGAAGATCCTTTTTAGTCGGTTGTCGGGTGGATCGGATGTTCTCAGCAGAGTTTTTAAACCCGCCCAATGAGCACGTCATTGATTCTGATAAAATTATCGTATAATTTTGAAGTTAATCTAGCTTTTTTTTATAAATTAAAATAATAATATTTACCACATATCATAAGAGTGTGTTTGGTATTGCTTTTGCTTTTGTGGTTGAAGTTTTAAAAAAACAGTTTCATGAAAAGCACTTTTAGTTGTGGTTCATAATAATTTTTGAAGTATTTGGTTAAAATTGTGGTTGAATTTGAGGTTAATGAAAAACAGTTTTATGTGTTTGGTTACCAACTTTTTCATATTGCTTTTAGCTTGTGAAATTACTTTAAAGAGCATAAACGCGCGCGCACACACACACACACACACACACATATATATATATATATATATATATATATATATATATATATATATATATATATATATATATATATATATATATTTAAATATTGTATTAATAATCATAATTTCATAATATAATAAATAATTTAAGTAAATTAGACATTTCATTTCATTCTCCCATCGAACTGTTTGTAAATCCATACGTGAAGGTCTTTGTGATCTTTGACTATTTGATCGAAGAATAACATCTGGTAAAATATCATCGGAAATAAAATTAGAATTGCAAGATAAAAATTATAGTGTGATATCTTTTAATATATTTATTTATTTTAATTAAGTTTTAAGATTTTTATATTATTTTAATATTAAAAAATATAATAAATAAATAACCTAGAACCATCCCCCACCCCCACCCCCACCCCCACCCCTCTAGAACCATCCCCCTGTTCCAGCCCCTCATCTCACCTCCCCTCTCGATCTCCATCTCCTTCCAGCCCCTACCCTCCCCCCTCTCCTCTCTCAACTTCTCCATCTCTAGAATAAAACCACCACCACCCCTTCCAGTAGCGAGACCCCCAAGACAGAGAGATGATCGATTTGTGTTTGCGAGTATCTTTTTTTTCCTTTGCTTCTCTTCTCTCTAGTCAATACTGGTATGGTTTGCAGCAAAGAGGTGATCAATTTGAGGTTTTATTAGGGAATTAAATACTAACGGTAATATTGTTGTTGGATTCGATTTATTTATGGTGATTTTGCCCATGCTTAACGGTTTGAGAAGCAACAAAAGCATAAGTTTTTTGCTTCTTCAAATAAGCAGGTTTGATTTATTTTTATGGTGGGTCCCATAGCAAATTAAACTTTTTTTTATTGTTACCAAACACTTGTTAACCTGTTTTTTGTTGAAACGACATTTCAACCGCAATATCAAACAGCTTCTTAGTTTAGCCCGTGGAAAGCACAAATTTCTCATTTAAGTTTTTTGTTTCATCTTATATGTTATGAGTTCCTTTTTTCCTTGTAGTCTCAACAATAAGGTGTTAGGAAATTTTCTATCCAAGTGTGTATTTGACAATACAAATGATTATCTTATAGTGTTTTTCTATTTAAAACCATAAAAAACACTTGATGTTTTTAGAGAAACTTTTTTTTAGATTAATGTTTACCTATATAATTCTAAAAACCACTTGAACTACAATATTGATAAGTCCTTGGTTTGATTTTAAAAACAATTGATTATAACTAGTTTTTGATCGGGTTTAACTAGGTTTTGACCATGTTTTTCTAGGTCAATCTCGGTTTTTATCTTCTCTTTTTATTAAATCCAAATTCAAGTTGGTTGTGTCCTGGAGTCAATGGATTACAACTAGGTTTTTTATCAGGTTTTGTCAGATCACCAAGTCAACCTATGTTTCTATCTTCATTTTTTTTCAAAATTCAACCCTAAGTCAATTGGGTCTCAGATCAACCTATCAGGCTAAGATGTGTTTTAAAACCATTGTCATGAAATCTTTCTTTGCAAGTAACCAGTAGGAAACATTATTCATGTTATTCATTGCCGAAATATTGTTATTTTAAGAAGAAAAAACTCTCGTATTCAAGTAAACTTGATGTAACAATCATCTAGCCAAATTATTAGGTTATATTATAATTCATTTCTCCATGTAATTATTAGTACCTATTTAAGAGTGTGGTAGTTTCTGCTTTTTTGTACTTTTCAAAAGTGTTTTTATCTTGAACTACATTAAAATAATTTTTATTTTTAACATTAGCATTTTAAAACTACCAAAAAAACACTAAAAAATCATTTAAGAAAAATAGACTAGGGATTGTTTAGTATTGTAGTTTAAGAGGTCTTTGGAGTTTATATATATGCATTTTCAAGTGAATTTAAAAAAAAAAACACAAAAAATAGAAGTTACCACACTCCTAAATTAGCATTGATAATTACATGGACGAATCAATTTTGCTATAACCCTATAACTTAACTATTGTTTGCATAAAGTTTGTTGGGGTGTGAGAGTTTTTTTCTTAAAAAAAAACAAAATTTCATCACTGAATATCGTGGATAGTGTTTCCCTTGCAAAAAAATTAATTAATAACCATGATTTTAAAACTCGGTTTAACCCAATAAGTTAACATGAGACCCAACTAACTTAGGGTTGGATTGTAAAAAAATAAAAAAAGATAAAAACTCGGGTTGACAGTCACCTAACAGAACCTGATCAAAAACTTGGTTGTGATTTGTTGGCTACAAGACACAACCCACTTGAGGTTGGATTTAACACAAAAATAAAGGAAGATAAAAATCTAGGCTGACTTACTGACCTAGTAAAACCCGATCAAAAACCCAGTGGTAATCTATTGACTATATTGTTTATTTTTAATATTAATGCATTAAAATTATTAGAAAACACTAATTTTTTTTTACAAAAAAAACAAGCTAAAGATTGATTGGGATTATAATTCAAATGGTTTTAGAGGTGTTTCTCAAACATTGAGGTATTTTTACACAAATTTGTCATTCTAATGTTTGGGTCATAAAACCAAGACCTAAACAACATGTTCAGGTCACCATTTGGGCTGAGACTCGAATAATGTCTAAGGTATTGTTTATGCCTCAACCTAAATGACTATTTTTTTAAAAAATGTGTTACTAATATTAAGTTGGAGCATCAAATCCTAACTTTGTTAACTGTTAAGGTGGTGTTTGGTTAGTGTCTTGGGATATAAGGGGTGGAGATAAGAAAGATAAAAATATATTTGGTTGAAGAGACAACAACAAATACATGCAAATAAATTAGTCCCTATGATAATTTTAGAATGAGTTTTTGTACTTAAAACACAAAAAGTACATCGTACACATATCTTCACAAACAATGTTTTTTATTCCTAAATATTCATGTAGAAAACCCTCAATTCAAAATTTGTTTAACTAAAACGTGCAAGTATAAAAATAATTAGTATAGTAAGTTTAAAACTTGGCTTGAGGGTCAATCTTGATCAAAACAACTTAATAATAAAATTTCTCATTACTATCATTTTAAAACCCAATTTAGAGATCAATTTATAGCAAGACTAAGTTCACATGCGAGGTTGACCAATGACACGCATCCATATAAGAATAAAAAAACTTGTTATCATAATTTTTAAAATCAAACCCAATGACTGACTTAAGTAAGGCTCGTGTCAATATAGGAATAAAAATGATTATTGTTATGGTTTTAAAACTCGATTCAATGATTGAACTAAGGCAAAACTCATATCATAGATTAAGAAGGTCAATGTGAGGATAAAATATATTGTTATCATAGTCTTAAAGCCCCGACTCGAAAATTAACAAAGGTTAGTACCAAGTCACAGACAAAGAGGGTCAATATAGGTTGACTCGAGTCAAAATATAGATAAAAATAGTTATTATTATAATTTTAAAATTCAATTCCAAATTTAACCCGATTTAATATTCAACTCAAGGCAAGATATAAGTGACAAATTGAAAAGGTCAAAACAGTTGTCCTATTTTTTCTAAAAAAATAAAAAAAAAAGTAACCTTATTTTGATCAAATCTTTTTTAAAAATCATCATTAGGTTTTCAACTTGTGTGTTTATCCCATATTGATTTGATTTTTTGTTTAGGTCAAATCAGGTTAATACTTATTTTATTTTTTTCTCAAATTCAATCCATACCCAAATTAATCGAATTCTGGGTCAACATGTTTAGCTAATCATGTTTTTATATTCAGGGCTAATAAACATAAAACAAAATATTTTCTAATGTATAAGTCTTAAGACAATACTTATTAAGATAACACTGTATTTTTATATATTTTACTATACTTCGTCCACCATAACAAAACAAGATACAAAGATAGCTATTTTATCATGTACTTCATATATTTATCATGTTTCGAGCACAATCATGTCTTGTCTCATTCATCCTCGTCTTTGTCTTTTATATCTAAAGACAGCAACTAAACATTACCTAAAAAGCCAACACTTTTATTTCCTTTATATAAGTGTGATAAGGTAGCACAATCATGAACAAGTTATTAACATACAACTCCTAAATACTTATAAATAAGCAATAATAGGCATTATAATTCTAAGGCTTACTTTTCATGCTAACAATAACCCATGTCCCAACATAGTTTATAAACATGATCGGGGGATGACATATGACAAATCTTAGGTCATAATTCAAGTGGGTTGACTTGTATTAACCCAGGTGAACCTATTTTTTATCCTATAAGAATTTTAAAAAAAACATCTTATTGGAAATAAAAGAAAACGTCAAAGAGTTTTAACAAGGTTTTTCTTAGGCTAATTGAGTTATGGATCAACCTGAATTTTGGCTAGGTTATATCATGTTATTTATTCCTTTAATTTTTATAAAATTAGGCCCCATGTAGACTTTAAGACATAAGTCAGTCCACCAGATCATGAAAAGTTTTAAAACACATATTTAAGTGCCAACAACTCAATGACTTTAAACAAATGAGCATTAATGTGATCCTCTTAATCACATTGTCAATCACCCCCTAATAAAGTTGAAATACAACCAAGAACTCTAAAAACAAGGTTTGACAAACACACTAATCGTAAAAGAATCTTATACATAAAAGCAAAAAGTACTAAAATAAATCAGACCTAAAGATAACTACATATTTGGAAACTTGAATACAAACAACACTACAAAGTTATTTAATCTTTGACAAATCAAATGTATGATATCTATCCTTGTAAGGAATATATATTACCCTGACAAATCAAAAGGAATAAACTCACATTTATCTTTGACAACTTATTATCCTTTTTGTGATAGCCTTGCAACTGTCAGCACCATTTTTTCCATTAGCCTTCCCACACACACATATATCTCCTCTCCCAACCCATGGTATCTCCCTATCTATGTGATAGCCCTACCACAAACAACCTCTCTTTTCCATTTGATTCTAGAAAAATACCATCACACCACACTTTATTCCTCCTTCCATTACAAACCTATTAAAAACCTATTTTCCTTTGTTTTTTGTTGAGCTTTAGACTCGTCATACCTTTCAACAAAAACTTCAATCTCTTGTGATTGTCTCTTCATTGTCAGCTCTATCACAGTGCTCCACTGTGACCTCACAATTTCCTTCATAACAACAGTCTCTTTCTTTAGTAGCAGACACATTAGAAATCTAGCGACTAATACTAGTACCACTAAATATATCCCAATCGACACATTCATCTCTTACACAATACTTAAACTAACCATCGATGAACCAATAGAGAAAAAACTAAGAGAAAAATTATTGTGTTTATGTTGTTTTTACAGACAAAAGTGACACTCATCGCCGACAAATAAGAAAGGGTAAAAAGATATGCTTCAAATCTGCTAGGTTTTTGGTCATCATCGGCGATGACTCGTGGTTCCATGTGCCGGGTGTGTGATACCCCCTTGTTTGCTACTGTCTTGCTGTTCTTAAAAGCTTTTTACACCATTTCTAGGTTTTAGTAGCTTTTGGAAATTATTATTTTGACAATTTTAAATGACCATTTTATAAATTTAGTATTGATGTGTGTATTCAAATTTTTCTTAATTTTTGTTGTTATATGGACATGTTTAATTTTTAGTTGTATAACTAAATAAAATAAAGAGAATGTGAGTGTGTTGTTTCTTTTTTATTTATATTATTTTTGTTTCAAATACTTGATAAGAAATATATACAAACTAAAAGTTTTAATTAAAAAAAAACATGTGTTTTATTGCAAAAAATACAAAAAAAAATATTTTTTAATGTTTTCATACAAAAATCCAAAAAAATGTACTCACATGCATCTTGGAATTTAAATAATAATTTTATTGAATCTATGAGAATTTAACCAATATTTTAATAATTCATAATTTTAATACATGAGAATTAATGGTAAATTTTTTTTATATAAATACCGGATCTACAAGTATACTAATATTTAAATATTTAGAATTGACAAAAAATTCCTAATATTATTATGAGTTTTTTTCCACCAATTGTTTATTGGAATATTTATTTTGCAATTTCACATGTGTCATAGAAAAACTCTTATGCTTTTCATAATAGATGAACCTTGTTAGGTTATCTACATGAATTGTTTCCTGAGTATTTATTTTAAGCACATGAGCCTATAATAAAAATAAAAAAGCCATATTTATTTACACGAATAAATTTTACTAATTAAAATCTTTAAAACACATTAAAACTCACAATGCAGCTTATCCCATGTAGGGTGCATTAAAAGTGCCAATACCTTCTTAGCCTTAATCAGTCTATTATCCTTGAATGTCTCACAAAATTAGTGTGATTGTGTTTTCTTAGCAACCATGAATCAAACAACTAAGTGACGACTCAAACAACCCCCTAATATCACACGAAGACATATGACAATAATACTAATAATATTATTACTAATATTAGTGATGGTGGTAATAGCAATAGATATTGCTATATGCATCTACGAGACGTAGGTTAGGTTACCGACTAAATAGATTAATTTCATTTTATTTGTTTTTAAGAGGTTAAAGTCGATATTACTCAAGATTTTCACTACGCTGTAAGTTATGTACACCTCAAACTAGATCTGATCTCTTAATTTGATTTAATACAAGAGATTGTTTGTTATGGTAGCGTGATAATGATTATTTTTTTTAAATTAATTTTTTTTTGATATTTAAAATTATTTTGATGTATTAATATTAAAAATTAATTTTTTTATATAAAAAACAATAATTACTATACGATCAATCACTAGTCTAAAACATCTAATGCATCACACGTAAGGGGTATCATGCCGAGCTAGTAACATTACTGGAAGTCTTTATTTTTTATTTTTAAATATGATTGCAATTTCATGCATGCCGAAAGGTGGAAACAGAAAGATAATTTATAATTCAGTGGGTTGTACAAATTCGTCTTTTCACAAAGAGAGAGAAAAACACCCCAACAAAATCCCTCTTTCCACCCCTCCCTCTATCGTTCTCTGAAATTCAACAAAAACAAACCCTAATCTCCAAAATCATCCCATCCGTCTTCATCCTTGAAAACAAAATTGAACCTGTGGAACTGAAAAAAAGAAGGCAAAATGGTGTTGGCGCAGTTAGGAGGGAGCATCTCCCGAGCAATTCAGCAAATGAGCAATGCAACAATCATCGACGAGAAAGCATTAAACGACTGCTTGAACGAGATCACTCGCGCTCTTCTCCAATCCGATGTCCAATTCAAGCTTGTTCGGGACATGCAAACTAATATCAAGAAAATTGTCAATCTCGACGATCTCGCTGCCGGTCACAACAAGCGCAGAATCATCCAACAAGTAATTAATTTTTATTTTATTACTTTTCAAAAAAATAAACACAATTTTATTTCACTTTAACGAGTTCAATTTTTCTTTAGGCAATATTTAACGAGCTCTGCAAGATTTTGGACCCAGGGAAGTCCTCATTTACCCCAAAGAAAGGGAAACCTAGTGTTGTTATGTTTGTAGGCTTACAAGGTAATTTATTCTAGATAACACTAAAATTTCAATTTCCGTGCTTTTGGATTTGTGATATTTGCTTAGAGAAAACATCTAATGGGATTTAATTGTTTAGGGTCTGGAAAAACGACTACGTGTACAAAATACGCTTATTATTATCAAAAGAAAGGATGGAAACCCGCCCTGGTTTGCGCTGATACATTTAGAGCAGGTGCATTTGATCAGTTAAAGCAGAATGCAACCAAAGCTAAAATTCCTTTTTATGGAAGGTAAGTGATTTTTAAGTGGAGAAAAAAAAGGGTTTCCTGTAATGTGATCAATTATTTACTTCTTGTTGTTGATACAGCTACATGGAATCGGATCCTGTAAAAATTGCGGAGGAAGGTGTAGAAAGATTTAAGAAGGAAAATTGTGATCTTATAATTGTTGATACAAGTGGACGGCATAAACAGGAAGCTGCACTTTTTGAAGAAATGCGTCAAGTTTCCGAAGCAGCTGTCTGTTATTTTCTTTTTAGTTGGTTTGCACGCTTCGGTGTTTTTTTTGTTATTCATTGATTGTTATTGCACTGAAATTTGATCCCTTTTCATTTTGTGTCTTCCAGAAACCGGATCTTATTATATTTGTTATGGATAGCAGTATTGGTCAAGCTGCATTTGATCAAGCCCAAGCTTTTAAGCAAAGTGTTGCAGTTGGAGCTGTGATTATTACCAAAATGGATGGTCATGCAAAGGGTGGTGGTGCGCTTAGCGCGTGAGTAATCTGGCATTTGTTCTAGTATACCACAACTTCCTCTTGCTTAAGGCATTTGTATTGATTTCTGGTTTACAAACCATGTGCAGTGTCGCAGCAACTAAGAGTCCTGTCATTTTTATTGGTACTGGAGAGCATATGGATGAATTTGAAGTCTTTGATGTCAAACCTTTTGTTAGTCGTCTTCTAGGTATTCACTTGCCTTCTACCTGTATCACACCTTTGTTTTGATGTTCTACTTACCTCTGAAACTTATATGATTGTTTTTGATGTTCATAGTGTTCACATTATTATGATCTTCCTATTAGGCATGGGTGACTGGTCCGGATTCATGGACAAAATTCAGGAGGTTGTTCCCATGGATCAACAGCCTGAGCTTCTACAAAAGCTGTCAGAAGGGAACTTTACCTTAAGGATTATGTATGAGCAATTCCAGAATCTACTAAAAATGGGTCCCATTGGCCAGGTTCTCTACTCACTTTTTTGTTTATCAAATCTCTGTTAAGAGAGTGTTCTACTTCAAATATTCATCTCAAACGTGTGTGTATGGCAGGTAAAAACAATAATTTTGATCAGAACTTCCTTGTGACTGATAATTAATGTGCTAGTTTACAGCGCTGTGTGCCTATTGGCACTGCATATGTTTAGAGAAAATCATCATCTCTGGAGAGAGTTTCCATGATCTGTTGTTAATTCCTGAACATAGATTTTCTATCTTTCTTCTTCTTAGCTTTTTCTTGTTTCGGCATGTAGATAGTTGCTAATTATCATGCAAAGCTTTAGTGAAACTTGATTTTTTTTCTTTCCTCTTTATGAGGAATTAATGGCATAGACAGTTGTTACAGAATGGAAGTACTGGGCATCTCATTTGTTTATTTAGAGACAGGCTCAGTTGTAAAAACTGTTTAACCTCCCTAATTCCATCTGTTTACTTCGCCAATGAGGAAGAACGATGATAAGTTTCCTGGGAATATGGATAATTATTCCTATGTCAAATTAAACCTTGAAGTTGCTTCTGAGTGTATCTGCAAATACCTTCTTAATTTCTATATGTATTAATTTAAGGAATCTGTAAGTTGGAGACTCATGATTGGTTATCAGAGTTTGTTACCTAATACAGCATTTTCAACTGGAATAATTATGGATGTTTAATTCATTTAATTTTGAAGGAACTGGTGCCATTACAGAAACTCATAGTCAATATTATTAGTTATCAATTGACTCTTAAATTTAAAATGAATAGTGAGAAGTGACATGAATATTTCTTTGCTCAGGATGGTCCTAAGGGTTACCTGGTCAACTAATTCATTGCTCTAGAAAAATTCAAATTTTGTGGATCGCAAATTATTTATAAGAATAAAATGAAATAAGATAAAAGGTTTAACCATGAGCTTGTAGCTTAGTGGTATTCTTACACAAGCAAGAAGGGTGAGGTTTCTAGTTTGAGTCCCACCTTTGTAAATTTAACCTCAATAAAAATTGGAACACTTTTAATAAAAGGTTCACACGACTGTAAAATATGGATTGTGATCAGATACTTTTTCCATTTTTGACTTTTGCGTTACAATCTCCTGGATTTAGAATATGAAAATTAGAGTAGACTGAAAAAAGAGGTCTATCAGAATTCAATAAGATGAACCCACCATAAATAAGTGAGCTTTTGTCTATGGTCATCTGGATGCTCATCAACACCCTCATGTATCATAACAGATGGTTCCCAAGATGATACGAGTTGTACTCTAGATATGAGAATCTAACACATTTTAACATCATAGCGATTCATATGGTTATTTCAAATATTTCACCTAGTTTTTGTCAGCATATTGTAACATCTTGTTTTACAAGAATACCTTTTAACGAGAATACCTTGGAAAGTGAACAAGATGAAAAATGACAAAATTGCGAGGGAGGACAATAATGCCTTAGAGAAAGGAGAAGATAAGCGAGGACATATGGAAGAAAAGGAGAAGACAACATTTTATAGTTTTTTTTGGTTAATTTTCTATTTGTTGAAATGTTATGAACTTGGCAAAGGAAGTAGTAAACTATGGCCCTGTCTTAGGTAATGAAATCTCAAGAGTATTGATTTTATGTTTCCATCTTGACTGTTTTTTTTTTTTTATATCCCCCCTTTTCCTGCCCCCCCTTCCCTATTTTGAGTTGTGACTTTCACTTTAATACTACTCGGGTCCCCTTTTGTAGGTATTTTCAATGCTTCCTGGATTTAGTGCTGAATTAATGCCAAAAGGTCATGAAAAGGAAAGCCAGGCTAAGATTAAGCGTTACATGACCATGATGGATTCAATGACTAATGAAGGTGACTGAGTGCTACTTTACAAATTCACATTGAGAGCATGGCATTGCCTCATGGACACACAAAACATACATTCTTGAATGAGATTATTTGGTTCTTTTGCTGATATCTATCTGTTACGGATGTGATGCAGAGTTGGACAGTTCAAATCCAAAGCTCATGAATGAGTCACGTATGATGAGGATAGCACGGGGTGCTGGCCGTCCAATCAGAGATGTAATGGAAATGTTGGAAGAGTACAAGCGACTTGCTAAAGTCTGGAGCAAAATGAAGGGGCTTAAGATTCCGAAGAAGGGTGAAATGAGTTCCCTGTCTAGAAATATGAATGCACAGCACATGAGCAAAGTTCTCCCTCCACAGATGCTGAAGCAGATTGGTGGCATGGGTGGCTTGCAAAACTTAATGAAGCAAATGGGTTCAGCAAAAGACATGATGGGCATGTTTGGGGGTGGGGACAAGTAAACGCGTGATTGCCAACAACTACTTGAAATGAATTCCCGTGACAATAATCTTGGTCTGTCAGGAAGATGGTAAGCTGTGTAGAGTGTTTAGTATGCAGGTTGATGCTGAAAAACTGTGGATACTTGTTCTTAAAGGATCAATGCATTTGATTCAGTTCTCAGCTCCCCCCCCCCCCCCCCCCCCCCCCCTGCTGGTACAGACTACAGAGGCTGTCTTGTAGCAATAACTGGAATTACAGGGTACTAAAAAAATGTGAGGAAAGTAGGTTTTACGTCATTAAGTAAAAAAAATTACTTTATTATTTCACCTTTAAATCAGGAATGTTGCTGGGAATATTGAATTTGTCACTTAAGATTTGCTCGGGATAGTCGCCCATTGTATCTTGGTTTAATTACTGATGGGGGACTAGGACATCTTTCCTGGCCCGTGAATATGGTCAAATGGAATTTTACAAGACTGGTGCCCTGTTTTACATTGTGTTATACAAGTGTTTTTGAAAAAGTTTGGAAGCTTTTTATTTTAAATTAAATGTTTTTGGTGTTTTTAAATTGTTTTTATATGTTAATGTTAAAAACTTTTTTTTAAAAAATAAAAAATATTATTTTATTATATTTTTAAATAAAAATCAGTTTTAAAAGCAGTGACTAAAAGGTATGGACGCCATCTACGGCCGGATTGCTCGAGACCTTTTATGTATAGAGCAAGCGACTGCCCAAAAGAATTGTTAGAATGGCAACTCTGTTTCATGCAGTCAATTCTGAAGCATGTTATTGACACCTGGCAATCAAGAAGCAATACCAGCTCCTATACGGAAAATATAATCTATTAGTGTTTTATGGGTAGGCCATGATGACCTGTTAAGTAGTCGGATGTTTCTAAAACTAAACCCATCAAAATCAAAGAACTTTGGGCCAAAAACTTGTTTCAACAAGTTCAACTTTCAAAACATTTAGTGTCTGCTTGCTTTTAAAACACATGTAATAGGTTTTTTTTTAAAATGTTTTTTTATTTAGAAATATATTAAAATAATATATATTTTTTATTTTTTAAAAATTATTTTTGACATCAATATTTGAAAATGATCTAAAAATATCAATTTTTTTTAATAAAAATAAAAATAAAAAATTTTATTTTTTTTTAAATATTTTTTAAAACGCTATACCAAACATGATTTTAATACAGGGAAAACACCTTCCATTCTAGAAGATCTGTTATCATCTCCAATTCTCCATGCATAAGTCTTATGCCCTTGCTACGAATGAATGAATAAATAAATAAATAAAAATAAAAGTCATTCTTTCTTTGGAGCAATGTGATTATATTTTTATGTCTGAATTTTATTTTATATTTTGCTATGCTTGCAATTCAGGGTACAATTATCTTTTTTTAAATAATGCATTAGTCATTATAAAATTAATTGGGGATAAATGGGTCAATATCTTTTTTATATTATAATAAAATAACTTTTTTAATCTTAAAAGAAAAAAAAAATTAAGCTTTCATATAAGGATGTTTTAGTCATTTGAAAATAATTTACACCCTTAAAGTTACAAGTCATACCTTTTAAGAGAAAAAAACAAAATGAACCTGCAGAATGGGGTTTTCATCTTTTCCATTTAAAAAAACAAAATGAAATTGAAAAACTACCTTGGAGTGAAAAAAAACTAAGGTTTATTTCGAGGGTGTCTTAATCTTTGTATTTTGATTTTGTTGTTACTTTCTAATCTGATCATGTATTGTATGCTAAATTTATATTATCAAATATTATTAAGAACATGGCACACGTTTTCGAATGATGGTCTCCACGTCATTCAGGTGGCATGTGAGGTTCCTTGTGTTTACCAAAATCAAGCTTTTATGGCAACGAGGGGAGCAATTGCTATCTTTTTTTTTAGCGGTGTGACACATGCTTAAGTGTCGTTTGCTAATGCGATTGAACCCGTGTTTCGAGCAAAAAAACAGTTTTGTAGTGTTTGGTAACAAGAGAAAGCATATTAAATTGCTACGGGTTCCATAACAAAAAACGACTGAAACTTTTTTTCTTAATAAGCAGGAGATTCATGCTTTTCCTGCATTTCAATTTACTTGCGTGAAGCCACTACAATGACTGCTTCTTATACCAAATGACCGTGAAGCCACGAAGACAGTCATGGATGACACAACCATGGATGGCACAACTGCGAAGAAGAAGACGATGACACAACCAGAGCTGAGAGGAAGAAGACAATAACAAAACCACCAACCAACAACCAACCTTGACGATGACAGGATCACCAGAAGCTCTCTCTCTCTCTCTCTCTCTCTCTCTCTCTCTCTCGGTTGCAACTTTCTCTCTTCAAAATAGCCATGGATGCATCTTTCTCTCCTCAGTAGTCACCGGCGAGCACCACTAGCTGCCCTTTCGGCACCGTCAACCTCTCCTCTTCACCGTCAGCACCTGCACCATCCAGTCTTCTCCCATAGCGCCAACGAGCAGCAGCAACACCCTTCCAACGCTGCCTCCAGCCACCATAGTCTACCATTTACGACGTCACCACCACAGGAAGAACTACCTCGCCCTCCTCTACCCATCGGCATCGGCCGTTGAGCCTCTTGTCATCATCTATCGGTGCTACTGTTCATGTTTTAAGAAGACATGAATAGTGTACCGCACCATTTCACTTAACATATAAAGCTGGACTTGGGTGGACCTCCTCTCAGCCCAGCCCAGCCCAAGTCCAGTAGAGTTGGGCTTTTTGACCCAACTTGGCTGGACCGACCCATTTAGTTGGGTCAGACCCAGTCCATTTTTTTTTAAATATATTTTTTAAAAAAATTAAAAAAATATATAGATAGAGATCAGTCCTTATGAAAGGGAAAGCCACGTGACTTCGTTTCACTCCACAACCTTATTGTTTTTCGATTGATTATGAATCAGAAACTTGCAATTGAATTTGATATTGAAATTATATCTCTACAACTGGATCGTAGATGTTGTTGCTAATGATATTGTTACCATATGTTGTTCCTCGATCAAATAGAAAAGGATCACAGAGGCATTCACGTATCGATTTAGTTCGTGATAAAATTGCAAGTAGTTTGATGAGAAAATGAAAATAAATATTTGTTTTTTTCATGAATTATTAATTATATTTTATTGTTATAATTATTACTCTACAAAATTTAAAAACAATATATATATATATATATATATATATATATATATATATATATATATATATATATATATATCTGTGTGTGTGTGTCCTTTAAAGTAATTTCATAAGTTGACAACAATATAAAAAACATGATAACCAAACACACAGAACTGCTTTTTATCAACCTCAAACTCAATCATAGTTTTAACCAAACACTTCAATTTCAATTATGAACCGCAACTAAAAGTGCTTTTCATGAAACTATTTTTTTAAAATCTCAACCACAAAAACAAAACAATACCAAACACACCTTAAAGAGAGAGGGCTAATTAAATCGTGGTGAAGTTTTTATTTAACTTTCTTCTCTCTTTTATCTTTTTTTCCTTAGAAACTCATGCTTGACCTGAAATCTTAAATTTAATATGTCCTCTGGTTTGTGATTTTATCGATTTTGACCGTCTTTATTTTGATTATTGTTTATTTGACTTTGATGCTTTTAGAAGTTTTTTTTTTATTTTTAATTTCACTTAGGAATTTATTCAATTTGAGTTTTAATCTGATTTGTTCCCTCTACTTTTGATTGTTATACTTCCGTGTTCTATACATTTTATTTGCAATTTCATCCATTCCAATTTTATTGCATCTGTTTTCAAAATCCATTTTTTGTTCCCATTCTTTTCATTTCTACTTTATTGTCTTTTTATTGATTTCTTTGCAATTATGTCCCTTAATATTTAATTAATTTTTTTACCTAGATTTGATCCTTATTCTTTTGATTTTTTTTTTATCATTTTCTTACTCTTTTTTTTTCAATTTAACCTTTGATTATGTTTTCTTATATGATATTTGATCTAAATTGTTTGGGTTTCAAATTGTTTAATGGTTAGATATTTTATTTTGACTTTTTTTTTTCATAGTTGTCTTCCAATAGAGCAATCCTTTATTGACATTTTTTTTTAATTTTTAATTTGATATATGATTATTATGACGTTAACTTCATTGTTTGTTCCATATTTTTTTTGCATTATCATGATCTCATATCCTGAACAATTGGTTAATCAAGTTAACCATTATTGACTCAATTTTTTAACATATTTTTTTTATAATTTAATCATTTAACATTAAATTATTGCCCCCTTAGCTATCTAATTTTTTCACTTCTTTTTGTTAGGTTGTCTCGAGTGCTAGTTAGTCAAGTCAGATTAATTTGCCTTTTTTACTCAATTTTTGTATCTAACTTCAATTTTTTTTAGGTTCTTCTTTTGGAAGTTTTTTTTTTATATCAGTATCATGTCACATGTTGCGGATTAATCAAGTTAACTCGGGTGTACTCAAGTTTTTTCCTCAAATTTGTTTTATGTGTTTTTTTTCAGATTTATTATTTTGCATTAAATTACTAGCCTTTAAGCTTTGTCATTTTTGTCTTCTCTTATTGTTTTGTTATTATGAGATCTAGTTGGTCAAATTAACCTGGGTCATATTATATTTTATTTCTCAATATTTTTTTTTATATAACTTCAGCTTTTTTGTTTGGATATTCTTTTGAAAGTATTTTTTTATCCTGATCTCATATCACGAGTAGCGGTTGGTCGAGTCAATCCAGCTTGACTCATATTTTTGTTTCTAGATTTTTTGAGTTTTTTTAGCTTTATCATTTCACATTAAGTTATTGTCCTTAAGCTGTTATTTTTTCAATTTTCTTTCATTGTGATTATTTCAAGAGCAAGATGGTAAAAAATAACTAGGTGAGCTCTTTCTAAAAAAAAATTGTTTTGTTTTTTACTAAGTTTTTATTTTGATTTTTTTTTTATCTCAATCTCATATCATAGTTCTAATTTATCAAGTTGGCCAGTTGACTTGAGTTTTCTTCTTCATTGTTATATTTTTTTCGCTGGTTGTTTCAGTCTCATTTTGAATCGTGTTTTAGTACATTTAACCTCATTTATCTTTGATTATCATCGCCTGAATATCCCTTTCTAGTATTGAAAAAAACTTAACCGAACCACCTATCCAATTTGACTTAAAAATTAGCTTGCTGGGAATGCCAGCGCAGTCATGAGGATGGCATATTTTAGCAGGAACCCAGAAAAGGTAGAATAATCCATGTGTATCTTCAAATATTTTCTACGCTGCAGATTCCTTATCTATTAATGCATTTTGAAACGCACATAAGCAGCCCTGTGATATATTTCTGGCAGAAGGCAAACTTCGCAATTAAACACACAAATACAGTAAATTGAGTACAAAATGTGATATCAAGGGGGTGTTAGTTTCTATTTTTACGAGGAAGATTACAACATCCTGCAAAATTTCCTAATGAAAACCTAAACTTGGTAAATACAGCATCAAACTTAGTAAATTCACTACACAAATACAGTATCTTGAGTGCAAAATATGATACGAAGGGGATGCCTTTATTCTTCTTCCGAGTGCAAAATTTCCTAAGTTTAGAGTAAGGGTGAACCATAAGGACAGGATGAGAAAAACCAGAGAACTCGTTGCTAAGATGGTATAGCACCCTAGATTTTAATATCATCACCGATGAATTCTCCTCTTGCATCCCAAGGACGATTTTCAAAAGACTTTCCAAGGATGCTGCGCTTCTCATTTACAGATCCATCTTCGCGGCGATATTCTGGAAAGTAATCCAAAAATCCTTTACTTCCTAGTTCATCAAGTCCATCGAAGAGGAAGTTTCTGACCAAGTCCTATGGAGCAGATGTGAGTTAAGAATTGCACCGGCAATTAGTTGCAAATAATGGATAACAGATTCAGTAAGTTGAGAGTGATACCTGTGCATGACTTTCTCCAATCAACCTTTTAAGAATTCCATGGCCGGGATCCTGCTTCCAGAATTTAAATATGTTGGGCCAGAAATGAGAGAAGTTTTAAAAGATGCCAAATATTTATCTGCTCAAACATTGTAATTATGGAATTGCACTGCATCAACGATAAACCCCTGCAACTGTAATTAAAGAATTTCACCATAGAAGAAGATATCTACCTGAAGGCACCAATATTCCTTGTCAGGTGAGGGTTCGAGACAAAGAATGAGTTTGGATAGGGCTTTAATGATAACAATTCTAACTACCGAGTTGATTCTTTTCAGGCTTTTTTTCCTGAAAACTGGGTAACCAGAAGTTTATCCTGCCTAAAATCTAAAATCCCTCTTCAAGATGTTAGTTGTTAGAACAACTCTTTGCAGTTGAGAGCATCTATTCTTTTTTTTTATTCATTTTATTCCAAATGAATCATGAGGCTAAATAAAATAGCATAGAAAACAAGTATTTTTCTCTTTCTTTCACCTCAAGGAACCAAATTTATTACATAGTTAATCTAAATGGCAATCTGTCTCAGTTTCTACCCTTTGATTTTCTAGCATCAAATGATCATTTTTAATCTCTGAAGTTCAATTCAAGGGCTTTAAAAGCTTATTACCGCCCAGCTGATTGGTACTCAAAAATTATAGTTACAGATCTTACTTGAAACATTTTCAAAGGAAGAAAAGTAGAGAAATGAAGACATGTATGATCACTTTAAGCACCTGTGCTTTTAGAATTCCAATAGCCAATCACAAGGGACTGACAGATTTGATGGTCCACATGAAATAAGGTGAAAGGAGATAAAAAGGGGGGAAAGACATCAAATGATCACCTTTTCTGCTCTCCACGTTAGATACTTATGTTGCGCTTCACGATTGCTTTTAATATAAGATGGATCTATCTCCTCTGGTGCTTGGGCAATCAATTCAAGCCATGCCTGAAAGAGAATAGGATACTAATAATTGACCAGCTGAAATTGGTGCTTTACATTTTATTTGAAATATGAACCACCAAATCCATGCTAATTCTCATTCCAACTCCAGTTTATATCTCATCATTAGCATATCAGCTTAAATGTAACATAAAAAAGCAATCAAAACCATTAAGCAACCTGGTAGTACTCTTTGAAAGCAGAATATAAACAATCATATCTATCCTGACTCGGAGGAAACTTGGTCCATATCACGATCGGTGAGAAAAACTTCAAGGACTCGCTTGTGAGCTTTCCTCCCCAAGGGAAAAGCTGCATGAAATCCGTGTTCAGTAACCATATCATTGATTTTAAATCGGATCAAGAAACAAACAAGTCATGTCTATTGTCTATTTGATGTTCCAGGAGAAAGCATTGAAGTTACCTCGCTATACCTGAGACCTAAAGGAATTAATCTCTTAAAGTACTTTTCCTTGTAGTTTCTTTGGTCAATGACATCGTGCAAGGGGTTGAGGTCCCTACAATGGGTTAGCAGTTCCAGAAACCTCAGTGATTAGTTCCAGCTTAAAGAACAAAATGATGGGGGGGGGGGGGGGGGGGGCTGATAGCTGAAACAAGCAGCTAAAAAAGCACGCATGCGGGAACATCCTATGCCAGTGAAACAGTAGAGAAGAACTGAATCTCCAAATGATGAGCTTCATTTCTTTTCCTTGCTCCACATCAGATTTGCATAGATAAATTATCAAGAGAAACTCTGAGCAATGGAATGGAAATACGAAGCTGAACAACAAACTAAAAACCCAACAAAAGCAGAAAAAGGTTCCATATATAGAGAGAATTTTAAAACAGGATCGGAAAAGAACAGAGAAAGGAAGAGAAGAGAGCTTACAACACAATGATGTTCATGGTAGCAGTGGTGAAAAAGTTGGCACAAAATATGGGTGCATCAAATTCAGGTCTGGCAAAAACAGCAAGATCCAAAATCTGCACAAGTTTTCAGAAGTCAGTTATTACAGATTAAAACAAAAATGTTCAATGTCTCCATGATGTTAAGGAACCATCTCACCTAAAAGCTTAAGCTGTTAGGTGAGACCCCAAAATATGATTTATATTATTCTCTAACACACCCTTTCAAGTGAAAGCCTTTTGGGCTTGAAACTTGCACAAGTCCACACTATCTTGTGTCTGATTTTTATCAAATAGAATAGGGATGGTGAGATTCAAACTCGTGACCGTTGAATCAACAAGGCTCTGATACCATGTTAAGAAACCATCTCACCTAAGAGCTTAAACTGTTAGGTGAGACCCCATTTATGATTTATATTATTTTCTAACACATGCAGCCAAAGATTTTTGTGGTGCTACAAAATGTGCCTGTAACTGGATATCTTTTGCAAACTTAGAAGTACAAATTCCTTCATGACGAGATCACAAGTCACAGGGAAAGTTGGGAGAAACTAAAATGGATGGAATGAGAAAAAGAATATAACATGATTAGGACAAGAGCATGTAGCCTAGTTCTGCCAGGAGCATTGTGATGAAAAAACCTAAATAAGTATGGATGGCATTCTGAAGAAGTTTAATCAGTTCCTTTAGAAGGTTACATTATAATCATATCACATATGCCAGTGATAATTAAAACCAAGTACAAGAAATACTTTTTACGCTGCAGGTAAAGGAACACATGCAAAGCCCAATAACAAAAATGAGTAGCTTAGCTGTAAAATGTAATATCATAAGAAAAAACTCAAATTAACATTACACACTCATGATTTTTCCCCCTCAAACACCCGAGGGTGCAAGAACACATAAAAAGAAACGAGCTTGCTACAAAATCATACCTTGATTGCTTCATTTTCAATGCTCAAACTACGCAGGAGTCTCATCTTGGGGGCTTGGAATGAAAGCATTTGAAGTTCTGTTGTTCCATCCATTGCAGTCAAGGAACTATATTTCTCCTGGTCTCAAAAAAGTTGTTCTTGTTATATATGTAATCATAATATATAACTTAAATAATCGATTGTTTTCGGCTGCCAAAGAGTTTTGTTTGTTTATTGAAATTCAGTGCGCAGCAATCAGTAAAAGAATTTCTTTGGATTTGGCGGATCACGTAGTGAGCAATCAATAAACAGTCCAACCACGAGTTTTTCCTTCCGCAGAAACCAGAAGGCACAGCCATCTGAAACAGAGTGCTGAAAGAACCAAGGGTTGTAGACTCTAGAGGTCATTATGTCTGACACTAGTGTTCTAATGCTGTGTGATCCTTGGAAGTAAATTGGGGAGGGAATGAGAAACTATCTTCAACTGTATAACCATCAAAGTTCATATTTGTGCAATGAATAACGTTGAGTACAATTTCTAGAGCCAAAACATGCAAGCAAATCAAAACGGAATCTTTTGGCTTAGATATTAAGCACCCACTCTATTATAAGCAGCTAAAGAAAGACATTTTACCATCCCTTCCTCAACTCTTAACTCACATTTCTTAAACAAAATGCAGTTTCTCTATAATCAATGGCCGAAAGAATATATGAGAGATCAAGCCAGACTTTCAAATTCTTAATAATCAATGGCCGAAGTATGACAAATCACAGAAATATTTCTGGGTGCTACCCCCTCAACATCCCAAGTTACAGACCAAAAAGGTTACCATGAACTCCTTTGTAATTCAAACACCAAAGCCCAGATTCATTTCCAACCCTCTAAAAACAAAACTCAATAAAGAATCTCAATACAAACTGAAGAGAAGAGCTCGATTCAAACAAAACCAACCCATTTCTGCTTCCCATGAATAATACAAGAAAAAAAGGTGAGCAAGAAATAAAATAATACCTGGAGAGGAGAAGGGATCAAAAGGGTTCGCCGTTTGGTTTCGTCGAGAGCGAAATGAATGAACTTCTGGTAAGAAAAGGGACCTGCCGAGGCTTTCAAGACATGACGAGATTTACGCTTCCTGCCCGAGCAATTAGGAACGATGCTGTTAGTGATTAAGCTGCTGGTTAGCAATTGAGGAGGTTTTATTAGTGAAGAAGACAGGCAAGAGGCTAGTAAAGAAGAACATAAGTCCATTGAAGTGAAGCTTTCACTGAAACTCTCAACATTACCTCACCGTTTACTAAAAAGAAAAGTACTTGTGCTACGTGCTGTTTCTTTATCCTTACATATGACATGTCCGTACAAGTACTTTAATAACTTTTGTCTTCCACATTTTTGAGGCAGTGAGATCATCGATGGTTTCATTCTCTTCCGTGTGCTCATATTTTTCAAATCTATAAATTTAACAAGTTCAGAATAAACAGGCCTGACTAGTTCATTGGAAGTTGATGTGCTGCCTATCTGATTTTTTTTTTATAAATGAAAGTTATTTAGTTGTAGTTAATATTATTTTGATATAACTGATTTGATAATTTTAAAAATAACTTAATGATAAAACTATAATTTAACTAAAAAACAGCTCGAGATTTAGACCTTTAGCATGGAAAAAATAATTTTATAAATTGATAGTAATATAAAAAATATAGTAATCAAACACATGAAAGTATTTTTCATTAAACCTCTAACTCAACCATAATTTAAACTATAAACTTCAATTTCAGTTATGAACCGTAGCTAAAAGTATTTTTCATGAAATTATTTTCTTAATCTCAACCACAACAGCAATCGCAATACCAAATATGCTCGAAGATTTCTATCCTCAATTATGTTAGATCAATTTCAAAGCAAAATGTCATTTTGAAAAATTAATAAAATAATTTTTTAAATAGCGTAAATAAAATTGATTTAGAAAAGTCAACTATATTCAGATGTCCCATCCGTGACCCGGGTTCTAAGCAAAGTCATGTATATGGTTGAGTGCAATAAATTTGTCCGGGAAAAAAGCTCGCAGAAAAATAACCCAGAAGGGGAAGGACTGAGATGGGTCTGTGGAAGAAGGGTCAAATGAAAAGAAAGGGATATACAGTGCTTCCTGCCCTTGATCTCTTCATCAGATCCAAACTCTGGCTGTCAGTATTAAGGAACCATCTCACCTAAAAGCTTAAGCTTGTAAGTGAGGCCCCACAATATGATTTATATTATTCTCTAACACACCCTCTCAAGTGAAAGCCCTTTGGGCTTGAAACTTGCACAGATCCACATCACTTTGTGCTTGGTTTTTATCAAATAGAATGGGGGTGGTGAGATTCGAACTCGTGACCGCTGGGTCAACAAGGCTCTGATACCATGTTAAGGAACCATCCATGTTAAGGAACCATCTCACCTAAAAACTTAAGCTTGTAAGTGAGGCCTCATAATATGATTTATATTATTCTTTAACAGACAGACCCAGGTAAGAATATTTCAGGAATCTCTATTTATCTGCTGCTGCTGCTGCTCAGCCAAGCCATGTCAGGTGGTAAACACTAAACAGGCAATTTGTTAGAAATGAGAGAAGAAGGGAAGCATGGTGGATTCATCACATTTAAACTCTTTCATGATACATACAATCATTAAAACACTGCTGGTAAGGAATTCGAGTACTGCAGGTGAAGATGATTATCCAACCACAACATAAACCAACTGCTGTCCACGTTTTTCTGTCCATGCTTTTTGGAAATAACTAGGAAACCTCGTAAAACAGGTGTGCCTCGTAAACAAACGAAAACCGGAGGTTATTGTCTTTTTGTCTGATGATTTCAGAAATCCTGCCCCCTTCAAGGCTTAACCAGATGTTATTGTCCAGGAAAGATTCAACTGCTAGTCAGCGACTTTCGGGGCCATGACAGGTTTCTTGATTTGCAGAAGGTCAAATAACACCGCCCTTCAATTTTGCTGACCCGCCAAGTTGTTAGTTGACTAGCAGCAGGCCTCTTCAGGACTCGTCTAAATTATCTTATCTTCATGTTCACTGGATAAGCTCCAGTTCAGTAAGCATGATCCTATGTTGAAAATCTGAAATAATAAGAAAAAGAAAAGCCAGGATTACATCTGAGCTTGCATTTCAACGAACTGGGTATTTAAAATATCCACGGGTTTGACTTAGCCGAAATCTTTGGATCCTTTGCCCGTCACTATTGTATGTGACTGCTCATTGTTATGGTGCGACTCCTTTTCTACTCTTGAATTAGAGAAAATTGTTTTTTTTTTTTTTTATCGTTTTCTTTGGTCCAATAGTCTATTAAGAGATTGTTTAAGGTTAATTGTTTTTTCTCTAAATTTTTAACATTGTAAAAATATATTTAATCTTATAAAATATGAAAAAAGAAGCTTTGTTTTTTAGAGTATTTTGATATTTTCATTGAGTATTTTGTGTAATTGAGGATGTTTTAATATTTTTAGTTTTTTAATAGTTTTTCAATAAAAAAGCTTTTGTCAGGTGCTCCAAACATGCCAACAATTAGGTGGTGTTCACATCATTCAATGGTGTGTGCGACGCATTCGGTGATCAAATTTGATCATTCCATGTCTTCCTAGAAGCATAGTTGTGGTCTTTTTTCACAATAGATTACACATGTGGGTTTATAGTTGTTAGGTTGTTGGTGGTGGTCGATTGATTTCTCTCTCTCTCTTCCGACAGATAAAAGATACAATTGTCCTCTTTTTTTTTTTTTGTTAATTTTAGTCCTTATTCTTTTAATTTCTTATTTCATCATAATTCTTTTTAAAAAAGTTTTTCTTCAATTTTGTTCTTCAATTACAATTTCTCATATATGTATTTCAGTCTTCATTCTTTTAATTCTTTTATATTGTTTTTATTTCTTTTATAGTTTCAGTACTACAAAAACCATCCATATTTTTGTTGGTGTTTCTAAATCCATACTCTTAGTTTTGATTTTTGATTTTTTTTTTATTTTTGTTCTTTTTTTTTAAAAAAAAAGTTTTATTTGTTCTCAATTTAGTCTTTCAATTCTAATTTGTGTTTATTATATTATTTAAATTCATACTTCTTCTTTTGAGGTCTTATTTTCTCCATTGTCTCTTTTGCCAAAGTTTTTATGGTTTTTAATTTTGTCAAACAAAACAAATTTATGGTTTTTTTTCAATGGTAATAATATTTGTTTTAACTTTGTTTTGTTTCTGTTTCACTTGCCTTTTTGTCAAAGTTTTTAATTTTATCCTTCAAAACAAGTTTATAATTATTGTTATTTCAATAATAATAATAATAATAACAATAATAACAACAACAACAAAAATAACATTAATAAAGATAATAATAATAACAATAATAGTTTATTATAGTAGTTGTAATGATTATGATATCAATAATTATGATGATGATAGTAATAATAGCAATAATAATATTAGTGATAATGAAAATAATTACAACGATGATATTAATGATGATAATAATAATAATTTTAATTATATTAATAGTATAATAATGGTGACAATAGTAGAAATAATAATAATAATGATTATGTTTGTGATCAGTAGTAGTAACAACAACAACATCAACAATAATAGTAACAATCATTATAATTATGGTTATAAAAATAATAATGATGATAATAATAGTAATAAAAATAATGGTATATTAGTTATAATGATAATATTTATAACAACAACGCAAATAATGAGAATTATAACAATGAGATTTATTATAGTTGCTTTAAAATTTATAGTTCAACATTAGTTTTTGATCAGTAGTTGTAGCAGCAATAACAACAATAATAATAGCAGTCATTATAATTATGGTTATAAAAATAATAATGATGATAATAATAGTAATAAAAATAATGGTAATAGTAGTTATAATGATTATATTTATAACAACAACACAAATAATGAGAATTATAACAATGAGATTTATTATAGTTGTTTTAAAATTTATAGTTCAACATTAGTTTTTGATAATAAAAAGAGGTCATCCAAGTTTTGTTTAAACCTATTAAATAAATCAATTTATATTGAGTTAACTCTTATATATTTTATTTAAAACTCACGCCATACAAAATCTAAGATAAGAGATTTAAAGATTTATTATTTTATCCAGGTTTATAGTATTGCAAAAAATCTTTGTTTCTAATAACTTATTTTTTATATTTTTAATACATGGTTTGACCCGGAAAATGATCTAATATGACTTTTCAAACCTGTTTTTGATAAAAAAAATATTTAAGAGTATAGTAAAACTTTTTTTTTATAATAAAAATCTAACTTTTCAAACTTATGACTAAGGTTATTAGACCTGAAACACCCTAATTAAAATAACCATGAAGTTCAATTCTTAATTAATCAAATATCAAAGGGTGAAATTGATTTTTTTTAATTATACAAAAGAACTTGAAAAATTATAATTAAAAGAATGAAGATCAAAATCGAAATACAAAATAAATTCTATATTTAATTGAAGGGTGAAATTGAAAGAATTGTTTTTAGTTAAATAAATAAATAAGCATGAGGATCAAAATTGACATAAATAATATTTTTTTATATTAAAATATGAAGTTGAAAAGAATAATAACTTTTAAAAAAAATCAAGAAAAAAATAGAAATCAAAATCAAAACAACAAGGCCAAAATAAAAAAACATAATACCACTATTTTGGATTAAAGAATTAAATTAAAAACCAATACAAAAAGACCAAGGGAAAAAACATAAATAAAAAGAGTAAACACCGAATTGAAAAATATAACATGTGGTAAATTGAGATTGAAGGATGAAATTGAAAACAAATACAACTTTTACAAAAAGACCAATAATAAAAATTATAAATAAAAAGAATAAGGATTGAAGTTGAAATATCAACAATAAAGATAACCAAACTATAATTTTTGGTGGAGGAGAGAGAAAATAAAAAAGGCCTACCACCAACAAATCAGACCTCCATCGTTGACAAACACCACAACACTAGAAAGAGAACACAATAAAACTTTCAACGAATAATGAAATGGCATTTTTTATCATAAGGAGTATCTACAAGTATTGTCCAAAGAGTGTGATGGCCCTATCTAAATGTCACACACCTTAATAACTAGTTTTAAATATCACTATACTTTTATAATAAATATAGTCAACATCTACATGATTTTTCAAAGTATTATGATAATTGTTTTTTAAAATGGTTTTGTCTAAAAATATAGTAAAATAATATAATTTTTTAAATAAAAGCAAAAAAAAAAAAACTTAAAACAAAAAAAAAAATCAGTTTTTCTTAAATACATTTTAAAAATATAAAAACAAACAATCTCTAATAATAAAAATAGTTTTATCTGGCCTGGTCCATTGTCACATTGTCGTCTACCCCGCCAATCATTATCACCACCATCATCAAATAACGAATACGGACAGGAAAATGCAGCTAGACATGGTTGGCACTTGAGAAGAAAAATGGACTATAATGCAATAAACAACAACTTAACAAAACATATTTGCAAGTGGGTGGTGCTGTATAATTCAAATCTGCTACAAACTCCGATATGACAGGTGAGTAGATTTTCAATTACAAACCACAAAAACAACAGGGATAATGTTGATATGATTTCAATAACTAATTGATCCTAGTCAAAGATAAATAAAAAAATGCCAGGAATCCCTTACCACGAGTAAGAAAATCCGGTCATCTAGTCAAACTGGCAATCCCTCCTAGTCCTTATCCATATCTAGGAGTTTGTATAGTTTAAAGTTGTGTTCACTATTCACTATTCTCTTCTTTAATCTTTTGCTATCATCTAGGAAAATTTTACAATCTCAGCAACGAAATTATATAAAAAAAATGTATCCCCTCATGGTAAGTTTATATATTCATGGTTAGATGTGCATATCAATAATAAAAAAAACACAATCGAGTTGTCAACAGTTGATGTCCTTGTTTTGTGGACGAAAAAAAACAAAGTAAAGCTTTTTTTTTTTTTTTAAGAATTAAAAAAGCTTGTTAGATATATATGAATTTGATTATTCATAGAACATTGAATATTCATGCAAACACCTCAGCGATTGACTTTCGAAAACTGACAACAGACTTCCCTGATTTTCTCTTTATATCTCGACTCCCCTTCCATTCCATTCCCAGTCAGTGTCCTCTCATGTTATGATAGCTAGCTTTTGAAGAGAGGGAGAGGGAGAACGATTGAGAGAACGCGATGGCTGGAGGGGCGTTTGCTGATGGAGCAACCTTGAAGAGGGCTCATCTCTACGAGTACAAAACCACTAGTTATTTTATCTTTTCTTGTCTTGTTGCTGCAATGGGAGGATCCCTTTTTGGGTATGATCTTGGTGTATCTGGTTAGCATCTCTTTCACTTTTTGTGTTTCTTGACCAGGTTTTTAAGCTTTAGCCTTCTCTTTTATGTATATATATCGTGGGTTCTTTCCATGAGTGGAAGTTGTGGAACAAAATATATCTGTCTTCACTTATGAGGTCATTAGGTTTCTGTCCAAACATTGGTTAATTAGACGCCCTTCTCTTATTAAAACATGAGCAACTTCACTAAAGAATATAATGAAATTAGGAGTGATCTTGACTCTTGAAATTATCATCATCTGTGTAGTCATTAGTTAGAGCAGTGACGGATCGAAAAAAATAAACAAGCTGGAGACAATTTGGTTTATAGGCACGGCACATTCTACATCGCTTACCAGTGCCAATCACTTGCGACTTCTGTAAAGAGCACCACAAATTAGCCCCATCACTTGATCTTTCTTTTCTTTGCTTCCTTTTTCAATCTGATAGTCGCAAGGGAATAGTATAAGGCAAAATGTTTTCCGGAGAAAACTGTTCCGGCAGATTATACTTGCATGTACATATATGGTGTTGGGACTTTTCTCGTTAAACGAAATTGTGCGTGCAGGCTGATGAAGCAGAAACTTTATTGATGTTCTTAGTACATGTATTTTTCATTTTGATTAGAATATTTGCTCGATATCCTCTCTCAAGATCATAGAAATTAATATTTAGAGATCAGAATAGAGGTAGAACCCCAGCTTCTCTCTGTTTTGTTCTATGAAAAAAACTAATAACAGGTTTCTTTTATAGGTAACTTTTAAGAAACCCAGTTCAAAGTAGATTAATATGCTGATATAGAATGTTTGCATTTCACATCGGTTCATGTTCAAGCAAAACCCACTTCACACTCGTTGCAAAAGAAGATGATAGCTTAACATGAAAATGGTTGTTTCAGGTGGAGTGACTTCCATGGATGATTTCTTAAGGAAATTCTTTCCAGATGTGTATAGAAGGAAGCAGAAGCATCTCCATGAGACCGATTACTGCAAATATGACAACCAGACACTTACACTATTTACATCTTCTCTATACTTCGGGGCCCTTGTTTTCACATTTGCAGCATCCCACTTGACCAGAAGTAAAGGCCGGAGAGCTAGCATAATTTTTGGATCATTAAGCTTCTTTTTTGGAGCTATTATCAATGCATTCGCAATGAACGTTGCGATGCTGATCATAGGACGGTTACTTCTTGGGGTAGGCATTGGTTTCAGCAACCAGGTATGCTTAATGATCCCTAAGCCAAAAGTATTATAGCATGCCTCTTGATTTTCTTACAGAATTTTTGTTCTAATGGCACAGGCAGTTCCCTTGTATCTGTCAGAAATGGCTCCTGCAAAATCCCGTGGCCGATATAATCAGCTGTTTCAACTAACAACCTGCCTGGGGATCCTTGTGGCTAACCTTGTAAATTACGGAACTGAAAAAATCCATCCATGGGGTTGGAGGCTATCTCTTGGTTCAGCTACAATCCCTGCAATTTTAATGGGTGTAGGTGCTCTTTTCCTTCCTGAGACCCCCAACAGCCTTGTAGAACAGGGAAAATTAGAAAAAGGCAGAAAAGTATTGGAGAAAGTTAGAGGCACATCTAACGTTGATGCTGAGTTTGCTGATCTTATTGATGCAAGCAACGAAGCAAAAGCCATCAAGAACCCTTTCAGGAATCTTCTTACACGGAAGAATCGCCCCCAGTTGATAATAGGCGCTCTGGGAATACCGATGTTTCAACAGCTCACCGGAATGAATTCTATACTCTTCTATGCTCCCGTCTTCTTCCAAAGCCTGGGGTTCGGCTCAGGAACTTCTCTTTATTCATCTGTCATTACTAGTGGTGCACTTGTTGTTGGCGCCATCACGTCAATGGCATTAGTTGACAAATTTGGCAGAAGAACTTTCTTTATTGAAGCTAGTATTGAAATGTTCTGCTACATGGTAATTAGAGTAACCGAACAAGCCAATGCTCAGACAATTCTTTATCAATTTCTCCACGGCTTGAATACTAACTCAATTGTTCAATCTGCAGGTGGCTTTGGCTGTAACTCTGGCCCTGAAGTTTGGACAAGGAGTAACTCTCTCGAAAGCAATCAGCGTATTCCTCGTCATTATCATTTGCTTGTTTTGCTTTGCCTATGGAAGGTCGTGGGGTCCTCTAGGGTGGTTGGTTCCGAGCGAGCTCTTTCCACTGGAGACAAGGTCAGCTGGCCAAAGCATTGTTGTCTGTGTCAACATGATCTTCACAGCTGTGATAGCACAATGCTTTCTCGTGTCTCTCTGCCATCTTCGTTATGGGATTTTTCTTATATTTGCCGGCTTGGTCGCTTTCATGGGCACCTTCATCTTCTTTCTCCTTCCAGAAACAAAGCAAGTCCCAATAGAGGAGATATATATTCTCTTTCAGAACCATTGGTTCTGGAAGAGAATAGTAGGAGATGGCACTGATGATGATGGATTGGATGGAAAGAAGGGAATACCAAATTAGAACAAATCTCCAGATTCGGGGAAAACTTCTCCTTTTCAAGTTTATTGTTTAATTTTCCTTCAGACTACATTTCTGCAGATAATGTCTGTCTTTGGTTAGGCATTTCTATGGATAAATGTACATTAAATCCCTGCAGTACTTTTTTTCCAAGCATTTCCTGGAATGGTTTCTCCTCTCTCTCTGTTTTTTTTTGGTGGAATTAAGTTATTTTAAAAATTGAATATTCCTATGATTAATATCCAAGGAAGGGCTGTTTCCATTATTTTTGAATCGAAATCCAGCACTCAAAAAGAACCAAACTTGGAGAAAGGAAGAACAGAAGAGACCTCTCGAACTTGTCTCTTCTAAGACAATGACTTGTTTAAACACCACATACATTTCCCAGTTGTAAAAAAATGACACCCTTTTTAGCTTTTCATTGACATTAACAACAAAGTAGTTATATGCAATCTTCTGTGTTCACAGGATGGTGCATATTTCCCGTCTTTAATTGTCAAGACAAAAGAGAATACTATACAAGCTCTGAAAGTCATTAGTTAAGCTCTGAAAGTCATTAGTTTCAACTAGACAGTGTATATAGTTTGTATACTCTTCTCCACATTTCTCATCAAAGCACATCATTGTGATTGAGCATTTTTGAATAGCTCTTTCCACTTTGGCTGATCACATCCAGGACCTTCTCCCTGCACAAGCGATAACTTCGGTTCAATTATGAAGAGATTCCTCAAATCATGTCCACAGGAGATGGTTCTAAAAATAACCAAACAACAATATGGAAACGGATAATTTGGGAAGGACTGCAGGAATACACACAAATGGAGTGGAAACAAATTATAACTTGTCCAGTCAGCCAAAATTTAGTGATTGAATGATATCACAGCCTACGGGATTTAGTTGTCAAAGGTGGTGAATGTACCTTCATATATTCACCACACAGGAGTAAGGTCAAATAACTTGTCTTAAAGTTCATATGGTGGGAGAAAAAATAAAAAGATTTGAAGTCGTTTGAGTCATTATGTGTAGCAATAAAACAACCCTGTATGCACCTTATCAACATCATAAATCGGCCCTATGGGCAACTAAAAGGGAAAACAATTTGGACTGAAACTTTTGTCAACCAATTACTCTATTGTTTCATAATAGTGATGGAGTAATTTTCATTACAAACATACCTCAACTGAGTTGATTTCATAAATTTCACCTTCGGTAAATTCTATGTCCAATGCCTGAATGCAAGCTTCAGCTACCACAATTCTGCTAGCTTCTCCAACAAGCTTATCTCCTGCAAACCCAGATAAAAACTCAATAAAAAGAATAATCCTGTGAAAGAGAGGAGAATACAAGGGATGTTGGATGCAGACAAAGCATACAAAACATAAGTGTTGCCACTTCAAACAATTGAAAGGTTGACATAATTGTATCCCGAAAGATCTTATTACAAAAGGATTCCTTGTTAGAGAAGGATTCTGTTATTATTTAATTCATGATGAAGCTTGAGAAAACCAAGGCACCCACCTATTTCAAAAAGTACCAAAATGGTAAGATGGAAAAAGAAAGGATTTTATCATTGGGCAATGGTCAAGAAAAAACACGAGAAATAACCCAACAAGATAGTTTTGATGCATATCAGCCAGTATCATTTTCATGCATTAAATTCGTATAAAAAATAATTTTATTATGTTCAGTCAATCCTAAGGAATGCAGGTTTATGATAGAATCGTTGTCGCGAAAAGATGCAGTATTAAATTCCAAGCTGCAATAACACTGAACACCACAATCCCCCTCCTGATAACACCTTATTCACCAGAAAGTAAAACATGTGCGCAATGACCAATGGATTATAGTTTTAGGGATTTTACAAACTAGTATCATTGCCTGATTTAATTTTTGAAATCAACTTCTCAGGCCAACCTAGTGGCATAGAAATTAGTATTATCTGAATTCATTTCCTGTCCAACAATTCAAATATAAGCCATGATTGGCAATCCTAGAAAGCAGCAGAAAACTCAAGCTCCATGGGTCAAGTCACCATCTTAAAAATATAACAAGAATGTGTACCTTGACCAATGACAACTGCACACCTTTTCCCAGCAGTAGCTTTGAGCAAGGTATTTAGATCATATGATGTGTAAGGTCCATCTGTTAATCTACCAGGTCTGAAAACATACATGTAAGAACATATAGTCATGCACTGCAAATTAAAATTCTTCTGTATTTCCTATAATAAATCTCCAAGTTTACAACACCAAGCTGGTAAAGTATTTCCAAACCTGATTATAGTAAATGGAAGACCAGATTTGAGAACAAAATCTTCCCCCATTTTCTTATACTTGAGAACGCCAAAAAGATTCATAATGCTGCAAGGAGACAAAATGAGACAAATGAATCTAATCCAAGACAAAACATGGTAGCAGATGTTTCATTTGTTCTGTTAGAAAATGAAGCTCGGGGGTTGATATCCACTTTAAGCAGCATTCAAATATTTCCAGAGACCGAAGAATAGATGAATCCTTACATTTATTCAAATATGCTAGCCTATACAGGCTCCCAAGACATTGCAAGGTTAGAAACAAAGGGCTGCATTTAGTCAAGTAAAAGTCTAGAAGCCAAATTAAAGCATAAATCTCTCTCTCTGTCTAATGAAAGTGTGCCAGCCCAACCACCCGGATAGATTTAACTTTATATGGAGTAAACTTCAATTACCCAGATACCTTGAAACTATTGTTAAACTGTTCCTGCTACAATTAAGTATTTCTAGACGGATAATCAGAAAGGATATCACTACTTCATTTGTTGCTTAATGTAATCAACTCTTTGATTTATTGATTTCAAACAGTCAAGCTATAGGTCCGCTGCAAATACAACTCAGTCTCACCTCCATGGTAGTTCATTGAACTTGGTTACACCAACTGATGAAACAAGAACAATTCTTTTCAGTGTTGAAGGCAATGCAGAAACAAGATTCCTGACACCCTCCCAATCTTCAGAAGAAACAACACAGTCAATGTAGGCATAAACTTCTGTCAGGTAGTGCGCGCGCGCGCGGGCGTGTATTTTCATGAGTTGAGGTTATAAGAAAGTTAAGGACTTTCAACATAATGTGCGGTTGGTAAATTCTGACCTGTTCTTTCTGGTGTATTATTTCCATCCCATCGCTTTGAAGGAAAAGCTGTTGTCCCAGTGCAGCAGATCACATGTGTGACTCCCTACAATATAAATTTATGAACTTCAATAACTAGACTTGTAAACTAGCCAAGTATTTTTGGCATCCTCCAGAAATATGAGAAACAAAATATAGGTAGATGGACACAGACCTCAAACAAAGATGGATCTAGATCCTCAGGGTTCCGAGTGTCTCCTTTAAATACCTAGACAGTTTTAACAGCTCTTTATGATCAAGTTTTACATCCTGAGGAAAGAAAACAAGTTTGTAGCAAGGAATTTATACGCACCAGAATGCTAATGAAAATGGTATAAGGTGGTAATGAAATGGAAAGAAAGGTCAATCAGCAGATGAAATCAGATAAAATAGGCACCTGCAGTTTCTCCTCATCTTGCTTTCCAAACAATGCTATTGCTTTCTCGGGATCTCGCAGTAACAAACGTGATTTAATATTCTGGTTTAGCAATGATGCCACTACAAGCTGCCCTGAAAAGGAAGCAACATAGATAGCATTTGGTTACTGTCATGAGACTGAAAAAACCTAGGCAAAAGAGACACAAAATAAATCTGTCTCTCGGTGAGTAAATTTATGTGACAGGGAGACATGTCCCATTGTCCACGTCTCTTCTGTTACGAGACATTAACTAAATGCTACCTTGGTGAACTATCTAACAGTAAAATGTAAACAAAGAATCAGTCACAAGAACTGCATTACTGATAATTCAGAGCTTAACAGGAACTAAGACGTTCCTGCCATGATAAAAGATCGGGGAATGCGTAAAAGTTATGCTGTTCCCTGTTCTTAAAGTAGCAAGGGGACTTGAAATCCAGTCATTCCCCCTCCCCAAGCTTTAAAGTTACTTACTCCCCACAATGTACTTTCATAAGTTCTAAATGTGACCCATGGTGTACCCATTTGTTTCATCATATAATGTTTGAAGGCTTGGCCACAACCATTCAGTTACAATTGCACCCATTAACTAGTAGGCTAAATTCCTCCGAAAAATGCATGTTAACACAGTATCCTGTGCTAAAACTTGCATGTTAGCACACTGTCCTGCAATCAACAGATACCCTGCACGAATGGAAACAATAACTGGATTCCTGGCAAACATGATTTCTTATCAACGCAAGTGGAAGGAAAGTCTAGGATATAAAATAAAGGAAGTTTAATTTATAGTCTGGGTGCTAAAATGAGGAGGGGAAAGGAGGAAGTGAAGGAAGCTTCCTCACACTTGCGAAAGGAAATCAAAATACGGAAATACAAAATCTTGATTCAAAATTTGTAACACAAGTCAGCAGATTTACCAAAGCTGCATATTAAATTAATAGTGTATAGTAAAAAGATACAAATTATAATTTTTCCCTTTCTTTTCCACTCATTGAACAAAACAAGAGAAATTTAATTAATGAGGGAGTTCAATCTCACTCCCTTTTCTTTTCCTCCCAGTTCCATGACTGATAGATATCTTTTTAGCACAAGATTTATTACTAATAGTTAGCAACAACTATTCAATCAACCACATACATCAATCATTTCATGAGATTACAAAATGTTAGTGTACTATAACAACTAGGTGTACTCACACCCCAAAATCTAAAGACAGGACCACAAATTGTTAATTCATGAATAACAGTATCATTAGAGCACGTGGATGCAGTATTATTTGCAAGTAAGCAAAGTTGCAGAGTATTATAAGTGCTTACCAACACCACCAGAGCCACCAACGACGAGAACAAGCTTGGAGGACGAAGGGGTGGTGGTTTCAGAGTCAAGGGCAGCCTCTGAATTCGGTGACTGATCGATCACTTTTTCTTTCACCGCATGAGCAACTAATGGTGATGTTACCCTTCTTCTAGAGCTAGCAAAGCACTTGGAAGAGGTGTCGAGAGGTAGAAGAGGAAAGGGATGGATTCTTTGAGGGTGGTTTGAGAATTTTGCAAGTGTAAGTGGAAAGTCAGTGATGGCAGTGAAGGAGAGGCTGGAAGCCATGAACAAAGGAAGTGGCAGAGGTCGCAGAAAAGAATGGAAACGGTTGGATTTTGTGATGCTTATGTTTCCATCAGAGATTTCATTTACATGAATGTCTTCCAGTGTCTTACAATGTCAATAAAAAATAATAAAAATGAATGGCCGAAATACAAAAGCTCCGTGTTAACCTCAAAAGGCCGCTTGTGATTGTGTGGAGAACAATGAATTTCAACTTTCCTCCTCTCATGCTGATTTTTGTTTAATTTTTAATGAGAAAAAAGAAGAAGAAGAAATTCCTAATATCTAAAATCTGTGTATCAATTATCTTCATAAATTCTTAATCAAATATTTCCATCCATATTTCACACCAAATTGTGTGTGTGTGTGTGTATATATATAAATCTTCTCAAATATAGTTTCATTCTAGTCATTTTACTAGGATAAATAAATAGAATTCGAACAACTTCTATGAGATGATCATTCATGGTGAATTCTTGTTGAAAGTCATGTAGTGTAAAAAATATTAAACTTGTGAGCAATGATTGTTTAGTTTAACAAAACAAAAACCATTCTAACTACATATATAAGCTTTTATTAAAAATATAGATAAAAATATAGTATACATACTATATATATACTCAACCTTGAAATTAAATACATATTCAACCTTGCAGTTAGTTTCAAATCAAAATTCTATTATGCATATCAGTAAATAAAACATCTATATTTAAATTAAAAACAGTATAAAAAATTGATACCAATGAAGGGACCTTATCCATGAGTCAACAAACACGTTGCATCATGCGACGCCGGATGAAAATCTCCTAGCTAGACCACCCCACATAGCTCACTGTAATTTTTTCAAGGAAGAAAATCTAAATTCCCATGAACAATAAATTAATTCATACCAGATGCTTGCTGCTTAATTATTGCAGAGAATAAGAAACACCACCCGAAATATAAATGGAAAGAAAAACCTCCAGGTTTTTGCGAGTAGCATGTATGGAAGGGCACAGGAGAAATTGCATTTTTTTTAATTATGATTTATGCTTGTTTTTAAAAGTATTTTTCATTTAAAAATATATTAAAATAATAATTTTTTATTTTTTAAAAATTATTTTTAATATCAGCATGAAAATAATTTAAAAACACTAATTTTTTTAATTTAAAATAAAAAATAAAAATAATTTTTAAATTTTTTTTTAAGAGTTTCGAGGTGGGTACTGGGCTCCTTCAAGTCATGTGTGGAAAATGGAAGACAATTACTAATAAAGAATCGGTAGAGTTCACAGGGAAAATAATGGAAGGAAAAGTTCGGATGAAAAAAAAGGGAAGCCTATCCAATTGATCGCGTCAAAGAAAAGTTCGGATGAAAAAAAAGGGAAGCCTATCCGATTGATCACGGCAAAGAAAAGTTCGGATGAAAAAAAGGCAGCCTATCCGATTGATGGCGACAAAGAAAAGTTCGGATGATTGTTTTTTTTAATTTATTTTAATGTATTAAGAATAATTTTAAAAATATTATTTTAAATAGAAAATATTTTAATAAATAACCGGCAACAAACTCCCGTTCGTGCTATGTGCCATTGCCACGCTTACGAGGAAACTTGCTAGGACAGGGGTAGATCCAACGAGTATCATTGATTGTATCATAGAGATTATTTATTTTTTAAAAAACATTGGTCCTCAAACGCTTAGAAATAGTTATTCATACTCTTGTTGTCTAAAAGTATCACAAATGCGAATACGTTTCTTCATTGGGGCGAAATTCATCAACTCTAGACATAGGAATATAATTGAAAATATAGAAACTGTAAGGGACCCAAATGGATTTTTCCTTAGCAGAAACAATTTTTATGGCATGATAGTTGAATCCAAATTCACCAATTCAATGTTCTAAAGACCTCGATCATCAGCTACAGAAGTACCAGAACAGAAAAACCATAAGCATCGATTGAATGTCAAGATTGGCGAGTCTCGTCCAGTGCAGAGTCATTGGAATTAAATTGGATTTGCTGTTTTTTATTATTCTTGAAATAGAGAGTGCAAGCATATGATATCTCCCAATTCACTCAAATACGTAGCACACCATGGAAACAGATATGATCCCATGTTATAAATTAATCAATTATATTCCTTGCAGGGAATTAATCAATCGACAATGATTAAGACTAATCAGGAAATACTCTCCAAGCAAGCTACAACAACACAAATCCATAATAAAAGAAGTGGAACTGGATCTTACATAAAGAACTGTATCACTGTTATATCTCTCCAACACACAGACAAATCAACGACCTTACATTTCTCTTGACCAGTAAGAGTGACAAGGGACAACCTTACTCTCCACCAAAGTAGATTCTGGCAACAGAAGACAACCTTAAACGTATCAGTTAACAGATTTGTTTGCATTTCACTTGCGGGCGAGGGTAAATGGAGTTGCAATGGTGGTGAAAAAAACAGTGGCGGCAAGGAATGTTGCAGCTTTCTCCAGTACTCGGGATATGGCGGGGGATTTGTTTCGAATTAAATGTGAAGCAAAAAGGGAAGTGAAGGTGAGTAGAATGAAAAAAGAACGCAGGTAGAAGGAAACAGGGAGTTTGGGATGCTGGGTTGTTTCGTATTGGAGAGCTATTTGAATCGCTGCCTGAAGACAGAACTCCAGGACTACATTAGGCCATTGTCGGGATATCTGCCCGACAATGACCATGTTTATTTGCTGTGGATTGATGGCAGGGGGAGGTGTTTGCTGTGCTGGAGGCGGTGATTGTAGCTCTGTTTCCATGGCTGAATGAGGCTGGGGAGCCTGTGATTGTAGCTCTGTTTCCATGGCTGAATGAGGCTCGTGAGCCTGTGATTGTAGCTCCGTTTCCATGGCTGAATGAGGTTGAGGAGCCTGTGATTGTAGCTGTGCGGGTGCTTCCAGTGATTGAGATTCGAGGTCGAAGGCAGGAGATCCAATAGATGAATGTGATGGTAGAACTCTGCCCCAGAATACGTTCAAGAAAGTGGAAATTGAAAGAAAAAATTGGTTGATGTTTTGAGCAATGTCCATGTTTGTATGAGTTGAGTTAAAGCTTTGGAAGCAGAAGCTTATATATAGGGGACACGGTGGGCTGCCACTTGGCAATTTTGTTTATTGGAAAGACAACGAAGTCAGGGGTTGTGGGATAAATGATTCAGTCTATAATCGGATGTTTCTCATGTGATCCCAGTTAAATGAGAAATTTCTAATCGGATATTTCATGTGCATAAGCTGCTTGTCGCGGGCATCCTCGGGTTGGGGGTAAAGGATTCTGACTTCATATGAAAAGACACGGAAACACCAATACCTTGTCGTGTATTGGACACGAAAAGACACGAAATCTTCACTTTCCACTTCGAAGATGATCGTTGCATTTCCTCGGCTATTCTTGGTATCCGATTCCTTCATGTTCCATTCCTCAGCAACGATCCCATGACAAATGCCTGTCAGTGCCTAGATTAAAATGGAAAAAATCAATCATGGTTATCCACTTTTCTTTACTGGAAAGACAACGAATTCAGGTGTTGGGGGATATAGTTTTCAGTCTATAATCGGATGTTTCGCATGTGATCACAGTTAAATGAGAGATTTCTAATCGGATATTTCATGGGCATAAGCTGCTTGTCGCGGGCATCCTCGGGTGTTGTTGCTAGAGCTATGATGCTGACAGAATTGCTGCTATGATGAGATCGACATCACTAAAACTTGACTTTTCTGAAGGAACCAATGAAGAGAGAAGTAAAGTAAGAAAATTGGCCTGAAAGAGGAATGCACGTGTGTATATGTATGTAGTTGGTAGTGCTTTCCCTTTTCTTAGTTATAAAACGGAAGATGGATCCGTTCATCTTGGATTGTTAGCTTAGTTGGCCCGCTGACAAGAGAGGATAACGAGGACACGGAACTCGGGACCTTCCTCATATTACCGATTGGATTCTCACTTCATATGAAGTCAACTCGGATCCAATACCTTGTCGTGGATTGGACGAAAAAGATACGAATAGAAATGCGGTTGCGATAGTTTTTTAAAGTGCTTTTTGTGCTGAAATATATCAAAATGATGTTTTTTCATTTTTTTAAAATTATTTTTGACATCAGCACATCAAAATGATCTAAAAACACCAAAACATATTAATTTAAAATGAATTTTTTTTTCAAATTTCGGCAAAATGCCGATTGAAACGCAAAGCCAAACGGGCTCGAAATCTTCACTTCCCACTTCGAAGATGATTGTTGCATTTCCTCTGCTATTCTCGGTACCGGATCCCTTCATGCTGGGATCCTTCAACAACGATCCTTTGACAAATGCCTGTCTGTGCATAGATTAAAATGGAGAAAATCAATCATGGTTATCAAAACTCGGTCCAAATCATAAAAATCCAAGTAACTCATGATCGAGTTCGAGAAGGGATTGATAATTAGATATGCTAGTGTTGAGAACAGAGACTCTTCAGGGGATAAGAACTCTCTCAGATCACACACAATTTGAAGAAGAGAATACAATATTTTATTCATGATCAGAACAGTAGCTGATTAAATAGGAAAACCCTAAGGAGAGGAGAGTCCCACGCCTAGCAATCTTATTGTGGTAACTGACTTATTTAAAGCAAAATAAATACTCCCTAAACTGAAGGGATTTATTGCTAATAATGGGTCTTGATAAATACAGAATCATTTTCTAAATTATATATATATATAGAATTTAGTTTCTGAAGGAACCGAATGGAACCGATGAAGAGAAGTAGAGAGAAAATTGGCCTAAAAGAGGAACGCACGTGTGTGTGTAGTTGGTAGTGGTTTCCCCTCTCTTGGATTGTTAGCTTAGGTTGGCCCGCTGACAAGTAAGAGAGAGGAGAAAGAGGACACCGAACTCGGGACCTTCCTCATATTGCCGATCGGATTCTGACTTCATATGAAGTCAACTCGGATCCAATACCTTGTCGTGGATTGGACGAAAAGACAAGAAATCTTCACTTCCCACTTCGAAGATGATTGTTGCATTTCCTCGGCTATTCTTGGTATCGGATCCCTTCATGCTCGGATCCTTCAGCAACGATCCTATGACAAATGCCTGTCTATGCCTAGATTAAAATGGAAAAAATCAATCAAGGTTATCAAAAATTTGGTAATGCTTTTATCTGCAAATTTTGTTTATCGTCTGTGCCTATGAGAAAATTTGGTTATCGTCTCAGCCAACAAAACAACACTGAATTTCAAGGTCTAATCATACAAAAAAAGAGAGTTAACGATAAAAAAGATGGAGATATATCTCATTAACTCAACATTACTCAAGGCTTTTAGTGTTTGGTTAATTCCACCCAAATAATTAATATATATATATATATATATATATATATATATATATATATATATATATATATATATATTACATTATCAATTTGACAATTGGATTACACTGAAATTTACGAGAAGTTTTCTGATATATTTCTATATTCCATGTTAAAATGTTAGAAGAATCAGAGTCTATAAAAGCTTTACGATATTGACGATGATATATTTATGGATTTGTTTAAATTTATAATTTTATTTTGAAATGTTCCTTTTTTGTGTTATTTTTTATATTATATTTTTTTTAATTTCATTATTTAACAATAAATTTATTAAGAATTGAACTTTATAATTATTTTTTTTATTTAAAATTATTATAATCTTATGATCCAGGTCATAAATTATGAAGGTTAAACCATGTTGAACATGATCAATTCAATATGTTATAATTTTAATATTATTTTTTAAAGATATTATCTTGGATTTTTGTAATTAAATTATATTTTTACAGTCAATCCAAATTATCTATAAACTTACATAATGGATTGAGAGTTCAACATTAATTTTTTTAATTATTTTTAAAATTTAAATAAATAATATGCTGAAATGTTTTAAAACCCAAACATACTGTCATAATTAAAATAAAACAGAACACCAGTTGAAATGAGATAGATAAAGCTAAAAATTAAATTAATTGTACATGGAGATGGAGTGGTAAAAAGGACCATAAAAGAAAAAACAAAACATAAAAGGACCTGTTTATCTGACACCGGTCTTCAGTAGACGCCACCAGCACCAACCTCCCCTTCTTTCCTTCTGCAGTTCTGCTTACTATCTTGGGAAAAACAAAAGATGGAGTCTTCGTCATCAGCTCTGTCAAGATTATCGAATTTACAGAGGCACCTTAACCCTCCACACTCAAACTCCAAGGCAAGATATCCATCATCTTTTTCTTACCTGTTGGTTTTATTAACTTAATGGTATTGTTATCAGATTCAACAAGGGTTGGTGAAACTATCTCCAGAGGTTGCTGAAGCTCTGTCAACTGGGCATCCTGTTGTTGCTTTAGAATCCACTATTATTTCTCATGGTATGCCTTTTCATGTTCCTCAACTTATTATTTTTGTTAAATTTTAAACCTTTTTTTTTCTAATTCCGGGCGTGCAATTTAATTTCTTTTGATAGCCCGTTTTCTTCTATCAAGTCCATGGTTTTACAGTGCAGTCATATTGCCTGAAATGAGATATAGAAAGTGCTCAGCTTTCTTTCAATCTTTCGCATCCATTTTGTAAAATACGTTCTGGGTATTGCTATTGCTTGCCATGGCTTCTGATGGTTTTAAGTTATGGACAGGTATGCCTTATCCTAAAAACCTGGAAACAGCAAAGGAGGTGGAGGCAATTGTGAGGGAGAATGGAGCAGTTCCTGCCACCGTTGCCATTTTGGATGGTGTACCTTGCGTTGGTATTTTTATGTTAAACTCTCTCTTTTCATTTTTCTGTGCATGGTGATGAGAAGGTTCTCTTCATCATTGTGCTGCAATTATCTTGACTTGGTAAAAGTAAAATGGACCGCAGAATATGAAGTGGATGGAGAGATCTCTCCTGATATTTTTAAATAGTGTGGCAAACTTGCCACATGTTCATTCAATAAGTCAACACAGCAAATACGTAAAATCATTGAATTGACTGTAGATAATTTAGGAATTAGATTAATCCAGTGACATTTTTTCTGTGTATTTCTCATACCAAACCTGTTAGCTGAATCCTGAGGAAGGTGGTCTTACAGACCAGTTGTTAATGATACATGTTAAATAAATTTGAGACCTTTTAGGAACTAGAGCCTGCACATATTAACCAATTCTGTAAAATTAGAGAATGGCTTGGCAAGTTTAGGGGGTTGAACTTTAAAAGAGCGGACTGTTGTCACAGAATCAATAAGAACTCTCTATTTCTGGATTAATAAAAAAAGATAATTGGTGGTTATGTTGATGCTTTCTAGCTCTATGTATTAAATACTGCACGCAATGCTTATTCACTTTATTCAGTTTAACTTACAAGGAGACACAATAAACTCTTTCCAGCAGTATAAAACTCTTTGCTATGCTTACATTGGTTGAGGCTGGGATTGAAGGGGACTGGATATGTCTTTTGCCCTTCTCTCACCCTTTCTGCTGCAATTGTGGAAGATATGAATTTTCTTTTCCGTAAGATAATTACTATTCTTTTAATGTAATTTTCTCTTGTTTCTAAGCACGCTATGTTTTTAGGTTTGAGTATGGGAGAGCTAGAGAGACTTGCTAATCTTGGAACTAAAGCACAAAAGACTGCTCGGAGAGACATTGCACATGTTGTGAGTAGCTTTGAATATGACTCACTTTGTGAATGCATTTTCTCTCTCTTGTAATGTGCATATATAAAAGAACTGCAATGTAGCTCTGAGTAGTTTCTCACTTTTTATTATTGCGCACTTGAGGGAGTGTTTTGATCTGGTATCAATGTGCCAGGTCAATAACGCTGAAAACTACTTTTGGTTGCACCTTGTTTGTTGATCAAGGTAGATCTCATGACAAAGAAGTCAACCAGTTGTGCAAATTAATTTCTCATTGATTTTCATGGAGTAAGTTTTGATTGCTAAGAATTAGCTAAGTAATAAGTTTGTCAGCTAAAAAGTTGAATCTCGAAGCAACTGCCTACAATGATTTTGAGCAAATGAAGGAGTAATATTATTTTGGAACCTGGGTAATTCCTGTGCTCATTTTTCTGTTACCCCTTGCATGCTTGATATATGGAATCCTTAAACCAACACTGTAATATTTGATTGCTTGTTAGGTGTTGCAGCTAACTTTACACTCTTATTTTTACTTTCTTAGGTGGCTAACAGGGGGAATGGTGCTACTACTGTTTCCGCAACCATGTTTTTTGCTTCCATGGTGATCTCTCCGTTTCAATTTCTTATACTTTTGCTGCAAATAAACAGCATGTGTTGTATGGTTCAAATGTGTTCTTAACGTGGGTTTTGCTTGTTAACCCATACAGGTTGGTATCCATGTTTTTGTTACTGGGGGAATTGGGGGAGTACATAGACACGGTGAGCAAAGTAAGTTCCATAATTTAGCTTCCATCTCTATCCTGGTGATGTGGCCGGCCTTGCATTGATAGCAGTGTTGTGTAGTGAGAGCACTCATTTCTTATGACTTGTTCATTGTGATAATGTGATGTTTGGAACACACATCCACTACCAACCTGTTTCTGACCATACAAGCAAGCTTTGTTCTGGTCTGGAAGAAGAGGGGGTGATTTTCATGAAACCTTATTTGATTGCTGGAATTGATATACATTTCTCTTATGTTTTCTTGGCAGCAATGGATATATCTTCTGATCTTACAGAGCTTGGCAGGACTCCAGTTGCAGTAATCTCTGCTGGAGTAAAATCTATATTGGATGTTCCCAGAACCCTAGAATATTTGGTATACGCCACCTTTTTTACCCCGTATAACTTTGGAAGCAATTCAATTTCAGATGCTCATATCAGTTTTAATAATACAGGAGACTCAGGGTGTCTGTGTTGCTGCTTATAATACCAACGAGTTTCCCGCATTTTTCACAGAGAGAAGCGGTTGCAAGGTACACCTGTTCTCATTAAATGATTTCCAAGATGCAATTTGCAAATCGCGAGTATGGTTAAATCTGTTAGGTTAGGTTGCAATTCATGCCCACTTTCTAGGATTGCACCACCTGATGACTTTCCCTGATATTATCTGTCTGAGGGAAAAAATCCCCACTATGTTATGGTCCCTTGAAGTAGTACTGTTTCTTTCAATCCGAGAAACAAATAATGGTTCAAGTTTGCTTACAAGGGTGCATAGACTGGTGTAGGTGGACCAAATCAACCATATCAGCTGTGCTCACTGCACCTACCAATTACAATAGCAGAATATTTGAGGCTACTTTTGGTCTACCTAAGTCCAAGATTTTCAAGGAGCAGAACCTTGGACATGGGGTATTCACAAGATGAACCCAAAAAAGATTGATAAATCTTGCCATGGTCTGTATACAAGAGAAACACAAAAATGACACATGCATCTGAAAATAATGCTGCATTCGTGAAAAAGCCTGTGGCCATAAAAATGTTGCTTCTACCCTGCTAATATACATTGTGTGTGCAAGTTTTCATTTAACATGCAATTGCATATGATCTTATGAATTTTTCTTGTTGATTTATGACAAATAATACAGGTACATTGTCGTGTTGACACCCCGGATGACTGTGCTCGGCTAATAGGCAAGTGAAAAAGTTTGTTCAATTTACCTTTATTCCACCCTCAACCCATGCAAGAATGAGAAGAATCATGAGTAACTGTGCTTCCTTTCTTTGTTAATTGCAGATGCTAACTTGAAACTTAAGCTTGGAACTGGAACTCTAATTGCAGTTCCAATCCCCAAGGAACACTCAGCTTCTGGAGGCTTAATTGAGTCTGCTATACAAATTGCCCTTCGAGAAGCTAGGTTGGAAACTTCTCAGCTCCATTTTTTTTCAACTTTTTTTGCCATATATTATCTATTTCGCTTCAAGTTTTACATATATGGAACTGGATCCTTAGGGACAAGAATATAACTGGCAATGCTGAAACTCCATTCTTGCTTGCAAAAGTGAACGAACTCACTGGAGGAGCCTCACTGGCATCTAGTATCCTTTTACTTGTTCTTAACACCTGGTATTCAAATTTGGGAAGTTTTATTTTGTGGCCACGAACCTGACATATAAATAATCTTGCTCTGCTCATTTTTATAATTTTGCTGTTGTGATTTTGTGAAGTTGATCTTAACTCAAGTTCAGACATTGCACTTGTGAAAAATAATGCACTTGTTGGTGCTAAGATTGCAGTAGCCCTCGCTCAGCTAAAAGAACATTCTAATAGAGGTAATCTTGATGTTTTGTTGATTTTTTAGTAACAAGTACATTAAAGTAAAAATACCCAAGAACATTTCTGGGTCTGTATAACCTTGTTAGACTTGTTCTCAATCAGCTTGACTGTAAGGTTTCCATTATTATTTTTTGCTTTCCTATATCATTTTGTTCTTGCATATTGTCATCTAGTTCTTCAAGTAGCAGAGCTTGTAGAGCAATGTCCACATATCTCTAACTTGATTCTGATTTTTAGCCAAGACCTTCTCAATAGAGTAACTAACAATAGGTATGTGCAACAGTACCTCTTCCATTTTGAAATGATTGCAAGTAAAAAGAATGCTGAAAAGTTTTGGAGTCAAGGACTAGGGCATAGTAAAAAACTGTAATGCGTTACTGAACTTATTAGAATCTCAGATTCCTCTTGATAGATCATTTCCTTCTCCATCTCCCTTGGTGGCCCTTTGTGATGCATTCCAGACCCTAGTTAGGCTGTCAGTTCTGATAATTTTAGTTGATGTCTGATTTTTGGTAGGAGATGCTGAGTGAACCCCATGCTCTCGAAATTGGCCTCATGTGGCAACCAATCATCTTTGCAAATTGGAAAGTTGGACTCCTTCTTCACTACCGCATGCACATGGTCTCACATCAGGTGATCAAAGTTGAAAGCTGATTGAGAACTCACAGCTCGGACTTTTTAGGTCAGTTCCTATTTAAGTCTCTGGATACCTTTGGTAGTGGATTAAGGAGGTTAAAATTTAACCTTGGAGGGGGAAGGACAAAAGTTTTTTAGGCACGAGGTGTCTGTACCTTTTGTCTTTTCTACCTTTTCTCTCTTTTACATTTGTATTTAATTTTTTGATTTAATTTAAGTCTAATTGATTTTGATACCACACATAGAGAGACCTACTTGGTGGTATTGCTGTAGTGGTTGTTTTTTAAAGTTCATAATATATCTAATGTTTGCTCATTTCTTATGTTTAGCAAGATAATGTGTAAGATGTTCAAAACATAACACTTCTTATATACTATATAATATAACTTATTGATATCAAGTCTAAATATCACTTACTCAATCGTTACATAAGCCTTTTTATTGACACATGATATCTCCATATAAAATTTTTATACGGGTTAGTTCAACATAATCCAACAAGTACTTACATATTAGTTCTAATCACCTTTCATATATATCTCTGCTAATGAGATCAATTGTTTCCAATTATGAAGGAAAAAGCATAATATGTATTAGCTTTAACAACTTTAATAAATGTTCATTATTAAGAGAGCATTGAACAATAATATTTAGAAAAATATTTTGATGCAATAGAAATTCTATAATTGTAACTCTTTAATTATTTTCCGTGCAAAATATTTTTGTTCCATATCTTGATATTAAATTTATTTATCAAATATTAAATTTATAAATTAAGTATAAATAGATATTAAAAATAAAGAGTGTTTTTATTTAATAAAATTAAATATATTTTACGTGTGCTACATGTAATTAATTGATTGACTGCACTGATTGTCATATAAACTAACAAGTTGATTTATGATTTCATGAGTTTTCCTCTTTACATGGAAGAAATTTGTTCCTTTGCAGATACTTCCGGCTAGAATGATTTGGAAGCTCTTTCAATACTAACTATTCTCTTTCTGTTCCTTTTTCCTTTTCGTTTTGCATCAAGTCCACCACAAACTTTAAGGCTCAAGCATTTATATTCGATCGATACCCTTTTTTTTTCTCACCTTCATATCATATATGTTGGACCTTCATAAATTCCTACAACAGCATAAATGTGCCCTCTCTCTTCGTGCTTCACTATCATGTGATGATTAATCTATCCTCATTGGAAGATAAAATAAGACTTCAACTGGGTGTGCAATTTTCACCCCAGTTCAGTCATTGGTTTGTCTTTTGAATCCTTACATTAGCAAGTAACTATGCTCGCAAGAACTGTGTATATTTTGGCTATCTATTTGGCTGGCTTAATATGATTAATCTTTTGATAAATTGCGTGCATGTTGCTGTTCGTGCAAGGAAATTTTCCGATGCTGTTTCTGTCATCCAGGACTGATGCGCATTCGTGATCCTTTTCTTTTAACGAGCAGGAGATTGAAAATTAATTCCCAGCAAGGGAAGTCTGCTCGAAAAAGTACAGGTCTAGTTCATTGCTTTAATTGTCGATAGACGGAGAGTTAATATGCACAGCTACAGCCACCGATATAAATAAAGGGGACGGGAGACAAAATGTAAATTTCATGGACGTCGGTGGTTGTTTGATAGTTCTCAAATATTTATGAACTGATGAAAGCAGACAAATATAGCTTCTTTTTTTTTTATTCGAGGAAACTCTATTCCCGGAAAGCATATTATGTAGGCTCAGGTGAACGAGTAGAATCCTGGTTGTCCCAAGTTCTTACAAAAAATACAAATCCTTACTCGAACTTGAGATCTGTTGCTGCAGAGCACAGCCCTTTTGTGATCACGCCACTATGATAGTCTGCAATTAATTGAACTCATCCCATGTGTGGGGGTTTATCCATGGACTGGATTAGGTTTCATGCCTTCTGGTTTCTTGACCACTACTGCTGCTTGCTCGTTAGAGCCTTTCCTATCGGGGTGTTATTTTCTTGCATAAATCTGAAATCTGTTCAAGCTTGGCTTTTAAATATTTATGATTTTCAACCAAGTAGTGAATTACTACAGATATAGAAAAGGGAAGAAAATATAACGATGTCATCCTCATAAAATTTCCGACCAGGCTACATTTTTAATTCTAATGACATATAATAATTAAGAAGTTCATGTTAACAGGGTCTGTGATAAAAAGGGAAGTGATTTCTGACTGGTTACATAGATTGCAATTACTGATAAATTAGGTAGCTGCTGGAAGGAGACGGTCCAGTAGAAGAAACACGAATTTTCAAGGGCACTTGGGCCCTCCTCTCTTGGTCTTCCAGTTGTTGTAGCAAGGGCAAGACTGCTTGTTCCCATACGTGCCAGGAGGCACACACAAGCACTTTGCGCAGCACTTTTGACAGAAGAACAGGCATGGCTTCTTGTACGCCGTCGCCGAGCACCTGGTGGTGCACCGTGGTGCACATTCTGTCCACAACAACTCGGTTAAACTCATCTCTTCGTCAGCACAAATGGAAAGCAACAAAGAGAAAAGGGAACTCACCCTGAGGACGAAGACTGCCTTGAGTGGCACCATACTGCAACACCCAGAAAGGAGTTAGCTTTGAAATAATAAAATATAGCGCACTTTCATGGTTTGAAGAAAATATAGTCTCACCATTGCATGGTTGCCTTGTCGTTGTGGCTGTGAAGCTGAGATTGGTGCTGTAAGAGCCTAGACAATCCAGTTCAATATGATCATTAGCATGAACGCACATTGAAGTGAAAGTTTCTTGAAAAAACAAAAGAGACAGCATTGCGGATCCTTACCTGGTTTTGTCCTAGCAGAACAAGCACCAGCAGAAGGCATAAGAAAATGGCAATGCCTGATTTTCCCATTTTCTTGGTGAAGAGAAATTAACAGTACACCAAGTGAGTTGGGATGGGATGGGATGGGATGGGATGTTTGTGTCGAGTTATGCTGGAAAGTAATGGTATTTATAGGCAATTGCCTGCTGGGCCTATCTGTCGGCTGAATTTATTTCTCAGTGGATGTTTACACTCGTTCAGATTTTTTTTATTTTTATAACGGGGTGTTCGGGTCGGCTTATGCGCATCATAACTAATCCCCGGACTCACTGAACATCCTGCAAACCCAGTAAGCATGTAAAACTCCACGGGGATAACAGACGTGCATGGTGGGACTTGAACCCTAGTGCAGAGGAAGGAAACAAGTCCCTTCAACTGCTAGGCCAAGACCCACTTGCCACTCGTTTAGATTTTTCTTTTGTATGGGAACAGGAGAAAAGAAAATCACAAGATATAGTTTCTCAGCATTGCTATGGTTTCTATGCTTTCCGAATCTAAAATTAGACAAGAAAACTTTCCTTGTAATAATTTATATATTTTTAAAATCGACATATTAAAACTGTATAAAAACATCAGAATAAATAATTTATATATAAAAAATAAGCAACCCTTTACTTTATTATATAATTTTTTTTACTTGCGCAAAGGTTTAACTTTCAGCAACATGTTAGAAAGAATATATTTCATAATAAACGAGGCAGTCAAATCAGTCCCTCAATGGCTTTCTGATAATTCAATCAATCCCATGTGACAATCAATATCGTCCTCTTCTTGTTCGTTGGATGAACAAGCCAGAAGTGTTCAGCAATCATGGAGAGTGGTCCGTTGCGTTGTGGCTAGACTTCACTTTCTTTTACTTTTATTTTGCTGCCATCGATAAGCTTATCCTTAAAATAATATAAAATATGTTTTAATAGCTTAAGTTTTTGGAATGGTATCACAACTTTATTGATCTAGTAGTCATGAGTTCGAATCTTATTATTTTCATTTTATTTGATGAAAATCAAGCACAAGATAATATGAGCATGCGCAAGTTTTAAGCCCAAAAAATTTTCACTTAAAAAAATATGTTAAAGAATAATATAAATCATATTTTGAAATCTCATCTAACAACTTAACTTTTTTTTAAATGAGATGATTATTTAATATCTTCGTCAGCTGCCGCCCTTGCCAATTACACAGTAGTCACTCGTATATTATCCAAAGGTATCTAAACTATAATAATTATAATAAGTTTGAATCCCAAAAGAAGTTATGAATGATTTTTATTTTTCTGTAAATAAACTATCCTGATTGAAAAATACTTTCATTATAAATTAAGAAATTTAATCGTACTATCAGAAAATCTCATCGAAGAACATGCCAAAAAAATAAAAATAAAATCAATGTGAAACCACCCGAACTCCGGCAAGGAAAAAAGAAAACTGCGGCGGAGAGGGTATGAGCTTGATGGTAGACAAATGGGGTCAGAGGTATACGTAATCCATGTGCATGCAAGCAACTGGGTCACCACAGACCCGTTAAGCATGTGCCCATAACATGCCCCTGTTCTAATTTGGGACCCGCCACATGCTCGGAAACAAAACATCAACTAGATGAACGGATGGGAAAGTTATATGAACCACAAAATATCATCCTTTCTCTTCTGCTACTGTTGTTTTTTTGCTCTTTATTTGTTATCATCTTCATCCAGAACTGCATTTAAAGGCTTTGTACGGAGGCCGCTCGTTAAATGCCATGTTGCTGCCGGCTCCACCGCGTTTAAGAGCTTCTTTCACGTAGCTAGAGAAAGAAAATAGCTGAAACTCCTGGACAAACCTTTACCGACGAATTTATTTAGTTTTGACAGTTGGTTGCAAAAATCTTAGAGATGGATGTAAATGATCGTTTTCAAACGAAGAAAGATCGATTCATTCAAATACATCAATTAGTATAACGCATGAATATATTTGTTATCTGTATTTTGGTCACAGACGACAAATATTCTGATGGTATAAGAACTTTGATTCTGGTTTCCAAAGCTCGGAAGAAGAATTGGCCCATGTTGAAAGGTACATTATCTGATCTCTGACAATGAGCAATGGCAGTATCTATATTTGTTTTTCCCAAGTTCTCTCTTGAGTTGTATATCAGATATAGAAGAAAAAATCTGTCAAACAGGCAGATAGGTGTATGATGCAATTCTAGCTCAGCACTAAAAGATTTATATGAGGTTTCATTGAGTTTGTTTACAAGATTTAGAGTGAATAGATTCAAAAGATGATTAATGAGTTCTTTTCAAAATAAATAAACTAAGATAGAATTCAGCTAGATTTGCATGATGATAGATCTCATGAGGAAATAGATTAGCATGATGATAAATAAACTAGTATATTTGAGCAAACCCCACCCCATTTAGTTATTTTTTGTGAGACCGGATTAAATGGGTAAAATCATGATTGTCCCATACTCTTATAAGGTAAGCACACCCGGACTCGAGTCCAAGACTTGCAATACAGGTTTCAAGTTCTTTGCTACCACGCCCCGCCCCTTTGCATACTATAATTTAATATAGAATGGTACAGGAGATGCAATTTAGAAAACAAAATCCAAATCACAATACTTCTCAGCTACATAGAAGGGGACTCTCAAAGAGATAGATGAGGGGGGAAAGCAATTAGAAATAGGGGGAAATCACTTCTGATATTATGGTTGCAGCAAGGCAAGTGGGAAATTCGCAGCTGAACGTCACAAATGTATCTAAGTTAGAAAGCCAAACAATCGAAGAGATCTGTCCCTGTTAAACCTGTAATTGAAAAAAAAGCATTACATAAAGATTAAGGAAACTGACAGGGAAAGGTAAACTACACGAACCATCAAAAACAAGGGGGAAAATGAGGAAGATGGCCAAAGATATATGAAGCTGAGAGATGGTTTGTTAGCCCAGAAGATCAACCTTTATGTCAAAACAAAGATTAAGATGGATGACATGCAAGGTATAAATGAGACATTTATGAACATGGGGTAAGAAAAAGGTCGTATAAAGCAAAGAAAGTGTTGATTTTCTCTTGCACAAATATTTATTCAGAAAGCTTATCTTGTTTCGACCAGCATTTAAATCATTCGTTTTATGATCAGTCATCCGGACATGAGAAATTAAATAATGCAGGTAAGGCATTGAGTATTTAAACACTGGTAGAAAGTATTTAATAAATATGGTAACTATTTAGATTAGCTTGCCTTCCAAATCACGCATCTCTAAAGGGTAAGCATGCCCTGCAACAGGCAAGGCGTTGAGTCCATGAACTATCCTTGCAGACTGTAAATTTAAGCTGGAAAGCACCGAATAATTGTTCGAAGAATGGAAGTAGATCTACTCATGGCTTTGACCATAATAAGCATCCATCCCTCAGAACAATGAACCGTCTATGTTGCACTTGAGGTCTTGGCCTAGCGGGGAAAAAGGGACTTGATCCCTTCCTCTGCACCCGGATTCGAGCCTCTCTGTACATGTTTGTCACCCCCATGGTGCTTTACTTGCCCACTGGGCTTGCAAGGTGTTCAGTGGGTTAGGAAATTAATAGTGGTGCGCGCAAACTGACCTGAACATCCCGGTTATAAAATAAAATAAAATAAAATGAACCATCTATGTTACAATCAATAAATACTCCATAAATATAAGCAATGAATGGATCATGCTTGCGAGACATCAAAAGGCTATGTTATAGGAACAATAAACAATTCTCAGTGTGGATCTTCATCACCCAAGTATAAGATTTCAAATGGACATTTTCAAAGATGAAAAGAACATAAAACTTTTGTATAAATAAAATGACATAAACCAAAGTGAAAAGATCAAACCAGCATCACTAGTTCCTTCGACGGTTTTGAACTCCATGCAATGAAGATTCTTACTCTTTCCTTTTTTTCATTATACTTCTCTCTCTAAATTCAATCAATCAACTAATATGGACTGAATGAGTATGCAAGGTTCAACTTCAGTCTCATATCCAATCAGGCAAGTTAATCATATTAGCGCACGTTTGCCTTCAGCTAGAAAACAATGAACCCTTTTTATCCTTCTTGTTCTGTTTTACTGGACCAGGGGGAGGGTGGTTGAGGTTAAATTCTTCTCATTTTCTATGACATTGAGAATATATGAAAAAAAGGGTGCTTAAAAACTCCTGAGAGAATTTCAGTTAACAAATTTCATTGCAGACAGAGAATTTTGAGTCAAAATGGATGCTTATCTGGCATTTTTCTTATTCCCTGTGTGAGGCATGCAATATGCTCCTCCAACTTCTGTTTTGCACCTTCTTGCACTGGTTTTTTCCCTTTCCTTTTGGTCCAAGCATTGCACATTAAAATTTAGAGATCAACTACGCCTTTACATTTTCATTTGGCTTATCAGAGATACCGTTGAAAAGCCAGCAGATCCTCTGGATGCAAGAACTTGGTCTAATAAATATGCCATCAATTTTTATTTTTTCCCTTGGAATATTTTCATTCTTCATGTGGGTGAAATGGAAAACCTAAAATAAACGGTACAAGGTGAAACATGTCTCTCCCTCTCACTCATATGCTGGGTTGTAAAAGGGAGCCAAATTGAGAAGCAACCCTTAAGTCTTTTCTTGGTTTTTAATGGCTGAGGTTTTCTTCATCTGATTGGCATGGTGCTACTTTTGATTAGCACATTTCATTCACATTATCTGTCTGGATAGAGCATTAAGAATGCTCCTGCTTTAGAAGAGTTGCTTCCACCAAAGGGCAGTCCAAACTTTATATACAGCATCGAAAGTGGAAGAGAAAGAACTGGGCGGCATGCTCTGTCTGAAGAGCTCAACAACAAGGTGAAGGGAAGGCAAGCTGCCGCGAAATAATCTCATGGTAGAAGAAGTGTATTTCCCATTCATGGTTGGGAAGTTATGTTATACACTTTATATATTCGAATGCTAAATATACATGGAAGCGGAAATTTAAATTATAAATACCTTTAGTCATTTTTGCTCAAGTTTAGAAAAATTCCCAACACGGCAGCATCAGATTAAAAAAATTTATCTGATTTATTACTACCAGTAGCTGCAGAGGTGTGACCAGGTTATCGCACGAATTTATCCTAACCATGATAAACAGCAGGTCCTGCTGATAGCTGAAGTTAGTTCCTACTTGAAGAACAACGCTCAAATACCTTAAACAAGGTTTCGCCCTCTGGTATGAGGAAGAAGGAAGAGAACTAAAGGAATGGTAAGGACAAGGAAAAGGTTTGCCTTTTCTATTAACTTATTTGGCTTGCCTTTACCCGTTGCCTTCTCTTCCTTCGACAGCCATTTTGGGGGGGAAAGAAGAAGAGGTTTTTATGGTTCTCAAAGGAAACTTCATCTTTCTAAATCTGTTTTGTTCTGTGGAAAGAATGGAGGAGAAGCGATTTCCAAATATTCATAACTTGTCGTTCAGCTTTGTTATAGTATCTATGAAAGCTTCATGGTGATCAAACTTCTGCTTCTGGTCGTCCTGTACTAATCCTTTCATTTCCTTGCAAGATCCTTTGTCTGAGGTTACATGGTGGCAATTCAACAGACATAAATAGAAGTTTTCACCCGTGCTTGATTATCATTTCCCACTTCGTTTTTTAGCAGAATATTTTTCCTGCTTATGGATTTGCTTTTTCTTGCTAGATATTCTTAAAAGATTTCACTTGCTTTTATTAACACTCTCTTAAGATTTTTCTCCTTTTTCAATCCCCAATTTTTCCTTCACAAGTTCTTAGAAATGCTATTATCAAGAGTTATAAACGTATGTCTGATCTAAGAAATGAGATTGTTGGAAATTTTTCTGATGAACAAACAAACACTGTTCAGATCACTGTCAGGAATTTTGCCTCTGACGTGAAAAACAGACACTGTTCAAATCAGTGTCAAGAACAGGGTGATTTTCCAGATTTTTTAATAATTGAGGGCAAAGTAATTAAGCTATAAAAATCAGAACAAGGGGCAGAACTTCTTGTTAGGTTACTGCCATCCCTAAGTGTTTATTTATAGAAAAACGAAAAACAAGGATTACAAGAGAATGAGTTTTAATCAAATACAAACTCTTGACCTTTATCCTAAACCATAATGGACTTAATCTAAAACTTAATAAAGACTACACTTCTTGATCAAACAGTTGATCTTGATTGACTAAAACACGAATACTAATTAAAACAAAGTAAAACATCAATTTTGGATAATGCTCTGTCTTCATTTCTTTAATTTGCAGTCTTGGAATCAGCTGCATTTTGAGACTTCAATCTTCAACAGAGATATCATCTCCTTAGAAGTTGTTATAAAGAAGCATGGGTTGTCACCTCAGAATGGTATCTTGGCTAGGGTTTGTGTAGGAAAAAAAATCTAGGAAATCTCTGATGTAAGAAACCTAGCTCAGCACAAGCTGTTCTTTTTGCTGCAATGGGTCCTCACCTGGAGACAATTTTCGTTGTTCAGTCCCACGAGGAGGTCATGGCAACTGACCAGGCAGCCATCTATGATAGCACTGCCAAATGGTGTGGCAGAGAATCTCAAGGCTTATTTGCCTAGACTCGTTTTAGAAATTTGCACGCAGTATATCTTTAGATGCTACCCAAGGCAGTCTCTACTTCCATTTAGGCATGTTGAACTCAAAATTAATTGACAATACTTGTAAGTAAGAAATGCAAATCAACAGCTCCATAAAAGGAAAAAGAATAGTCACAACATTACACAACATTATGGCTGTCGAACAAAGATATATCTTTGTTTTGCACTTTACACACAATTTGATTGGTTGATGCTTCATCCTTTTCTGTCCCACCTGTATTTTCTGCTGTGAAACATTGCCATGATAAATCGTGTAACTTCTGGAAATGTGGATCTTCTAGGAAACATCGATGTGCATTACTGATATTTCTTCGTTATGATGTTAATGGTAGCAGCAGACTATTTCAATGAAGCTGTTAGTGAACTGCTCTTTCTTATATCATTTCATCTTTTGGGTGCTCGAGCCATTGCTCTTTCATGTGCATATTATGAATCCATTATGGCCATATTAATGATCATTCGTGTTTTTTCAGTTTAAATCTATCATTAAGGATGATCTAAAGCACAACAGATACCTATGTTTCTGACCTCTGTGCACTGCTTTGTTTGCAGATAGATAGAATAGAAAGAAGCTAGCCAAAGTTGCACATCAGGAAACCAAGCTCATCAGTATTCTGTATATTAGCTTCATATTGTTTGTTTCCTTCCATTGTGTCTTTGGCAAAGCTCTCCCTCGGGTTGCATTGAACTTATTGTACGCTGAAATGCTATCACCTATCAATTCTATTTGCTCTCCGTCTTGTCTGCCTTTCTGTCATTTATTGCTTGCAATATATATGTTGAACTTGAGAAAACTAGAAACAGGGAATAAGTTAGGAAATCTGTGTTATATTCCTATTCTTATTTCTTCATATTTAAATAGGATTTATTGTAGATGTATTTATACTAGTTCTATGCAATAAAGAAAGTATAAGAGAATTGATACAAACAATTATCTCTACAATTGACATGGTATCAGAGCCGACAATCCAAACCTAAACCCTTCTCAAATCACAGAATTGATATATACTAGTTCTCAGAATTGATAAGAAATGATATCGGTGTTATGATCTCCTTTCACAGAAATTCTATGTTATTATAGATATAACCTTTCTTGAGACCGAATACTTCTTCAATGAACCATCCTTATTTGTTTTTAGGGGGAGAATAGACATGAGTAACAAATATGAGATTGGATTCATCCTGACTATACTCAAACAAAACTAGCATTTTTTGAGCAGATCAACCACACTGACTTACATACTCAAGCCACATCAAATAACCCCCTCTCCAATATACAACACGACCAAAATCAGAATCGTGTGAACAATCCTGACACTACAACTGAGATAATATCTCTTGACTCTCCTACATTACTTGATTCTATGACATATAGTTTACCTCACAGGCATAATCGAGGAGTACTCTTAAATCGGTACTCACAAGAAACAAAAGCAAGGAAGTCAAAATACTTCATTGCAAACTTTATCTCATCCCATAACATGTCAAATGCAACAAAAGTCTTCATAAGAAAAATATATTAAAAACAGGTCCTACGAAACATTGAAGAAGTTATGTTAAATGAGCACTGGAAGATAACTGTCTATAATGAAATGAAGACTCTTCAGAATAATAAAACGTGGGAACTAACTACATTGCCAAACGGGAAAAAAAAACAATTGTGCAAATGGGAGTTTACTGTAAAATATAAAATAGATGAGACAATAGAAAGATAAAAGGCAAGACTAGAAGCTAAAGGATACATGCAAACATATGACATAGACTATCAAGAAATATTCTCACCAGTAGCTAGACTGAACACAATTCGGATACTCATATCACTTGCAGCAAACCTAGACTGACATTTACATCAATTTCATGTAAAAAATGCATTTTTTCATGGGAATCTAGAGGACAAAGTATATATGGATAGTCCTCCTGGTTGGAATAAAAGAAAATATGGTGTGAAGGCCTACAAAATCACTTTATGGACTAAAATTGTCTTCCAAATTATGGTTTGGAGATGTCTTTACACCAACTTGAGGGGAAGTGTTGACAAGGATAATTATTAGCTTAGGAAATATTACAACTTAGGAAAACTAGAAATTAGGAGCAAGTTAGGAAATATATGTTATATTCCTATTCTTATATCTTTATCTTTATATAGGATTTATTATACATGTATATATTAGTTCTATACAATAAGAGAGTATAAGAGAATTGATATAAACAATTATCTTTATAATTGACAATATATTCATCATAGGTCATTTTATCATGAGTGGAAGTGACAACTTTTGGAACTTGCCTAATTGACGTGTCCCATGTCATGTTGTCAAGTGTGAAGTGTAGATATGTAGTATCAGAAAGCACGAGCCTTTTATCTGCATTGTTTTTTTAGTGCATTACAGCTGAATGAAAGCATGAAAAGTTTTCAAATAATGTGAACCAATATATCACAATTTCATATTTTCTTGTATTGAGATGAACAATATCAGGTCACACAATTGCAAGGGAAAACACTATAAAACCCTTTTTGAGTAATGGGGAGAGTTGCACGTTTGATGTCTGCCTAGTACAATAAAATCCTCCTTGAAAAAGAATTGGCTCCTCAAGTATTGTGTTTCATGGTGAAGGCCTTGATTAATGTTGGTCAATACTGATGATAGTCTATTACTCTTGGACAACGGTTAAATCACCTAATGTTAGATCAAATTTGAATCGGTTGTAATGTCACAGTCTGCACTCAAAAGTAATTAAAAAAATTTAGACACTTATCTCATAATCAATATCTAAAAATATACATAGCAAAGAAACTAATGTCTTCATTCTCCTCTTTGTGCTAGTTGATGAAGTTTGTGGCTTTACAAACAACTATGAGCTTTAGAGTATCGAGATCATAGTTTCTAATAAAAAAAACTCTTATTTATTTTCTTTTTCATTGCATCATTGTTTTTACAAGCCTGCACTTGGATTTTAAAGCACATATTTTTCCATTTATTAATTTAATCATAAAAGATCTATCATTCAACTAGAATTTTTTTTACATGTGTAAGGGAATCCAAGTTTCATTTTCTATCATCAACTAGTTCAATTCAGTAGTCCCCGAGGTGGTGGTGTAACGGCGTGCGACTGGGAACTGCAAACGCAGGACCCAGGTTCGAGTCTCAGCCCCTCCTCGTAAGAGCCTGGAACAGTCGGAGGTTTACTCACTCTCTGGGTCCACAAAATGCGCTTTCCGGGTAGTGGGGTTCCCCCGTTCTCCATAAGGAGATATCCAAAAAAAAATAGTTCAATTCAGTTTTATAATAACCATCTCATTATAGTTTCTACCTAGCTAAAATATATAATGAGCTCAGAGACTCTCTCTTTTAAATTACCATCAATAATTGAAAAGGAGTCGTAAATTTTATACCATGTATATTTCTTGCATACAATATATGGTGATATAAATTTCAATTAAAAATAGTTATGTTATTTGTTTTTTTATCTAAAAAAGAGTAATGATGACACACTTTATTAAGTGTACTAGTGATGAGGTTGTCGTGTTGAAAAGGAATATATCTTTTAATCAAGGATAAAATGGATTAGAAAATAAAAAAATGTTGAACTTAGAATGCAATCATACTTGCAAGACAAGTTTTATTTGATGCGTTTTAGAGATTACGAGCGGTATACCCGCGCGATGCGGCGGGTTTTTTTTATCTATGTAGAAAATTGATTGCTTTTATATGTATTGTATTTTATTATTTTGATATTTAGTTAGTATAATTATATTTAAGAATACTGATATGAATTTTTGTCCTTCAAAAAATCCAAAGTCATTTTTCCTCTCTCTCAATATATTTTTAGGCGATAATATTCAATAAATATCAGACATATTAGAAATAAAAATATTGTGATTTGTTTTTAAAACATAAACTTAATTTTTTTTGTGCTATAATTATTTATTTGCCGTCTAAAAAGAACAGTCTAATGAAAACAGGAAGTGACTTGTATATTTTTTAATTTGACTTGTAGATAATGCAGGTAAATTTGTCAACATTTTTTTTTGAGATGTTTTTTTTCTCAGTAATATTAGATCTAAAATATTAAAAATGAAAACATTGGAAATTCTTGTAAAGAAATAAACTTAAATAAAAGAGCACAAAATTAAATTTTGAAGCCAATATTTTTTTTATATAAGATTTATTAATCATATTATTATATTAAATATATTTAATAAAACATGATATGAATTTCTATCCTTCAAAAAATCCCAGGTCATTTTTCCTCTCTCTCAATATATTTTTAGGCGATAATATTCAATAAATATTCAAATATATAATTAGTTTTACATATTTTAATTTGACATAAATATACAAATATATAATTAATTTGACATAATTTCCATAATATATTTAATTTAAAGGATAATCTTAGGCTATTTTGTTCTCTCTCTATATATTCTTAGGCGATAATATTCAATAAATATTAGAACATATAATTGGTTTCACATATTTTAATTTGATATAAATACACAAATATATAATTAAAAAGTCAAAACACTGCAAATTTATTTCAAGAAATAAACTTAAACAAAAGAGCACAAAATTTAATTTTGAAGCCAATATTTTTTTTGATTTTATAAGATTTATTCATCGTATTATTATATTAAATGTATTTAAGAATACTGATATGAATTTCTATCCTTAAAAAAATCCTAGGTCATTTTTCCTCTCCCTCTATATATTTTTCTTGAGTTCCATTTTCTCCCTAGCAATATTAGATCTGACACATTAAAAATAAAAATATTTAATTTTTTTCCAGAAATGAACTTAATTTTTTGACGTGCTATAATGACTTATTTGCTGTCTAAAAAGAACATGAATCTAAACAGGAAGTGACCCGTATTTTTTAATTGTAGATAACCTAAGTAAATTTGTAATTTTCTTTTTAGTTTAATTTTCCCCCCGGTAATATTATATTTAAAATATTAAAAATGAAAATATTGCAAATTTGTTTTTAAGAAATAAACTTAAACAAAAGAGTACCAAATTTAAATTCAAAGGCAAAAAATTTTTTATAAGATTTATTAATTATATTATTATATTAAATGTATTTAAGAATATTGATATTAAATTTTTTTTAAGGAAAAAATCTTAGGTCATTTTTTTCCTCTCTCTATATATTTATAGGCGATAATATTCAATAAAAAATTTTTTTATGTTATTCGATTAATTCATTATATTATTATATAAAATATATTTAAGAATACTGATATTAAGTTTTTTTTATTCAAAAAATCCTAGGTCATGTTTTCTTCTCCCTATATATATTTCTATGCGATAATATTCAATAAATATTAGAATATATAATTAATGATAGACTAAAAATATTCAAGAAACTTTAACAAAAGATAAAACAAAAAAATAAAATAAAAATAAAAATTAGCATTGTTATTACTGTCAAAACAATAAAAATTATTAAATTATCCGGAGGGAAAAAAATATTAACAGAAAAGTAAGCAAGAAAAACAATTAAATTATTATTATTATTATTATTATTATTATTATTATTATTATTATTATTATTATTATTATTATTATTATTATTATTATTGTGTTAAGTACAAAATTAAAATTCGAAGACAAATTTTTTTTATGTTATCCGATTTATTCATTATATGATTATATTAAATGTATTTAAGAATACTGATGTTAATTTTTTTTATTCAAAAAATCTTAGGTCATGTTTTCTTCTCCCTATATATATTCCTATGAGATAATATTCAATAAATATTAGAACATATAATTAATGAAAGACTAAAAATATCCCAGAAACTTTAACAAAAGAAAAAAAATAAATATCATTGCCATTACTATCAAAACAATAAAAATTATTAAATTATCCGGAGAAAAAAGAAAACATTAATAAAAGAGTAAGCAAGAAAAACAATTAAATTATTATTATTATTATTATTATTATTATTATTATTATTATTATTATTATTATTAAAAAATTTATAAAAAAAAGGGAAAGCAACTTTTTCAACCCTTGCGTACCAAAAACATATTGAATAAAAACAAATTAAGCACGGTTCAAAAGCTTAATTTCAGTTATACACGTATTAAAGAAGAAAAAAAAACCAAAATCAAATTTGTTGGCTGAGGGGTTCAAACCCCTGCGCGGTGGATTTTCCAGCGCACAGCGAGCCGCTCGGCCACAGGCGTTCCTTTGTCATTTCCGCCATAGAAAAAATAAAAAGCATCTCTGTGCAAAAAAAAAAAAAAAAAAAAACAGGTGCACATACGCGCGCGAAGCAAGGGCTGAAAATGGCCATTCCATAGTGCACATGAGTGTGAGTGAACGGTGGCTGGCCGAGCTCTTTTAGCTCTTTTACTAATCTACACTTAAATTAGTTTAGGTTAGGAGAAATGGTAAATGAGATTGCATGTATTTCATTGTATAAAAAAATATTGAAGCTAAAGAAAATATGAGGTTTTCTTGTATGGAAAAGATTGAGTTACCTTAGGATTCAATGTTATTTTATAGTTTTGAACCCATGAAATGTATCCATACAAATGTAAAAGAATCAATATACTTGCTATATATAATTTTGAACTACTTGGAAACAAAGGCCTAAAATTTTAATATACTATAAAAGTTTTCGCCATTCTGAATTTTATAAGTTGTTTACTATTAATAGTGAATTTCAATCCAATCATTATGAGACACGTGTTAAAATGGCACAATATTAATGATGAACTTTGAACCACATATTGTTGGAAGGTGGAACATGTTCTAACTGAACACATGTATGTTTGTTCTCTTAGTTGGTAGTGAGTAAAACAAGTTTAACCAAGAGGCAATGATGTTAAATATAATAATTTTATTGAAAGGCTAGTTTGGTTCATTGAGATCTTATTGAGCTTTTTACTTGGAGGTATCAATACATGAGGCCTTAAGACCACTCATGGTGACATGTTTTAAGTGTATTAAGCTTTTAAAATACATGTTTGATGTTTTGGTAGTTTTTTTATTGTGATATGAAAAGATAAGTTAAAAAAAGCTATAAATTATATTTTTTTTGTATTAAGGTTTGAAAAGATAATTTTAAGTGATATCCATATAATACTATAGTATATTAATTAACCAAACACTTTCAAATTCATGAATAAAGCGAAACATATTCAATGGAAAAATGTCTTACACCACACTGATAACCTATTTTATTAGAGGGGCATTATGCTACCATAAAACCTTATACTCAACTTGAAAAACATGGAGACACGAGCCTAGTTTGAGCGAAAACAATTATAAAGCCTAACAACACTAATTCGAGCCTAGTTGTGAGTATTCGGGTATGAGTCATGCCCAATAAGCATGGTCTAGGTCCCATCATCTAGCTTATCTAGATAAAGTGATTTTACATAATATATTGGCATCTCATAAATCATTTTGTTGTTAGAATTTGCTAAAAAATGCATTGAAAATGTAGGAAGAAACACCTAGAAAAAGAAAATTATTAGACAATAGATTGTTTAATAATTTGTTCTCTTGTTATAAAAAAAATTCAAAACAAAGGAATGTTAAGAAAATATAGATTTTACATCCACAATAGAAATTAATCTACATTAAGATTTGTATTTGTTTTTGACTAATTTAACATAATCACTACCCTCTCATACCATTCAAAATTCCAAACTTGCAAAGAATTAACTACGAAATACACACACTAGTGTCATTTTGCATCATATTACTAAGCAAATACTTAATGAAATTTGAGTGGCAAAATCAAGGTTGTTAATTCTATTTTGTTATGTAAAAAATAACTGATATATCTTATTTTAATTAAAAAATATAATAAATTAAAACATATTTTATTTTGATTAGAATCTCGGATCGTTATGGAAATTCTATTTAGATTCAGGCTAGAACGTTCTAGTTTTGTTTGAGCCAAATAGTAATTATATCTTTTAATTCTATTGTTGAATTGAACTAAAATATTTTATAAGGAGTTTCTTTATATAGTGTTATATCTTTTGTTAAAGTTTTAGGGAAATTGGAGTTTAGAAAGGTTTTACAGGACCATCATTGATATTTTATAATTTTGTTCAAATTTGTAACTTTATATAGAAATGTCATTTTATTGTGTTATTTTTTAGATTTGATTTTTTTTTATGATATTATCATTCAGCGATGAATTTATTGTTAATTAAGTTTAATTATTTGTTTTAATCTATTTAATCTAGAGTTATCATAGTCTCATTTAATTTATTTAATCTATTTAATCTAGAGTTATCATAGTCTCATGAATTAGGTCGTCAATTTGAAAGATTAACCTAAATTTGATTTCATATGCTGTTATCTCAATATATTTTTTTAAAAAATATCATCTTGAAATTTTTAGTTAAATTATATTTTTATTAATTTCAAAAATTTATCTTTAAACCTGACAAATAGACCGACTCATTTCGATTCAACTCTCAGTTTAGAAATTAATTAACTACCTTGAATAAAATACATTTGGAATTTTTCTGCCATTATATTGAAAACCGTCTCTATTATTCAAAGATAATTACATGAAAGTGGGATATACATGGGATCAAATTAATCAAAAGATCCATGTCAGATTAAAAATGGATCAAAGAGAGCTCCCCTGCGAGCTCACACAGAAGCCATTTCTTGAAATGGTTGGTTGACTTTGTCAACGAGAATCCTCTACTTCATTTATCTTCTTACAGACATGGCAATTATTTATAATATTTGTGACCAAACAATTCGGAACTTAGTCTTTGATTCTCTTAGTTTATTATTCTCCCTCACTGTTTCTAACTGCATTTCAAAAACAATTTTTATTTTTATTTTTTAATTTAAATTAATATTTTTAATAATTTTAGATTATTTTTATTATATCAAAAATAATTTTTTAAAAAATAAAAAATATTATTTTATAGATATTTAATTAAAAAATAACAGACTTCTATATATATATATATATATTCTTTTCAAAGTCCAAACTACCCAGTTTGGACCCGTATCTCCTACAAGAGAAAAGTCACTGCCTTCTCCTCCTCCCTCTCTCCCTCTCTCTGCACGTTTGAAGCACTTTTAGAGAGAGCGACTCATAGCAAAACTCACTCTTTCTCTCTCCTGACTCTCTTCAAAAAGAGAGAAAGAAATCCCCCAAGATCATTTCTTTAAGAGAGAGAAAGAAAACCTAACATTTCTCATTCTTTCGTAATTCAAATTTCTCATTCTTTCGTAATTCAAATTTCTCAATGTTTTTGTCAAAACAGAGATCGAAGTACGGGACACGAAAATAAAAAGAATGGAATTGGTTGGTAAATCAGTCAAGAAGAAATTTAAAGGGCTTGGTGTTTTTAAAGGAACAGTCGAATCCTACGACCCGTCGTCTGGTTTCTTCGAGGTCAAGTACGAGGACGGCGACTTCGAGAAGCTTGGTTTCTCTGATGTCGCTGCTTTGGTAGGGGAGGATAAAGAAGCGGCCGCTGCTGCTGCTGGGCATGTTGACCCTAAGCCTCGTTTGGGCCGGAAGCCCAAGAAGCGTCGCCGTGCTGAGCTTAAAAAGCCCGAGAGCGGAGGAGAGTCAGGTAATTCCAGGGTTGTTGAGGCTAATGGGAATTTGGATATGAATAGAAATGTTGATCTGAATGATGGGTTTGGTGGGGACTCCAGGGAAAATGTCGATTTGAATGAAACCCTAGAAAAAGGAAGTGGGATTGTGGAGAACTTGAGAGAGGGGGCTTTTGATTTGAATGCCGGGTTTAATTTTGACTTAAACGAGGGGGGAGAGGAGGGCAATCATAATAGTAATAGTAATAGTAATTTAAGTATTGATTTTGAAGGGAAGAAGAGGGAGTGTATCGACTTAAATTTGGATGTGAGTGGTGATGTGGATGAGAGTATTAAGGAGGTTAATTTGGAGTTTAAAGTTGCGGAGACCCAAAAGAGGGAATGTGGGTTTGATTTGAATTTGGGGATTGATGAAGAAATTAAGGATGATGGTTTTGAAGGGCAAGTGGAAGAGGCTCCAAATTTTGAGATTCTAAGGATGGGGGAAGCTGAGAAAAGTCATAATGAAAGTGCAATTCCTAATGGGAAGTTGGAAGAAGTTCATGTCATTAATGATTCGTGTGTAGAGTTCGGCCGAAGGATTGAGGAGTCAAATATGGCTTCCAGTGAAGATTTTAGGGCTTGTGATTCTGTTGGAGTGGTGGATGTTAAGGAGGACTGTCCTGAGGTGATTGATTTAACAAATGGTTATACCGAGGACAGTGGGAGTCGGAGGAGGGGGAGGGGGAGGAGCAGATTAAAGCTTGCAGATCATTTGAATTCTATTCCAGATGTGACTGTTCTCTTGGATGCGAATGCTGTTAGAGATGATTGTTTGGTGGAGAGTGGTAGTAGGAGGCGTGGGAGGAGGAGAAAGCTTGTAGATAATTTGAATTCTACTTTAGAAACAATAGTTCTCTCAGATGCTAATGCAGGTAGGGAAGTTTGTACAATGGGAGTTGATGGGAACTTAGGTGATATTGGAAGCTCATGTAAAGAGGCTAGTGGTAGTGCTAGAAAGAGGAAAAGACTTTTGGGTAATGGTAATTCTATGCAAGAAACAACTGTCTTGAGAAGAAGTGCTCGTAGAGGGTTAACTAAAAACATGTCAAATGATATATCAATGTCTCCTGTAGTTAGTGCATTAATGGAGGAAAAACCTGTTAAATCACATCATGAATGGCCTGAAGAGCATGTGGCTCTTCCCCCAAAGCTGCAACTACCTCCTTCTTCACAGAATTTAGATTTGAGTGGCATTCCTGTACTTGACCTATTCTCAGTTTATGCCTGTTTAAGATCATTTAGCACTTTGTTGTTTTTAAGTCCATTTGGGTTGGAGGAATTTGTGGCTGCACTGAAGGGTATCTCTCCAAGTTCATTATTTGACTGTATTCATGTTTCAATCCTGCGAACTCTAAGAAAGCATTTGGAGAACCTTTTAAAAGAAGGTTCTGAATCTGCTTCTAATTGCCTGAGGTATTCCTTTTGGTCATTCCTGTTTTCATTTTTGTTGAAGTTGATTTGCTTTTCATTTGAAACTTGGGTTTATTGATATTTACTATTTTTAATTGACAATCAATTTAGGAGCCTTGATTGGGGTTTGTTGGACTTGATTACATGGCCTGTTTTCATGGTTGAGTACCTCTTGATCCATGGTTCAGGGTTGAAGCCTGGATTTGATCTTAGTAGATTGAAGCTCTTCAGAAGTGACTATCACAAACAACCTGTATCTGTGAAGGTGGAAATACTAAAGTGTCTTTGTGATGACATGATTGAGGCGGAAATGATCAGGTCGGAGCTTAATAGGAGATCTTCAGGAACTGAACCTGACATGGACTTTGATCGAAATGTGAATCTTGGGGGTTACAAGAAAAGGAAAACTGCAATGGATGTCTCGGGTAACTCATGCCTAACAGAGGATGTTGCTGATGACACTAATGACTGGAATAGTGATGAATGCTGCCTTTGTAAGATGGATGGAAATTTAATATGCTGTGATGGTTGTCCTGCTGCGTATCATGCAAAGTGTGTGGGTATCACCAATAACTCTTTGCCTGAGGGTGACTGGTATTGTCCCGAGTGTGCGATTGATTGGCAGAAACCTTGGATGAAACCTCGAAAGCTGCTTCGAGGAGCAGAGCTATTGGGAGTTGATCCTTACAACAGGCTATATTTTAGCAGCTGCGGCTACTTGTTGGTGTAAGTTTTCACTAATGCTGCTTTCATTATTTTTTATGAGTAGTGGGTGTGGTATTATCTACAACAGTCCACAGTATTTAACAAAAACAATATAGAGGAAGTAAAAATTATGTTATGAAGTTTTGCTTCGTTGGTGTTTTCTTATATAGGTTTTAAAATTTAAGACGATCGATATCTCAAGCAAACAAATTTCTGAGACCGATTAAGTGGTAGAAGCCACAAGACATCTTTTCGCTTGCTGATGTCATTGTCTAGCATGTCATTAGCAATAGCTATAATTATTTACTTGGTGTAGTTTCTTCCATTACCCAGGGAGACAAGCTTGTGATTGTGGTTGTAGTATTTGAGTAGCAGTTATTTTTATGACCCATCTGCCTGTGAGCTTGCTTCAGCACTTGCATATTTTTTTCATGTATTGTTGATCTTGCAGGTCAGAGTCGTGTGACACTGAATGCTCATTCAATTACTACCAAAGGGATCATCTTAGTCTCGTTATTGAAGTGCTAAAGTCTTCAGAGATGATTTATGGTAGCATTTTGGAGGCTATCCACAAGCACTGGGATATGCATTTATATGGAGCAAGTAGTAGTTTGAGTTCCCTAAAGCATACAGCAAGCTTAGACATGTCCATACCCCCGTGTCCCTTGGCATCTTTAGATACTTGTGCAACTAAAATCAAGGCTGCTGAAGGACAAAACCTGGGAAAGTTTGTTAATGGATGCTGTGCTCATCTTGATGTTGAGTTTTCAAAGTCTGCGAGCCTGACATGTATGAGTTCTGAAGGATCAGCTGAAACCATCCAAATTAGTTCGGGGAACAAGAATTTTCAGAAAGAAGGGCCTGACTGCTCTAACAGGTTTGCTGGCTTCTCAAATGAATCTGATGTTCCAGGGAAGTCCCCTCTCATGGGAGACAATTCTATGACTTCCAACAGTTCAGATATTATACGAGAAAAGAATCCTTGTCCTCGTCCTACCAGACACCCTTCTTCTGCTGGAAAGGCAAAAGCTGAGGTCACATCACAGGTGCAGCCTGGAACTGATTACATGAACTGTTACTGTTTTGGCCATATATCTGCTTCAATTGCGGATGTGTTATTGTCTAAATCATCAGAGAAGACATCTGAAAACTCCATAAAATCAGATGAGGAACTGGCTTTAGCTCAGATGAAGGTCATTTTGAAGAAATCCGATAAGTTCCGTTGGTCAAGCATTCCTTGTCTAAGTGCTGAAGTTCAGAAAGGAAAATGTGGATGGTGCTTCTCTTGCAGAGCAACCACTGATGAACCAGATTGCTTGTTTAATATGAGTTTGGGTCCTGTTCAGGAAGTTTCTGAAAGGGAGGCGATCGATCTTCAATCAAAAAGAATCAGGAAAGGCTACTTAATAGATTTAACATATCATATTCTCTTGATTGAACATCGACTTCAGGGGCTGCTACAGGGTCCCTGGCTGAATCCGCATTATACCAAGATTTGGCGTAAAAGCACTCTTAAGGCATCTGATATTGTGTCTGTTAAACATTTATTGCTAAAAGTAAGGATCCTCCTTCAACTTGGTCAGCACTGAGCAGAAATATTATTGCATTTCATTTCTTCAAGATTTCTTTCATTCAAACTCAGATTCATTTCAAGGTTCAAACTGACATTTAGAGCATATCTATTGTGATAGCTTTTAAACCATGCTCACTTGATTTTAAAATGTTACTCAAACTTCTATTTTACCCTCATCTGGGTTTCAACAATAGCTTTTGATGAATTTTGTTGGCATAAGTTGTTTATATAGTGCAGTTGGATGACCTGAAAGCATCCTATTAGGGGTCATGCGTGCAATAAGTTGATTTAGAACAGCCAATGTTGTCTTGAAACCCTGATTTCTTATACAAGCTGTGTTGTTAGTCTTTGTCTCCTTGGTCCAGAACAGTCCAAGTTGGTGCAAGCTGTAATAATCTTTACAATGGTTATCCCATGATGTATTTGCTTTAAAGTCATCGTGCTATGGGTTTTGTGCAGTTAGAGGCAAATGTGTGGCGTCTTGCACTTTCTGCAGACTGGGTGAAACATGTGGACTCTGGTGTCACTATGGGATCTTCTTCTCATGTTGTGACTGCTTCCTCACGTGCATCTTTAAAGAATGGGATTGGCAGGAAAAGGGCTAGGTCCACAGATTTTGAGTCAAATCCTTGTGCAAATTCTGCCAGTGGATTGAGTATGTTTTGGTGGAGGGGTGGTAGGCTTTCTCGTCGGCTTTTCAGTTGGAAGGTCTTACCTTGCTCCTTGATTTCCAAGGCTGCTAGACAAGGTCTGAATTTCTTCTTCTCTATCTTCTATATATTTTGGGGTTGGTGGTTTTTTTCATTTTAGGCAACTGAGTATTATTCTGATTATGCTTTAAGTTTGAAATTCTGCAGCTGGTTGTATGAAGATACCAGGCATATTATATCCTGAGAATTCAGATTTTGCAAAGAGAAGCAAACATGTTGCTTGGCAAGCTGCTGTTGAGTCATCAACGACTGTAGAACAGCTTGCTTTGCTGGTATGGTGCTCATTTTTCATTTCCTTTCAACTTTTCTTGATCATGGTATTCTTTTTCCTGTTTTTTCTCTCTATCTCACCTACGTGGGTAAGTACATTTAATTGCATACATCAGCTTTTTTATTATTGTGTCTGTTTTCAGCTTCCTTTTAACTGGTTCTATCTATTTATTTTAATTGTATGACCTTTCCAGGTTAGAGAGTTTGATTCGAATATTAGGTGGGATGAGATTGAGAACAGTCATCCTTTGTCTATGTTGGACAAGGAACTTAGAAAATCATTCAGGCTGTTCAAGAAGGTAATTATCCGCAGGAAGTGTGTAGAAGAAGAAGGGACAAAGTATCTTCTTGACTTTGGCAAGAGGAGATGTATTCCTGAAATTGTTTCAAAAAATGGGTTTATGATTGAAGAATCCTCCAGTGAAAGGAAGAAGTATTGGCTAAATGAATCTTATGTTCCCTTGCATCTCTTGAAAAGTTTTGAAGAGAAAAAAATTGCTCGCAGATCTAGTAAGATGAGTCCTGGGAAACTCGCTGATGCTTGTGCAGCAGTGAAGAAGCCCTTGAAGAAAAGAGGGTTTTCTTATCTGTTTGCAAGAGCAGAAAGATCGGAGTACCATCATTGTGGGCATTGTAACAAAGATGTTCCAATCAGGTAACTTAGTCTTAGAATGTTCAATTCTTTTCTTTTGTTGTACGCTGTTCAAATTTGATGGCATGGCTGCTAATTTTATACTCCTCTTTTGTGGATGTATGGGTTTGTTTTTTTCCTTTTAATATTTGTTTCATGCAAATATTAATATCCTTTTTATGATGTTTAACCACTTGACAGGGAGGCTGTTTGCTGTCAGCTTTGTAAGGGTGAGCAGTTCTTCCTTATTGTCACCATACTTACATGATTAATTTGATATCAGCATTTACTCCTTTTCCATTTGTGTTTTGTATCTTACAAATATGATACAATTTACAGGATCTTTCCACAAAAGGCACGCCAGGAAGTCTGCTGGTGCCATCCTTGCAAAATGTACATATACATGTCACCGGTGCTACTATGGAAAGAATGTGAAGAAGACAAATGCAAAAACAACGAATATTGACAATAAAAGAGGAAAAAATAGCAAGACCACAAAAGTTCAGGAGCGAAAATTAAAAAGAGCCACTGTAGACAGAAATTCAGTGCGACTGAAGAATAAAAAAGCCTTAAAGGGTTCTAGACCAATACTATCAAGAAACATTAAGAAGGTTACAGTTGTGCCACTACGTCGTTCGGCTAGGAAAGCTAAACAGAAAGCATTGCAGAACAAGAAGGCTGTGGGATGCAAGAGAGGAAGACCAGCCAAATCCAAAAAGGGAGCAAATAAGAAACCAAAGAAGGATACTACGTTGCATAGGAAGAGAACAGATACTTATTATAGTTACTGGCTTAATGGTCTTCTGTTGTCTAGAAAGCCAGATGATGAACGGTTGATGCATTTTAGGGAGAAAAGGTATATTGCCCAATCAGATAGTGTCATTGATGATCAACCCAAATGCCATCTTTGCGGTGAAGCAGGATCTACATCCATTTCGAATTATATTTCTTGTGAAATGTGTGGAGGTAACTGTTTATTATTGAAAACTAATGAATTGTTGAAATCTATGCCCATTTCCATTTAGGTAATTGAATTATTGAAAACTAATGAAGAGTAAAATATATGCCGATACATTAGGTTTCCTTCTGATTTTTTATTATTATTTTTCATAGTGATGTTTTCACTGTAACATTCATTATGCAGAATGGTTTCATGGGGATGCTTTCGGACTTGATGCGGAGAACATAAATAAGCTTATTGGTTTTAGGTGCCATATGTGCCTCAAGAAGACTCCTCCTATCTGCCCGCATGCAGCAGCCACAAGCCATGAGTTTGAAATAGGTGAGGTACAAAATGATGCTGAGACTGATTCCCCCAAGGAAGAGACTGATAGTGTCCCACATCTAGAGGAGGAGGATCATCCAGGTTTACTTCCTGTTGACGAGTCTGTTCATATGGAGGGGCAATTAGGTACTGGTCTGGCTTCAAATCAGAGTTTTGCGTCCAAGTCTATGTTGGAAGCCGAAAATGGGCATGCACTTGATTATTTGATGGAGAATTCTGATGGAATTCAAATTACTAATCAGAATTTGAAACCAGATTTAATAACATCATCAAATGAAAATCATATGGTCAAATAGAACACGATTAAATCAGGAGATGATGCTAATGTAACTTCACATGTTGCAGCACAGCTATCTTCCTACAAGGTTGATGTGGATTTGATAGAAACTGAGTTGGCTTCATTAGGATCAGATGGTGCAAAGGATGGCTTAACAACGCCCACCCTGAAATCACCCATTGATGGATCCTTTTTAGACTCTATCAAGATGCAACCAGAATCATTCATGGCATCAACTGAATTGTATGATGACAGCAAAACTAGTGTAGATTAGATCCACAGTCAATCATTTTATAACTGGTGAGACAGCAACAGTAGAGGCTAGAATTATTTCAAGTTCAGTTACTTGTAAATCTTCTAATTTTGAAATTCTTGGAAGTTTATAAAATACAATCGGAAGATTCATTTGAAACTAAAAATAAGGAGTTTATTGAGGAGGTAGTTTCTCTAACAGCATTGAATCTCTATGAAGATTGTCCCATATCAGGATGGAATTCACTCAGTTTGTTCTTGGGAAGCACGTGTAGGAGCATCCTTTTACCAGGTCTGATGGCATTTGCCTTTTTTAATGTATATTTTTCCCTGTCCCTACAGCTAGCAAGATTAAGTTAATCGGGAGGGCTTGAGACTTTGAATTGCTAGCAACGGGTTTTGTGAGGGTTCTATATAACCTAGTGAGTTGTGGTAGCAGGTTAAGTATCTGGATTTTTAACCTCTTCTCCTCTCTCTGTTTTTGTTATATTGATTTTCTATTGAAAAGTAGTTGTTAACCATGGAAACTTGTGTAAGTATCACATCAATATAGTCAAATGGAATTCATGTGTGCATATTTGTTTCGATCTCCTTGAAGTCATATCAACTAGTGGATTCAATTTGTATGAAACAGTGGAACACAAACTTGCATGTATTCATGTGGATATGCACACAATCTGGCATGCATGGAACACATTGTAAATATGGTAGAATGTCGAGGTGTGTGTGTGTGGATTGCCTGTCAACAAAGTGTAGCAGTTTATTTCTTGTAGATTGCAATAATTTTAATTCATGGGATTTTATCTGTGTTGACTGTAGAGTTATCAGTATCTCACACAGGTGCAATTGGAGAAAAAAGGTGTGATAATTTCATATGTTATGCAGAGTGGTTCACGTGCCTTTTTCATCCTGTTGTGGGGTTGCAAGAACGACAATTGCAGAGTATTTCCCCTGTTTCCGCGCGCAGACATCATTCGCCAGTTGTGATTGTTGCTAATGTACGAGGCACTGTTACTGTTAACTTCTGAAGCTTCTCAGTCCCCACCCGAAGCTGAAAGGTTCCGGCAGTAGAACGTGGAAGATGCCGGTACTCATACCAGGTTTTTTTTGTGTTTGTGTGCAATTTGTTACTGTCCACTACATCTATACCGTCACCGATTTCGATTGCAATTCTCACTCGTCAAACGAACTTTGAAGCAACATTTCAGTCTTCTCCTCCATGGAAGCAAAAGAAATGAGAAATCATGTGCTCAAACCAAGCATTGCGATCAATGACTAAAATGCACCCATCAAATAGTAGTAGTCTAATAATATATAACATGCTGTGAAAAGCGATGGAGCAACCCTATTTCTGCTTTTTTATAAAAAGTGCCCTAACCCTATTCCTGGCTCGGCCCAGATTAGCCATATTATCGGGTTTATTATGAGAATAAATGAATAGTAAATAAATTAACACTAAATCTCTCTCTCTTGGGAACTAAACACATCCCAACACAGGCATTCTATGATTATAAGTTGGCCTCGCATCAGACGTCTCTGGGCCTGGTTCCTATTAGACTTGACACTTGGGTCTAGTGGGTGTTTTACCAGACCAGCAACTTGACTTGGAACGCTATCGAGCCGACGAGGTGGGCCTGATGCAAGTCTCCCAAAAATGTCAAGCATGAAGGTTTCTCGTCATGGCACCGTGGGCGTGGTCGAACACTACATATTTACCTAGGCCAAAGTTCTTGATGCCGTTTTGTTTCGGCTAAAATGTTTTGTACCAAGCAAAAAAATAAGACAAAACAATATTGTTTTTATCTCATTTTAAATACTGGTCGGTACTGGAAATACTGGCCGAAACACCCCAGAATTACTCTGGGTGTTCCGTTTCGTTAATTCCCGCCCACTTATACACACACACACTACTATTATATATATTATATATATACTGTTGTTTATGAGATGTATTGAAAATGCAAAAATAAAAATAATAAAAAATAAAAAATATATATTATAAAAAATAAAATTGTGTCAACTTTGATTTTATAAAAAATAAAAAATATATTTAATTTTTTCACCTTTTAAGTTTTTTCACTTATATAATTAATTGATTATATATGAACAGTACAACCCCGAAACGGCACACCAAAACTCTCCGAAACTGAAACGTTTCGTACCAATAGAAAAAACGAAATGGCAACCAAAACGGTATTGATAACCTTGACCTAGGCCTAATACACAGTCGGATTTACTGCACTCATGAATTCAAATATAATGGCCAAATTTAAATCATACCTCCACAAATCTTTATATAAATTTTAGAAGTAGTTCTTCTCAATGATTTACCATGTTTTCATCTCTTAGCAAGATAAAATCAGTGAAAAATAAGCATTTAGTTCTTGTGTTTTGGATAGTCAACTCACGATGCAAAATTAATTTATAAAGGTCTAATGACTCTTTAACCTTTTTATTCCAACAAGAAACAAGATTTACGGGTTATAAATATCTCCTGAAACACTCGGGTAATGAGTTCACAATCTTCATTCTCTACTATAAGAAACAAGATTTACAGGTTATAAATATCTCCTGAAACTCTTAGGTAATGGATTCACAATCTTCATTCTCTACTATATATATTTTTAGAACATCAATCTCTCTATATTTAGATTGATGGTGTTGGTTAAGGAGTTAATCATTTTAGGTGCTGAATTTCAATAAATTTAGATTCGATAATTTCAGTTTTATTCATTAGTTTTTAAAATTTGTGAAAATGTTTTTTCTTCAAAAAAAAAAAGTTTTAAAGGGTAAAATAGACGAAATTATTTTCAATAGTTTTTTTATTCACGTGTTCGTTTGTTGGCATTATATAATTGCTAAAAAGGAAATTTGACCAAAACTAGCCGTTGGAGATTGAGGAGAAACGGACAATTCAATTGTCAACCACCGCGTTCAACGTTCACTGAAACTCTCCTAAACGGTATCGTGATTGTCATTCTCAAATTCTTATAAACCCAAGGCATGGCCTCCCTCATCTCTCTCTCTCTCTCTCTCTCTCTCTCTCTCTCTTGAAACGCTCTCTTTCACTCTCTTGAAACGCTCTTCTCTTGAGTCTCTCTTCCCCTTTGTTTTCAAAACAAACCAAACTTGAATTCTAAGTTTCTTGATTTGGGTTATCTTTCTTTTTCTGTTGGTGCTCTCGATATAATTCTAAGCAAGGAAAGAAAGAAAGGAGAAGAGTGACAATGGCAACTGTTAATGGGTATCAAGGGAATACTCAAGTAGCTGCTCCGGCGGGGGCTACCCCATCAAAACAGACTGTCACTGCGGCAAAGATTGTTGATACACAATCCGTGCTTAAACGGTAAATTTTATTTTATTTTGCATTTGATCTGCTCTTTTTGTTTGTCAAACCATGTAACATATCACGAGTTTTAACTGGATTTATTATATGGGTTTTCTTTTCCTGTTTGTAAATGTGATTTTGTGACTCTTTTTTTTCTTTGCTATTAAATCAGATGATGTTTTTGTTTATAATGAATTTGGATGGTGTCTTTTAATTTGCTCGACAATCTTTAGGGTTTATTAATTTATTCATATAAATTTGACTAATTGTTATTACTTTTTTTTAAAAAACAAAACAGGTTGCAATCTGAACTGATGGCCTTGATGGTAAGAATAAAAAAACCTGTCTTGCTGTCGTCTCTCTTATTTTCTCAGCAACAAATCAATGGTTAATATATTGTTTATTTTCGTAGATGAGTGGAGAGTCTGGGATATCTGCCTTCCCTGAAGGGGACAACATATTTTGCTGGAAAGGAACGATCAGAGGCAGCAAAGATACAGTTTTTGAAGGAACAGAATACAAGTTATCCCTTTCATTCCCGAATGACTATCCCTTCAAGTCTCCAAAAGTCAAGTTTGAAACCAGCTGCTTCCACCCCAATGTGGATATTTATGGTAACATTTGCCTGGACATTCTTCAGGTAAATTTAAATCTTCTAGTTGTTAATTTTTTGCTGTCGTCTAAATGTGCTTTTATTTAACTAATTAAAAGTGATTTTTAAAACTCAAATTGGCTGGTCTAATTTGGATGCTATATATTGAGTGTTCCTAGGATAAATGGTCTTCTGCATATGATGTGAGGACAATATTGCTATCTATCCAAAGCCTGCTTGGAGGTAAATCTTCTTGTTTTTCCATTTTCTGTTTATTTTGAAGGTTGGGGATTTAAATTTTCACTGCCAAGATCATATCTCTCTTTATTTGATGTTCAGAACCAAACACAAGCTCACCTCTAAACACTCAAGCAGCACAACTTTGGAGCAATCAAGAAGGTTTGTTGTTGTTACTTTAGATGTTTTGATTCACGTAAATGGTGCATGTTGGAATGCATTGCTTGGAGCTTGAATAATTAATTACTTAATTGGTGTCTGTTGCAGAATATAGGAAAATGGTCGAGAAGCTGTACAAGCCTCCAAGTGCAGCTGTTTAGATGGAAGAAAGATGAGGGGTCCAAAAGTAGTATAGCTTTTACTGCAATGACTCGAATGAATATTGATGAATTTTATTTTTGTCATCTACTCCTTGTGCCTGTGCATTTTGAGAAATAATATTAAAAATTACGGCTGAAAATTTATCCTTTCGCCACAGATCCTACCTTCTCTTCATTAATAATCTCCATGCAAGCTGATTAAAAATCGACTACACTATTGTTGGTGGTGGTTATTAAAAGGGTTGCAATTGCTTCACTTAAAAATTATTAAAATAATATCTTTTTTTATTTTTAAAATTTTATTTTAATATTTGCATATCAAAATGATTCTAAAACATTAAGAAAATTAGTTTAACAAAAATATATTTTTTTGGAAAAGCACTTTTCAAGTGCTTATTAATCTTGCAGCAAGGCAGTGCGAAAAAACGAGGGTGATACAACAAAAAGGAAGAAGAAAACCACGAACATTCTTATAATGTCAGAATAAAACCATGAACATTCTTATAACAAGGCAGCTCAAGAATGAAATGAAGTAGTTCAGTTGAACCAAAATTTCTAAAGTTGCTTTGCTCTCAGTTTGAGATGTGACAATCTACTTTTGCTCAGAAGATGTGAGCTGCCTCAAGTTGTACTTGGACAACTCCTTGTACTTTTCAATAACCCCAATCAAGCACAGAGTCTGAAAAAATAACATAAAAATAATAATTAAGTTAATGGGCAAAAAACAATCTAGGACCATAGAGCAAACATCTGATTAGGCAGCAAAACTCTCAAGTTTTTACCATTGATCTTACAACCAATAAATAGTGCTTTGCAGTAAAGCCCCCCAACCCCCTTAATAATGTAAAACGTGGATTTGTAACGATAAGACATCAGGGAAGAGAGTATGTTTTTACCTTGACAATTTCAACTACAATTGTCTTGTCAGGATTGCTTAGATCAACTTTATGAGGTCCAGGAACAGATTTTGCAACGGAATTTATAATTTTCATCCTGTCAATACCGGAGTTTGCACGAGCTTCGTACATTACCGCAAACTGCACAGAACAAACAAGTGGTCAAATTGTAGCTTGCATGTTGCAACTTGGTCGGACCCTATAACAACAACAACAACAGCCAAGCCTCAATCAACAAGCTAGTGACTCAGCAGCTCCCTATTGACTCAGTTAAATTCAGCAAATTTGAATCTCATCTGCAAAGATTTCCTATATTCTATCACGATTAGGGTGACCGCAGGGGTGATTTTAGCAATGTAGAAGTGTCTCATGTTTGATTAGTAGAAGAAACAAACATTATTTCGGAACTTTGTTCAATTAAATGTGATGGCATTCAATGCCCTCTATTGTCCCATTCCCAGTGGCCCTTGGATACAGCTTCTGAAATGTGATGGAGCTACCTCAGCGGCAACTCCTGGACTAATTGTGTCCTGAACTAAATGTGAGGGACCTGAGAATTTCACAGAAACCATCAAATCTCACCATGCACTTCAAAAGTACCGCTAGAGCTAGCTCCTTGACACAAAAGAGATGTGATATCAATGTACTTAATTTGAAATTTTAAGAAATAATGATAAAGCGGGGCACTGATTCATGAATATATATATATATATACAGATTTAATTTAACTCTTAATCGAATTGTGCTTTCTTTTCTATCTCCCTTTTCCCAGTACTTCTAAAAGATTGAATTGTGTTTTCTTTTCTATCTCCCTTTTCCCAGTACTTCTACAAGATTTTTATCTTTTCTACTCATTCAATTTCGGTGAAGAAAGCAGCTCTTGCTATTGGAAAATTTAGTAGGATGATCATTGAAAAGTCCTCAAAGGTTCTAAGTGTCAAAATGAGTTTTTTTCATAGGAATTGGTTTATTCTTTAAGTTTTAGCACTAAAACTTTTGGAAGGTAAAATACAATATGAATGAGAAAAACACTATATCTAGGGTACACATTTACAGTACCTCCATATAAGCAAGTCTCATGTCGTTATGCAGACAGTGGCAGTTTTAGAATAAATTTTTGTTGCATGCTTGCAATCTTCTAGGGGGGAGACTCCATTGGTATTATTCTTTTAAATTTGAAACTCCTAGGAATCCTCAAGGAACTTGCTCCCCCTTGCTAGTATTCAAAGAGGCTGAACAGCTGATTTGTATTTGCCTTTTGCTTCCCATTTCTCTCCAAATTCCAAAACAAACAATAGTTTCTCTAAATACAGGAACCATGAAATTTCCAATTCTTTTTAACAATCCAAATTCTGTCATGTGCAAGAGATTTTTTTTTAATAAATCTCATTTCCAAACCATCTTCCAAAACTTACTAGATTCCCACACAAGCTAAGAACTTGGGAAGAAGCACTTGTGGCTCTCTATATTCAAGAAAACCAAAATCCACTTTCTGAGACTCGATTATCTGTACTTCTTTCTCTAGTGGCCATATGCCCTGTGTATAGGTTGACAAAACCAGGGTATCATACTAAGAAGCAGAACCTGGGCATGCTCTTTCTTTCACTCTCAATCTAAACCAGCTGAAGACAAATTATTCCGTTAAGTCAAGGCTGAATAAACATATCAAGTTTCTCACTAAACAACAGATTCCTCACCCCAGGGAGCCCAAAGTAATTCATCTTCGTCAGCTCCCAACAAATCCGAATGCCTATCTCCAGCCAAATTTGTTTCATCATATTCTATCCTAAATCTTATTAGGTACTTCTTGTTTGCCAAATTTTATCCCGTTTAACTCATCTTATAGAATTCTACCATAAAGGACCACATACTTTTGTTGATTAATGTCATTGAATACATATAAATTCTGAACCTCCTTTTACACAGAATCCATTACCATGCTGAATTATGACTGCGATCATGGGTGCAGTGCAAAAACAGATTGGGATCTCTTGGCTTAATTTAAATTCTGAATCAAGTCTCTACTAAAAGTCAAACCATATAATAAAGTTATACCAAAACTAATGCTACATTGGTAAAATATTTGGATATCAAATCTTTCCAAGAGCATGCCCCATGCATTCCCAAGTTGTTAAAGCATTGTTGCGTTAACTGATGAGTTTATTCATGTTGATGCAAGAAGTTGAAACTGTCAATATGCTACTCAAACACTTTATCTAATATTTGTTTTATGACTTTAATTACGGAAGACTAGAGAAGTACTGCCAGCTAAGGATCAATGGATTGATAAATCTAGGTACCTTCTGTGGGTCCTGGGTATCCACAGGAAAATATTTTTCCACAACTGGTGCAATTGCTCTTGAAATTTCCTCTTCTGAAGCATAGCACGCAACTTCAATTGGTAACACTCTTAAAATGAACCTGTATATAAACAAACAGTATATAACTTTAGCATGCTAAAATGACATGGCATTTCTTTTCAGATGTTGTGTATGTTCTTGGCTTCTGGCAGAACTTCAGAAAATGCCAATTTGGTACTCTATGAAAAATTGTCACATGGTTGACCCTATGCAATTTGCAGGTGAAATCCATAAGCAGTGGCCTAAAACTAGAGCACAACACACAAAGGGAGACTATCTAACATGTACCAGAAACTATGAGTTCATAAAATTTAACATAAGAAGCCAGCAATTCATGAACCTGGACATGTGTTTCCTTGTTGATGCAGCAGATGTCATCATATGTTGCGCAATATCTTTGGGACAAGGGTCCCCATCTATCTTGCGCATTTGAACAAAGATAACACCATTACAACCAGAATCAAGGCTGAGAAAGCGTCTCTGTTCAAAAAGGACAAATATTCATAATCAGTGCAAGAATATGATGATATGGTAAAAATAGCAGCAACAGAAAGGATTGAGACCACCCTTTCTGAGCATGCTCACCATGACAGCAGGAATTGATGAATTCAACATATAGTCAACTCAACAAGGGAGGAGAACAGTTATCAAAACAGAAAAAATGTATCATGTAGGAGATAAAATACTCCAAGAATCACGAGTAAAGCTATACTATCTACTACAAACATAAGAGCACCCCCGTGCACCATACTCTGCCATAAAGTTTGTTCATAGAGTCACAGTTCACTTAAGATAGACTTAAGAGGAAAAATAATACAGAAGAAAAATAAAAGGGGCTGAGAGGGAGAAGAGCCAAGGACAAACACAGGAAAGAAAAGGAAACGTTAATTCAACCAAAGAACAAATACAAATCTAGAGAAGTCCAGCCAAAAATATACGGGCTGCTAGCCAAACAGGGGGGGTTGAAAGATCCAATGATTACCTCAAGGGAAACAATTCACACAAAAAAATGGAAAGAGGGGAACCGCACTACCCACCTTGTTCTTATCTCCAAGTTCTTTGAGTTCATCCTCAATAAGCTTATCAATGGATTTCTCCTCCACTTTTTCTTGAGCAACAGACTTGGGAGCACATGTTTCAGTGCATTTCTTCTTTGCTGGTAGCTCCTCTGCCTCACTTTCTTGTCTTTTATCATTTTTACATTCTTCTTGATTAGTCTTTTCTTCTGTTTGACATTCACTTTTCTCATTTTCTAGACAAGGAGATCCCAACTTTTCATCTGCTGGATTTTCATTCTTGGCATCAATGGCTTCAGAGGCACCTGTTTTGTTCTCATCTAACCCATCTTCCTCATCCTCATCCTCATCCTTGTCTTCTTCATTGTCTCCTTCATCATCAGAATATGAGAACTTAATCTTTTTATTTATAGGTTTATCAAGCAACTCTGCAAGATTCACACCTGAATCCTTCCCAAGAACTAGTTCTTCATAAAACTGCAAGAAAAAAGTGCAAATACCAGCAGCTCAGTGAAGAGCGCACAATTTGAACTTGTAAATCAAGGGAAAGGTGCATTCACTACTCCTACAAACACTCTAAATTAGCAAGTCAAGTAAATTCATTTCTCAGTCATTATGATAACAGAAAGAGAAAAAGAACAAAAATTTGCACCCATCACTAGCACAATTCTGGCATGAGGAATTTATTAAGAAACAATAAATATTTTCTTCGGTCCATAGTTGGTAGAGTAGCCCTCCCTGTCCTTAAGGAATCGCCATAAACGAATTTTACTTGGCATAAGAACTCAAAACCATGGTTTAAAGGGGCAGCCAGAAATGAGTTCTCCTTGGACCATAAACCAAATTATTCTCCCAAAGCCACCCACCGCGTTTGTCACCGCATGAATCGATTTTCAATTTCTCCTGGTTGGATTTTGTAAGAAAAAATGAAACGAAGAAGACAAAAAAGATAAGAAACATACAGAATCAATAACGTTAATGGCCTCACGCGAGGCTTGGTGCTCCCTCCCCCCATCACAAGTGATAAAGAAGCCTTGAACTCCTGGGTGTAATGGGTAGGAACCCTTCTTCTTCACTGGCCTCTGCAGTGACAGGCACAATCAAAAGTAAGAAACACAACATATGTTCATACATATCAACAAACACAGAGAAAGTAAATACAAAGAAGAATACATTGTGAGGGAGGTAGCGTTGCTTTCTCTTCTTGCTGTTGGTAGTGACACTTGCACTGGACTTCGGCTTGTTTTCAGCTGCCATTTATTCGTTTATTCCAGCATATGAGTTTAAGCTGTACTTCGACGAGGGTTTCTAGTTCTATTACCTCGGACAAGACACGAAGACCACTTCGATGCTGGACTAAGAAGACTTCTTTGTCTTTGAGCTTAGGCGAGGTCTCTCATGGTCAGTAGGCCCAAACCCACCATGCCGCTTTGTGGCCCAGATTATTAGGGTCCTCGTGAAATTGTTAGTCTTAGATCAGAGTGGCATGATTTTTTTTATTTTTTTTTAGATCTGAGAAAACCATAATTTCCAGAAAATATATTTTGTGAGTCCAAATAAGTGAATAAAAACTCAGTTATTCCAAGCTATTACAAAAAATTTAGTCTTTCGATGTCAAGTTGTACCAGACGGTCCTCGGCCCAAGATTATAGCATGGAATTATAAGGTTTTATCATCCTTCATAACTCAACCAAATCCATAACAATATATTTTGAAATAATCCACCATTTTAAATTGCACATATTTGTGTATTTGATGCTCCAAGTGTGGCCCCCTTTCTCATTTATAAAAAAAAGTTTACTTCCCATCTCATAGAGATAACTTCGAGTCATGGGTTTGCTTGTTAGCCACTTTCTTCTGGCACCATCAGGATACCAGCGCTGTGCCGATTATGATCGGTCGCTCTGGGCAGGCCATGGTGTTGTTACATACCTGGAAACTTCAATTGACGCCTACAGTCGGAAAAATACCGTAATCCAACATAGATGAAACAGGAGAGCTTATCATCAAGCCGCTGCTTCTAAATCATCTAAAACATTGATTCAGGGAATGGGGCTTTCGCAGTTGAGAATATGAATTGACATGCAGGTTACCAATTGCTTTTCCATATTCCGAAGTTTGTTCTGGTGAGATCATTGAAACACGTTTTCATTTTGATTTCAAAGATCAAGAAACTGCTTGTGTCAGTTTAGTTCCTTCATGGCGTGCACTTTTTCTAGACTTTTCTCACATATCTTGCTGGGTGCGATTGAAAAGTTACAACCAAGAAGGCTTTTACACACCATTCCAAATTGCAAGCTTTGATGACAAGTGATGTAGAATCTACAGGGGTTGGGCTCCATTGATAAATCAGTCATATCCGTAGAAGATTTTTTATCTAACCTGCTAATAGCATCCATCGTCTTCTTTTGTGCCCAGAAAAGAATTTAGAAATTTCAAGGAAAAAGGAAAGGAAGCTGGAAATAACAGGCGGGATGGATACAGAAGATAGTGATTAGCCAAATTACACACTATTTACCATCAAACACTTGTCAAACATACATCAAACAGACAAACACTGTGTGCATGTAGGATATAAACAACGGACGACACCAAGATTTTCAGCTATCATTAACATGAGAAGACACGCAATTCTTGATTGAAAAAACTGGTAGATGCTAACCATGAAAACAGGCATCAAATTCAGCCGGAGATTTCAATAGCCTTGACATCAGGTTTCTTTACTTCCTCCTTGGGCACAGTGACAGTAAGAAGCCCATTTTCCATTGAAGCCTTGACTTGATCCATCTTGGCATTCTCAGGCAGCCTGAACCTTCTCAAGAACTTACCACTACTACGTTCGACACGATGCCAGGTATCATTCTTGTCTTCCATCTCCGTATTCCTCTCTCCACTGATCTGAAGCACCCTGTCGTCTTCGATCTCGACTTTCACTTCCTCCTTCTTTAGGCCCGGAAGATCAGCTTTAAAGACATGGGCTTCTGGGGTCTCTTTCCAATCAATGCGAGTGTTAACAAAAGCTGAATCCTCACGAGGGATGAGGGAAGATGAAGGGAAAGGGTCCTTAAATGGATCCCAAGCCTCGAAAGAAGAGAATGGGTCGAAGATGATGCCGCTACCTCGTCGGTTGTTGAACAAGCTTGGAATCATTGCCATGATATACGCTTTCCTTTGCTTCGCTTCTCTTTCTTTTTTATCTAAAAAGGGGATTGTGTTGGTGTTTGTGTGTTTGGTTGAACGCTGAGAATTATCGTTGTGAATTGCTGATTTTTCTTGTTTGATTGATGATCATCAGGGAGGTTAGCAATTTATAGAAAGCAGAAGAGGAATCTCCATGGCTTCTATTGAGGAACTTTCTGGCATCCTCTTGAATAATCGAGGCTTTTTCTTGGAAGACTCTGGGCTTCGATGGTTTTTCCAAACTGGACTGGGTTTGCATTCGAAGCCCTGACTTGGGGCCCAAAATTATTAAACCCGGGCCTGACTTTGAGGTACCGGAGCTAAGGCTTTTTTGTAACCTGTAAACACAACATATAAAAATACTAGAATAACCCGACTCCTTTTGAAAATTCACTGCAAAATAAAAATATTTGAAAATTCACAAAAACATCATTTTTTTTCCTCTTATGGCCTTCAATATTTAAAAAAAAATATTGCATAATGTGTCACCATTTAAATGTTTTAAAAGTGTTTCAAATATTATAAATCAATTTATTTATTTTCACTTTCTAATGTCTTTATATGTTTTATAGATTGAAAAAATAATTTGATCCACGGTGTAGCGTGAACCAAGAAACTAGTATATACTATAAGTAGCTCACTTATGCTTATCACTTAAATATAGATTTTATTATTAATAAGATAAATATAATATAAAATGATGTTTTATATTTTATATGTTACTATTTTGAAATGTTTTCTTGGCTTAGATTTATTAAAGTGGATTATATGATGTTATATTGGTCTAATAAATATTGATTTTTTTAAAGATATTATCTTCCAATACACACAAAAGTAGATGAATGAACAATGTAATTTAATTTGTTTTTCTTCTTTTTCTAGATAAGGAAGACAGTACAATCTAACAAAATATGTATAATGATTTTGTTGATTATAGACCTTTCTATGACTCTTTTTTATACACATCCTGGCTTTTCGAGCACAAAAAATAAATATTTTTGGATTGTTACATAAAAAAATAAATATTAAAAAAATGTAGATATTATTTGAATATAATTCTAATAAAAATTTGATAAATAATTGCTACATATAAATATTTATTAAAAAATATATATTTTTGGATGACATCATGTGTCACCGCTTGCTGACGAGGGAGATGGCATCGCCGTGTTACATCATCGTGCTATGAAAGGAAGGAGTACCCACTACACGGGGCCACACCCTTGCATTTATTTCCTCGTAATAAGATATTCTTGCTCCCTGAGTCACCATTATGGAGGTCACTACAACTCTGGTGGACGCTCAAGTGGGTGGGCATTCATCGGTATTTTGTTTATAACTGTGTTTCAAAAATATTTTAAAAATATTTATTTTTTTATATTAAATTAAAAAAAATAGTATTTTTAGATTATTTTGATATATTTATGTTGAAAATAATTTCTAAAATTTAAAAAGATATTATTCTAATACTATTCTGAACAAAAAAAAACAAATTCAACAACATTCTCAAACAAGTCCGTTTTAGTGGAAAATCTGAGGTCAACTAGGGACAACAACTGAGCGAACAGGGTTGCAAAACACTTGCAGAGTGCGTCACTAATCTCAGCAATTGTGGATTAGGGCTGTCAGAATTAAGGCAATAATATGGTGGTGAAGCCAACAACTAATGACAGTTGCAGGAGATGTCGAGGGTAAATGGAATGTTAATGGTGGTGGGGTTTCCGGTCAATGATATCGGACGGGAAAGCAGCAGAACCTAGAACCTGTTTGGCACTGCAGTCAAACCAGCGTTTGGCTAAAATTCAAAAAAAAAATTATTTTAAATTAAAAAATTTTAGTATTTTTAGATCATTTTAATGTGTTGATATCAAAATTGATTTTTAAAAAATAAAAAAACTATCATTTTAAAATATTTTTAAACAAAAAACACTTTCAAAAGCAACCACAACCGCCCTCCCAAACAGACCTTAATGGTCACTAAAAAACTTAAAAATAACCGCAGAGAAATCCTGGCTCGGAACTCTATCATTACGATTACGATTGCTTTTTTTTTTAAAATACCTTAATATTTTATTATTTTTAAAATAATAAACATGCGTAAACTAACGAGGTCTAAGGATCCAACACTTTCACGCCCTTCACAATGTGAGAAAACTTGTAAAGACAACTTTTTCATTCCGTGAGGAACAAAGAACACTTTTCACAGCGCCGATAGCAACAATACACAGGCGACTTGAGAAGAAAAACGTTAAAAAATCAAAGAACTTTGACATTCGAGGACCGTTAACGATGACTATTTTTTTCAACAAACTATATAAAGATATTGAAAGAATTCTACATTTACAATGGGGAGGGGGGGGCTATATGTATATATAAATAATATATATTTATAGCAACTTTACGTCATCCACGCTGTGGGATGGATGAATAGGAGGCAGCAAGGAGAGCTCCGCCAATGCCTGATCCGTCTTCTGTAACCTGAAGAACGACATGTTGGGCCACATCTTCTCCCAGAATTTCACTCAGGGCTCCATGCAAGTGCTGTCTGAACATCGCATAACTTGTATATAAACCCCCTTCAATCGCCACGACTGTTCTTCTCATTTTTACATCACTTTTACTTCTTCCACCGGTGGTGCCTCCACTCCCATCCCGACCAATCTTCTTCAAGATTCCCACAATGCCAGCAGCTGCCAATCGAGCAGCCCTGCGGGTCACAACGTCGCATATTCTTACAGCAAGCTTTCGGACTTTCAAAGAGACCTCTGAAATCTGAGATTTACAGATGCATAGGAGGGGGAAGAGGAACCAAATAAGTCAGTCCATTGCAGCATTAAATAGATACAACAAGAATGGGGGTGGGGGAGAAAAGAAAAAAAACGATCCATCTACCCCCAGAGTTTCTTTCAAGATCTTGGCAACTTCCTTCAGTTCAGGAGAGTCATCCTCATGCATTGCAGCCACTAAAGGTGTTCTGATTAACAAGCAATGGAAGAAAATGAGTGAGTTCGAAACTTCAAATGACAATAAAAGCATAGAGCATCAAGACAAGGAGCAAATTTATACAACGGTTGAATCATTTGTTCAGCTTAAGGAAATCCTAGTCCACACAAGATTTGTAACATACTGCAAAATAAAGGGGATTGATAATCTGGAGGAAACAGGACCAAAAATATCCGACTCTAGCGAGATTCTGAGAATAACTCTTCGAACAATGTCACCGAGATACATTCCTGATATCATTTTCTCAAAACCCTGCAAAACATTGCAACAAGAAACAGTGAGGAGGTCATTATAGTTATCAATAGCAAATACCTAAGCAACTGCTATATACCTGATCATTCGGGTTAGGGCTTTCCGAATCCAAATCAATATCATAAGAAGTTCTTGGCAAATGAGATGACCAGAAATTTCCCCATTCCATGTTAACAGCCTAATTAAGGAAGAGACCAGCATAACGTGAGTGAGCAAGGATAAGAACAGACCATTTTTGAAGCTAATAGCAGGAAAATGCTTGAATGGGACAAAAGAATGGTACCATGTATCCAGAAGTTGTCTGCAGACCTTGACACTTTATGATGGCATCTGCCCGTTCTAAATAACAGGCATTGGTACCTGTTCCAATTATCACAGCAGCAACAGTATCGGCATCATGATAACGTCCAAGTGCTAAGGTTCCCACAGTATCATTTACCTGTATAAAACAAAATGCACCTCATTTTTCTTCATCGATACATTAAACACAATCATGGAGAGAACCACACCCGATCCAAATGAGGTATAAAGTACAAAACTCACAAGATTTTTATTTTATTTTATTTTGGGTGGGGGGACGCTGAAACATAGACAATTAAAGTAGTCTAACTAACAAAAGCCAGTCTGAAGCACCACCCTCTCACAGTAAGAGTTAAAGAAACGGCAGTCCAAAAAAGACATCCAGGTAGACAAAAAATATTAACAAAGGAATAGTTCACAAGCTCAAGCATATTGGTATTGTGCATTTATTCATACAAGACCTGGTAATTTTTAAGTTCTAGATCAGTCCAAAGAGAAATGTAAGATGAACTTTATTTTGCATACATTACAGCATCAACTATGACTAATCTAACGTCCTGGTATGTGTAAACTCAACCGGTTACTGTAGCAGACGTTTATTCTTATGATTAAGTGCCAAAAATAAAAGAAAGAGACTCCATGCAAGTGAAGGGAAAATCTTCAAAGGTGGTCTGCATGATGATCAAGAACTTCGTTTGTTCTGATCATAAATGAAATTATGGTTCCTAAGGAAACAACTCAACTGCTTTGGTATAGTATATATTCTTGACTGCAAAACAGTTTCTGTAACAAAAAGAAAAGGCATACTTTTGAATGATAAAATATAATGCCAATTCAAATATGCCCAAAAAGCATCCAGTTTTTTATTTATCCCAATACCTTCAAATAGCAATAACTCCATAATTTAGTTTTTGTACTAGTTAAAAGGAAATTAATCAGCAATGTTGCTTGTATAGGAGAAGAAAGTGCTTACCAGCAATGCAGCACGCATATCTAAACCACTCCTGACCATTGCTGCTTCTAAAAGTTCGACCACCTCTTTTCCAACCTGCAATAAATTAGTCAATAAAAATAGGAAAAACTTAAGAAAACTTCACTTGTAATAGATGCATGATTAAAATGTATAATCCAGATTGACTAATAGAAACATTTCCCTTGTATTTAAACAAATTACAATAAGCAATTTCATTATCAGGCCAGTTATGTTTTTAAGATTTTTCCTTGTCCAAAAATTACATGCAATGAAAACACACAACCAGGGCACTCCAATTCTTTGCTCCCCCCCCCCCCCCCCCCCCCGTAAGAACAGCAGGAAACATGTACAGACATATTGAGAAGAGCAAAAAGGAGTGGAAAAAACAAATATTTGCCTCGCCAGCAGAAGGACTTGCAACTAACTATTATGCAGTCAACATTTACAAAGTTTCCTTGGTAGAGATGATCTAGCTTACCATGTCTTCAATCGCAAATCCTTTTGTCCATTTGATGAGGATTCCTGAACGAAGTGATGACTGTTTCACTGGAAAAGAAAATGTAAAGCCAAGCTCCCTTGTTCTAACTGGAGAAGGCTCAGAGCCACTTTCTTCTTTTTCAACAAATTGCTTTAAGGTTGAAGCAATAAAATCAAAGAGATCCTGTAGCCAAGAATACACATTAACTATCATACCTATCAGCAGATGATCTTTAATCAAGCATGCCCTAAGATAGCAAGAGTATTTGCAGTTCAAACTCAGTCACCTCACTTGTGCTTGTCATCAAGTGCTGGGGAATGGGTTGTCGCTCCACATCTTGAGACAAGATTGAAGATCTTCTACCTCCTAGCTGAATCCGCAAGACCCTAAAATTAGTACCCCCAAGATCTAGAGCATAATAAGTTCCTATCTCACTCCTGACAACAACATCAAAAATCAATTTACCAGGGCAACCTAAGCAAACAATACAAATATAACCACATAATTGAAAGTAGATACAATTCCAATTACTGATCATTAGAAAAAAAAATTTATTAAAAACATAAACAGAGTTACAGTCCATTATTGGTCCCCAAGCAAGTCAGTAATTATACATTTACATTACCATGCATGCCAATTGTGAGATTAATTGGCTCTCCACATTATTCTCATTTATCTCTGCAAATGTCACGAATAGACAGGTGTCTTTTTTTTATCACTTCAAAAAATTTAAATTGATGTACATGGTATGCGTGGCCAAAGGATCAAAACCAACTGTCGCTACAAAGGGCAAATTTGTGCAGGATAACAGTAGAAATGGTGTGTAACTTGATCCTGAATCTTCTAGCTAATATAAGATTCAAAGACCGGTACCACAAACTGGCTAGAAACTATCGACAACTATACAATTACCCTCTCCATTCCAAGATCTAATTTCTGCCATTGCAAGTTTTCAACAGTCATCCCTCCTCAAAAAGAAAAGGGGGCTTGCACCACATGTACAGCCTGCCAGATTCAGCAACGGCCACTATGAACTCCTTATGAAAACATGAAATATGCAACTACTATGTTTCTAACCACATCAGCACCTCAACAGAAAAATTGCAGTCATGTATTTGCTCCAATGGACTTTTAAAACCATTGGTAAATCACGTCAAATATGAAAATTCTGTTCATTGAATACAAGGCAGATTCTGTCACTGATTCTTTGAGCAACCAATCCAGTCCATTTGAAAAGGAAGACTAAATGAAATCCGACAGATTCCAATTGAGGAACCGAAAAACATAGAATTTGTCAAACATTTCTATAAGATTTTAAATCAGAATAGAAGGGAATAAAAAGAGCATTTAGATTATATTAACTTAAGAGTAAAGTTTTGTTTGAGACAAAAAAATATTCCCAAATCAAGCAGTGAAAAGGTCGATTCATTACAAATATGATAAGTGAAAACAACAGATACCAGGACATGAATATATAATTCAAAAGTGCAAGCGTTTACAAATAAACCCAATTCCAAAACCACTGTACCAGAATCATCTAACCAAGTGAACCCACCAAACATTTTAAAAACAAACTTATACAACACAGCAAAAAACAGCAAATAGACTGAACATCACATCAAAACAAAAAAAACTGCAACAGCCAAACACTATTAACGGTGACAAATATGGCAGAAATCGTGAAGAAACAAGAAACAGAAACAGCACAAAGAAAGACTGTCCAAGTTGCAAGAAAACAAGGAACAAAAATTCAAAAAACATTTCAATACAGCAATGGGAAGCAATTGTCCAAACTACATCAAATTTCAATGGAAGACAAAAATAGCTAAGAATACAAAAAACCTGAACATCCCAGAAAAGAGCGCAAAAATCGTCACGAAAAGACCAAAAATACCAAACAACCTCAAGAATGAAATTTGCAGGACCAAGCTAGCAAAAAATAAGATAAAAATCAATCACAGCCTATCGAATTCAAGATAACATGGCAGACAAATATCACCAAAAGAAACTAAAGTGACAAGTGACATTCAGCCAATCATTCACCTTTTGATTCCTAAACCAACCAGCAATCAACCAATCAATCAAGTACGGAACAGAATACACAAACAGGCGCAGGCGCATGTGGTAGCTCTCACAAGTCGAAACCAGTAACAAAAACAACAAGGGAGAGATAGATTAAGATTATTACCCAGTAGGTAAATGGTCAACAAAAGTGAGTAGCATTTTAAGCTTAGAGCCACCTTCAGAAGCCAAACCAGCATGCATCTCAACAGCCATAGCATCCACTACTTGCCTTAACCTCCCAACTGGTGTCTCACATCCTTCTTCTAACTCTTTCAACACTCTCACCACTCTCTTCCACTTCCTCCTACTCCCTACCCTCCTCCCCACAACCATTCCTGCCACCGCACACGCCACCACCGCCACCCCTACCGCCACTCCCACCGCCACCTTCCCCATCACCAACCCTTTACCCGACTTTTCCACTTTCCTTCTTGTTACTATATCCTCACCAATCCAAGAAAGCAGTAAACCTACGCCGTTTCATTGTGAAATATTGAAGCTTTGCTGAGTGAACGAACTAGCAGAATGAAACCCAGATAGGAGAAGGTTAGATACTTGATGAGGATTCAGCGGCGGGAAACAATCGCCGGTGAGAGCTTTTAGTAGATGAACTGTTCGAGGAAAGGGCTTAAAAAAGACTGTTTTTTTAATTGAATTTTACAGGGAAGAGTCTGGAGGGGTGTGTTTTTTTTTTTTTATGGAGCGCGGAGAAAGACAGGGGGGGAGGGTTTCCAGCAAAAAGAAAAAAGAAAAAAAATGCGGTACTTATATGTGATATAAAATGACAGATTTGCCCTTGTTGATGGCATAGGATGACTTGCTTTGTGTAGAGTATCTTTTTCGGAGATTTTATTACCGTTTGTGAGAAGATTTTTGAGGTTAATGAGAATTTTGACTCGCGGGCTTTCCACCTTTTTGGTGGGGTTGGTGCCTGTAATTGCCGTCGGAGTTGAAAGGCTGGCCGGTGTTGATTGTGTTTGACTCGTTTGATTAAGACCTCTCCGATTTGGAGATAAGCCACGTAGGGGGGGGGTGGCTTAGGTTGCTAGCTAGGAAATCTTTAATTGTGTGACGTCTCAACTTGCTTATTCTGTCCAATTAAAAAAATCATTTTTTTCCTTTTAATTTACTTAATATGAACCCTAACGAAGAAAAGGATAGAAGGCACTATGAATGCATTTCGTTTTTTTTCCCTTTCCCTTTCCCTTTCCCTTTCCAATTCTTGGTCTCTCTCTCTGTTTCTTGTTCATGTAATTTTGGGATTATTTAATTAATTATTTTATCTGATTTTAGGCTGGAGAAGTGAGCACGAGCATGGCAACAATTTCAACCTAGCTAGTTCCGAGAGTGCTTCTTAGCTCAACTCGTCACCCTTCACTTGCGTCGTGGAAGGGGATTAATAATCGTTCGTGATATTTAATGAATCGAACAAGCTAATAGCGTGAGTATCACGTAACACTACAACATTCGAGGCATGCAACAACAAAACAACGTTTTACTTTATTCTGTGACTCTGGTTATATAGTTATTTTGTTTTTTAAAGTTTTTTTATTTAGAAATGTATTGTCAAATGTTTTATTTTTATTTTTTAAAATAGTTTTTTATATCAGCACACATGAAAATAATATAAAATATTAAAAAAATTATTTAAAATAAAAAAATTTATTTATTTTCAAAAGTGTTTTTGAAACGCACTGTCAAACACTCCTTAAACACATAGTAGGTGATCTAATGGTAAAAGTCTGGGACTTAGATTTTAGGTTTGAGCCTTGTGATATGATGACCACTAAAAACTTACATGGTCATTAACTTTAAGTCCCGTAGAATTAGTCGAGGTGTGCGCAAATTGACTCCAACACCCAAGTTCATAAAAAAAGAAGAAAGAATTGGCAAATGCATCAATGTTATCTATTTAGCAGTCAATAATCATTTCATCTAAAAAATTAAGTTATTATGTAAGGATCTAGGATATAATTTATATTATTTTATAATTATCACTCTCAAGTGAAAGCTCTTTAAACTTGAAACTTTCACACAAATCCACATTACCTTTTGTTTTAATTTTTATATAATAGAATAAAAACAACAAGATTTTATAATCTCTTTCCTCCAGTTATATATATATATATATATATATATATATATATAAGAACTAATAAAATATCATTAATTACTCTTTCGATATCGTAAAATTACTTCAAGATGTTACTTTGTATTAGAAAGGGGGCAGGGCCATTCTAGTAATTCTCGACTAAATATTCATATGTCAAGCTCCATAACGCCAAACCACCATGCTTCATCACCCATGAAAGGGAAGGGCAAGATGGGCAATATAAAAACACTGCCAGGTGGGTTAGAGAGCGGGGGGGGGGGGGCTGCTTTGGTTTTTATTCTGTTCTTTCTATATATACATATATATATATATATATATATAGCTATATTTTCGAGGCAGGATTCTTAAAGCGAGAAAAATAAAAAAGTGAGTAAACGGCGACGGTAGCTGCGTATCTCCCCTCGTACATGCCAGCTGTGTCCCGCTAATTCCAGCTGTGCTCGCAACACAACTAAAGCCACCATCCGGATCAGTGAGCGTGTGCCCCCACCAATTTTATTTCTAATTAATCATTTGAAAATTACAAAACAAATTATCATTGTACCGGTAGGTGTGTTTGTGCTATATTATTATTATTTATTGTACTTTTTTTATTTTTAATATCAACACATATATATTTATATAAAGAAAAAAAAAACAAGTTCAAAAGAGACTAACAACTCACGTTCTTCCAGGTTGCAAGTTGATTGATCGATTCGCTTGTTTTTGCTCAAAATTTAAGCTTTTAATAATAAAAGTAGATTATTTACCTTTGACCCTTGACCATGTTGCCTTTTGTTTTTATCTTTCCAGGTTTGAACAAAACAACATCCATGGTCTCTCCGACGAGGTTATTTAAGATTAAATAGTCAACAGTGGCACTCTCCATGCTTCTTAAATCTTGAATTGCTAATGTTCTTGGATCATCACTCGAGCTATATGTGAGAAATTATTCTATTTTTTAGTAGACGATATGATTTTACAAGCACGATGTTTATTTGGTGCACGGTGTTTTTCTTTCATCCTCGGGTGATAGTAGCATGGCCCGCTTTCTCTGTTTTTTTCTTTCACTGGTCACAAGAGCATTATCCCCCGCTCCGTCATTCTTCACTTTACCGGGGACATTAATGTAAAATACCAGCAATGATAGTCCGTGGTCAGATTTTCACCCGACGTGCCTTGCCATTTAATGAAAAATCTCATCCTCGGCAAAAACGGGAAAAAATCCGCAAAAGCCACGCTCTTTAGAATGGTCGTTGAAAGAATTTTCGTACTTGTTTTTCAACTCAATTTAATATCTTAATTATAAAATAACTCACATTATTAAATTGTCTGGTCAACTCATACGTCATTGGATCAATTCAATTTTATCATTGTTGTCTAACTAACGGTTGGGAAGGTGGTTGAGTTTGTTTTTTATTTTTTATTTATTTAAAAATATATTAAAATAATATTTTTATTTTTTTAAATTATTTTTAACATTAATACATGAAAATTATCTAGAAATATATATAAAAATTTTAAAATAATAAAAAAATATTTTTTGTCAAAAATATTTTTGAAATTTAGTATCAAACATGACTTAAAACAGTTTTATTTTATTTGTTTTTATCTAATGGGGTTTAAAGGTGTGTTTGTTTGGATGGTTTAACTTGTTTTTTTTGTTGAAATTCTATTTATTTAAAGATATTTTTTTATATATTTTCATATCTGATATCAAAAATATTTTTTTATTTTTTAATATGTTTAAGAATAATTTTTTTTAAAAAAAGTAACTGCTACAACTCTCGAACACTTTCTAAAACAATTTTGACCAGGTCAATTAAGTATTTAATCAATCAAATTATTTACTTTAATATCAAAACTAATTAATTTTGAAAATTCACTTGTGTCGAGCTCCGAATCCAAAGTTTACCGGGTTAATATCTATGCTCATGACGACGAAACCCAGTGGATTTTAAAAAAAAAATACCATATCCCTTAAAGTTTTTTTTAAAATAGCATATCTAAAATAATATTTTAAAAAGGTATACTACTCCCACTAAAACAAAAAACAAGAAAAGGTTTTTTGAAGTTACATATGATTCTTATTCTTATATGTTTTTTCGTGATCTTTGATTATTTACTATGTTCGATATTGTACGTAATAAAAAAATTGATTTTAAATAAAAAAATTTAAAATTATATTTTTATTATTTCACGTGTAAGAGAAAATAAATAATAAATTTAATTGTAACTATAATACCAATAAGAAATAAAGAATTATTTTTTAAAAATTTCTCAAAAATACAATTGAATCTTAATACATATAAAATTCTGGGTAGTTTTTTATACAGTAATAGCGATTGTTTTTTTTTTTTTAAATCGAAATATTTTAAAATAATATATTTTTATTTTATTTTTAAAGATATATATTTTTTTTTTTTTCACAGAGCGAGGAGTGCCCTTTGACCGTACAACTTTTGAAAAGGCAAGTTCAATGAAGGATCCTGATCGTACAATGCTATTGAAAGAGCTGACTTGGGAAATAGCTGGCATTTCCTTCTGATTTTGAGCACGTGAGATTTGTTAAACTGTATCAATTATCACATGTCAGATCTACAGTGAGCATGCACGGGGCCCACCATAAGCCTCATCACGTTAGATTACTAATTTACTAGTGGTTTGGCATTATGGTTGAGAACTTAGAGAAAAAAATTATTTTTAATTTATTTTTATTTAGTTTTTTATATAAATTATATATACAGATGTAGAAGATGATATATTTTTAAAAAATTGCTTTAAAATACATTTACTATACTCTTAAATAATCACTAATTAATGATAATTTTTTAATAAATTGCAACGGTGTGATCGATATTCATAGCATTTGTATTTATTTAAATTCAATTAGAAAACATATATAATAAAATAACCAAAATATGATTTTACTATTCATTTTATTAGTATGAAGCAGAATCCAACCTAATTTCAGCAGAATATATTAAAATAATATATATGTATATATTATTATGATAAAAAAACATCAATTTATTTAAAAAAATATATATAAAAAAAATATAAAAACACACATTTAGACCACAATGTTAAATGGAGTCCAAAGAGAATTGATTATTTGTTTATATCATATATATTTATACACGGTTTTGATTTAAAAACTATGAAGTCTCTAGATCAAAACAAATATTTTTTTTACTTATCAATTAATTTTTTTTACATGATTTAAAAACTGACAAATCTTTGAAGCTGTTGTTGGTTTGAATGGTAGTTGGGTTACATACATGATTTCAGAGAACACACGTGTTAAAATGGCCCTCGACATAAAAACTATATTGTAATGAAATCTGAGTGTCGTGTTACATCATATTGTGCTTTGTAATGTGATAGGATGTTTGGCAAGGATGAACTTGATGTACTTCATGCACGACAACCGTATCCTTGTATCGCAACCAAAACCTAAAACTAGGGCAAGAGGTCGTGACCTAAAAACAGGAGGTGATGCCATTTATTTCAACATCTGGGATCATTCACCTTTCTTGATCATAAGTTTGACCAATGAAAACTTGGAAACAGACCTGAATCTGAAACCCACCATTCAAATTTGAATGCGATCATGGCATGTCCATTCTCTGTCATTACTTTTACAGCGTGCTCATGGGCCGGATATCTTTTTGGATGCCATGCTTTTATGAATACCTCTGCCATTTCTTTATCATGTGGATCGTCCTCGATCGAGGGGCAAGAAGATGGCGTATGTTTTTTTGTTTGTATAGTTTTATGGGGTTCCATCGTTGCTCTCCTCCACAATTAATCCATTTGTGTTTTGATATATATGTATCGAGAAAAAGAAAACGTACACCTTTACGTGTCAAATGGGCTTATTATAAAAGTATATATATGTCATGTCTTTATTTAGGAGAGGAAATTCTATTTTCTGTAAATTCTATTTTGTGAGTCCATTTTAAAGAGTAAAATCATAATTGTTCTAGATATTTTATAAAGGGTGTACATCTAGATATGAATTCAGAATTTACTGTGCAGATCGTAAGATATTTGTCATCACGACACGTACCGTGTCTTTACGTGCACCTACAAGGGATGCACGTCCTGACATGAACTCGAGACCTGCTATGCATATTGCAAGCTCTCTGTCATCACGATATGCACTTACAAGAGATACACATTCTAACTTGAATTTGAGACTTATTATACATATTACAAACTTTTTTATCATCACAACACACTATGAGTCTGTTTGGGAGGGCGGTTGCGGTTGCTTTTGAAAGTGCTTTTTATTTAGAAATACATCAAAATAATATTTTTTTTATTTTTAAAAAATTCTTTTTGACATCAGCACATCAAAATAATTTAAAAACACCAAAAAAAATTCATTTAAAATGATTTTTTTTTTTTTTGAGGAACCCTCCCAAACAGCTTCTATATCTATACGTGTCTCGGCAAGTCATAACTTATAATATTGCCGCGTTGAGGGGAAAAAAAACACGGCGCGGAGATATTTCCAGAGTTCATTACAAGATTCATCAAATCCGTGTTGAAAGAGCTACATTTTATTATAAAATATAATCATTCTTTTAACATTTTTTGTAATACGACTCACTTGGTTTTTCCTTTTGTCCAACTTATCTGTATTTGTTTTTCTTTTAATAAATGTAGTTTATGGCAATTTGATTTCTTAAGTTAAATTAATGAGATTAAAATGGATTTAAGTTGACACGTTCAACTCTAAAGAATATATCTATTACATCTAAATTAATAGTTCATCACGAAATTTTAATAAAGTTATATAACTCGCTTAAATATCACAATTCCTTTAATACACCTCACCCTTTTAGTATTTTCTAACCACATTAATTTGAAATGTGTGCATGTGAAAATTCTAATTTATTTTATTTTATGATGATTTATACGATTATCGTCTTGGTTCAAAACCTGTTACTACGGTTTTAATATTTTGTTACAAATATACATATGTTTTTTTTCCAGAGTTTTTACAACTATATGTATTTTCTTTCTTGTTTTATTTTAAGTTATATAATGATAAATAATTCTTAGATAATCAACAGGTCATAATTAATATACATTATAAGCTACTGTAATAGAATATGCTTTTCTTTTTTCCGGGTTGAGTGTTTTTTTTATTAAAAAAAACAATTAATTTCTTTGTGGCTGCATGCTTCTCTGCGTTATAGACGTTTGGTTGGATTTTCTACATTCTAGATTTTGCTAATGGTAACCGTTGTTCTTAATCGATCATGTCACAAAAATATCTACCTCGACTAAAAAAATAACATGAATTTTATAAGGTCTATGTAATTACATGTTGACTTTCGTTATTTCATTGCAAATGCTGTTCTATAAATAATAATAATAATAATAATAATAATAAAATTTATAAACAAAGCTCAGACCGTGTATTCCAAGCATTCGATTGTAGTCGACTGGAAGAGCAGTTGAACTTAACTGAATGTTTGACGATTGAACCGGACGTTATGGGCTACCATTACCAAAGCGTGAAAAATGAGTTTTTTTTATTTTTCTATATTCTGTCCTTACATTTGTCATTAATTCAATCAAAAAGACATTCAAGTCTCCACGTTTTTGTATTTGGACCAGGCACCGAAGAAAACTCCCCGCCCACCAAAACCATCCAAGAAAATTCAAATACTAATTTAAAAATCATCATTTCATTAACAGGTCCAATTGACCACGGCTGCTGCAATCTTATTAAATCATGGCTGTGACAAATACTACAAATGACCATCAATAGGACGAAAGTTAAGTTTGATGTTTTATAATACACATACATTATATGGGAAACATATTATATACTGTGTTTCATTTTATTGGTAGAAATTCAAATAATTCATATAAAAATATTTTTAGATTATATTCATATGCTGATGTCAAAAATAATTTTTTTAAAATTAAAATATATTATTTTGATATATTTTTGAACAAAAAATACTTTAAAAAATAATATAAATCATAATGTGAAAATTTGAATTTAGCTAAGATCCAGTCACTGATTTGAAGTTGCTAGAGTCTACGCATTAAAGTAGGATGTTTGTGTCGTTTTATCTTTCTGTAAGGAATTGAAACCTACTACTCAATGAAAGCAATTTGAAACCCAAGGGGTCCTGGTGTGAGTGGTGAGGGCGTTCTCATCCCTTAAGAGAGGTCAGGGGTTCAAACCCTCCTCTTGTATGGAGCCGGCCATTTGGGGAGCACTTTCACCCCTTCGGGGCCCACCCGGTGCGAATGTGGATTAGTCTGGGCCAGCGCTTAGGACACCGCGTGGTTTATACCAAAAAAAAAATGAAAGCAATTTGAAGAGAAGATCAATGGATTGCCGATGGAAAATAACTTGACATGATTACCTTCAAAGTGTAACCCAATTATTAAATCATTAAATCTTATCTTGATCATGAATTAAACTTGATAATACTGTTTTATTTAAAGTTACACTGTTTTAAAGAGTAATTTCTTATAGAAAATAATGATATCATTTAAAAAAAATTAATTTGGTTTTGAAAATACGATTGAAGTTATTTTTTTAAATGTTTTTCAAAAGACCATGCACATTTGACATGCTCATATGAATCACTTTTCTCATGATATATTTAATTAGAATATGCTTTTCTTTTTTCATAAAGTGTATATAAGATTGTTAAAAGTGATTTTTATTCAGAAATACATCAAAATAATTTTTTTTATTTTTAAATATTATTTTTAACATCAGCACATGAAAATGATCTAACATCATCAATTTTTTTAAATTTAAAGTAAAAAATATAAATTATTTTTGAAACGTAGTGTCAAACATCTCTTATAAAAGGTTGGATAAGGTACCATATAAAAACCAAAAAAGCATACTTGTATTTTCAAAAACAAAAAGGGAAAAAAATCCACTAACATCCAATAAAATACAAATCAAATCATGTGTATAGTTTACATTAACATGTCGTGATATTAAGTATTTAAATTGAATTTTCATCATAAGTCTACTGAACATTAAAATGATTTATGAATATAAAATTTTTAAATAGCGTTTGAAATTCCATTTGGATTTAAAAAAAAATATTAAATAAATACTTTTTGTAGTATTTTTTTAATAATTTTGATGCACTATTATTAAAAATAAAAAAATATTTTTAACATCAGCACATGAAAATGATATAAAAAATTAAATAAATAAATAAAATTTCCTACTTGTTTTTTCAAGAAAATTTTTAAAATACAGTGTCAAACACCTCTATAAAAGATTCAATAACATACAATATAAAAACCAAAAGGGCGTTCTTGTTTTTTAAAAAAAAAAGAGAAAAAATCCACTAACACCTAATAAAATATAAAGAAAGCATGAATACTTAAATTGATTTATCATCATAAGTCTACTGAACATTAAAATGTTTTATGAATATAAAATTTTTAAACAGCGTTTGAAATGCATTTGGTTTTTAAAAAAATATTAAATGAAATTTTTTAATGATTTTAATGCACTATTATTAAAATTAAAAAATATTTTTAAAAATGTGATTGATCATTTAACAGCTGGTTATTATAAAGGTAGTCAACAACTACTATGATTCACGAACACGAGTAGAAATAGCCTTGACTTAGGTATTTGGCATCATGGTGTTTTAAAATAAAATTAGACTGTTCTTGTAACAAAAATAAATTTTAAACAAACATAAAAATATTATTTTAATATATATATATTTTAAAAAAAAATTCTCTCTCTCTCTCTATAAAGAATGAATGAATGATTGAAAGAAAGATTTGAAGAATCTGCCGACCAAAAAGTGGAACATTCAATGGCCTGATATCTCTGGGATGTTTCTAGAATGTTTCCATTATTTCGGCTTCCCACAGTGAAGTGATCTCCCTCCCTCGAACCTCCGGGGATGCCAGTCGCTGTCAGGCCATCTGTAATGTCGTGTTCTTGCCAAAATATGAAAGAGAACCCCCCAACTTGAGGTTTGATTCTATTCCACTCGTGACTTTAATCTGACCTTGACTTTACGCTCTTCCACCATTTAGGGCTTGCGTTTTCATGAAAATAATTTTTAAAAAATAAAAAAAAATATTTTTTTTCAAAAATAAAGTGAGAAACACTGAATAATTAGAGGTAACAGGACGGAGGAACAGTTCCAAGGCATCAATAATTGAGCGGACTTGGCCCGGGAAGACATCAAGAAAGATAAGGCAGACATCTTTCAGTTTTCAATTTGCTGATTAAAGCTCGACGTTAGCATGAAACGTCATTGCATCGATCAGTTTTTGTCTCGTTGATCAACATTCATTAAATTATATACGCAAGGAAACGAGCTAAAATATGTATCTAACTTTCCAAGTTTCAAATAATTAATTGTCTGCGAAAGATTGATTGCCACTAGCTTATGCCACGTGTCTTGCCCTGGAAATAATCTCCACACACCGTACCTTTTTTTCTGGTCAAAATCCTATACAAGAATCAAGGCCTTGCCCTTTTATTTTCTTCTCTTCTTTTCACCGGAGAGAAACGAGTATAGAGAAGAGATGTGGTTCTTTGTCTCATGTTATATGTTCAGGGCCCCTTCTCTCTCTAAAATCAGAGAATATTAGAAACAACCTTGAAAATATATTGAAAAATATCTAGCAAAATATTTCAGAAAATGAACTATTTATAAATTATATGAATAGTGATGAATAGTATCACGCAAATAATACATTCGTGAATAGTAAAATAATGTGAGATAAGGTAACCTGGCCATACTTAATCAAGAGAATAAAAAAGGAATAGAGGAGAGAATAAAGCCTAGTCTAACCTAGTTTGAGACTCTAAACTCATTATGAGTGAGTTTTGTATACTAAACAGAAATTATTAAATAGTAAACGAGACTCAATGTTGCCTTTGAATGTTTTACTTGTTTTTTGAATCCAAAAGAGATCTTATCAATGATTTAGAGAGAAAACCCCATGATCTTTGTGGAGACAATAGTCACTGGGATTTGGAGAAAGTTGGTCATAGGTATCCAAAGACAATAGTTACTAAACCTTGAGATAAGTGACCATGGGAACTTGGTGATATAATGAAGACCTCTCTATATGAATTTTACGAAGACCTTTCATGTATGAAGATATAGAGATGGACCATATATATATATATAAGGATATAATTTTTTATATTATATGGAGTAGTACATCACGATAATGAATTGTTGTTTGCTCGTATTATATTTATTTCTTTATAAATTCTAGAATGAACTATTTAGAGATCAATGTTTTTATATTTTTCATGAGTATAACACTTTTTCCTATTGTGTCCATTATCATAGTGAAAAAGACTAAACTTGTTGAAGTTTTTTTTATATTATAACCATTTTTTATTGGATGTAAGTATTGGAAGAAATTCTTTTTTCTTTTATAAACTCAACACATCAACACTTATCATTGTGAAAGGTATGGTCACCAGTTCATGAAATGTTAGACGATCATGAATGTTCATTTTTTTTTATGTTCTCATCAAATAATGATGGCTTGGTGGAGACTTTGCCTATATATAGAAGTGTGAGTAACCTTATATGATCACATAAACTTCTTCTACCTTAATGTGTTTGATGTTGAGGATATTTTTGTCAAAGAGTTTGTATCACCTTTCCTATAATAACATCATTGATCAAAGCTTTAATGGTGATGAATTCAAGCATATTCTCCATAATTAGAATTTTTTCATTATACTTTGGAGATAAGCCTTGGTATTTTCATTTTTTCATTGTGTGGTTGTGAAGAGTTTTATAGTACAATTTTAGCAGGAATGCTTGTGATAAAACAAGAGATAAGCTTCATACAAAGATTATAAAGACTCAGGATATAACCAAATTTGAGACTATGATACCATACCATACAAATTTGAAAAACATTATTGGAACAAAATTACATATGGCATTAGTAGATTGTGTCACAAGATCTATGATATTTCTCATTTTTTTATAGCTTTTAAAGGTTTCTGAGTTCCTCGTAGTTGTCTAGTTTGTTTTTTACAAAGATATAACCTTTGAATAGTTGAGTGTGTAACACTCTATAACAAAGTAAAGTGTGTTGTGGCTTATGAACTAATAGAGTCATAAAGATTATCTCATGCCTGTATATTTTTTTAGTGGTGTGACTTGATGAATATTAATAAATATTGAATTGTTTGGAGTGTTTTATATGACATGAAGATGTTTAGCTTATTTTGAGCATAAGAGTACAAGTTGTTCTCGTTTGTGTTTCATTTTATCCCATTTATCTAGGAAACTGGATTTATATATGCATACGTAATGAATGTATAAGGACTTGTTATGTAGGAGGGAAAAGATGACACTATGGTTGCATAACTATAATAACATTGTAGAGTAACTATTTTTAGTTGTAAATATGTTCAAGTCTCATAAGTGTTAGAGTCTTATATGAATATCAATCACTTTCTTTTTATAAATCCCGGGAAATAAGTTTAGGTGTACATTCTAAAATAAATAAATATAGAAAATAAGAGTGGAGGAAATCTACATACAAATTAAAATAAAATGAGAATATGTTAACTATATATAAATTATATTTTTCTTGACACTATATAAGGGATCATTTTCAATAAATCCACCTAGCTATCAGGAGATAACATGCCCGGATCATTTGCCATGCAGAATCTTAAGCATGTTATTTATTATTACTAGCACGCGTGGACCATTTTTAGAATATTAGTTTTTTTTGTATTCTGAATAAATTTGTATTTATTATAAAATCTACTCTCTGTTTTTTTATCTAACCTGGCGTGAAATGGAGAAAATGTCTTCGTAGCTGGCAGACGAGAACCACCACGCCGGAAGAAGCCGTGGCACTGCTGTTTCCAAAGCATCTTATCATAGGCAGCTGTGCGTACGATCCCAGTCCCAGCTAAGAAGTCGCTGTCCGCGACTCGACGCACGTTTCTAAGATAACAGTGCTTGTCGGTATAAGCTGTCCAGCTAGAAGGGACCACACAGAGATGGACACGCAACACGTGGCCGAATTCCCACCAGACACCTCACCATGGATGATTGAGGGACCACCTCCTCATGCCGGATTCCTATTTCGCCCTCCTCGCACTTTCACTCGTATGGCCGCGTGCCATGTAGGATTGGTAATCAAATGGTCACGTGACAGGCCACACGCACTCTTGAAACATAGAAAATAAATATAATTTATTCAATACTTATACTCTGTTTGGCATTACGTTTCAATTGTTTTTTTTTTTTAAGTTTAATATGTTTAGATCATTTTCATGTGTTGATATCAAAAATAATTTTTTTAAAATAAAAAAATTATTTTTTTGATATATTTTTGAATAAAAAACACTTTAAAAAACAACTTTGACCACACTTCTAAACAGTCCATTAATCTAAACTCATTCAAATTAATTAAGTAGAACATGTGTTTGGACACATTAGAGAAATTGAAGCTTTCCACATGCTACTCTCTTGCACGTTTTCATGTTTTTGAAGCACATTTCCCATCATAATCTGCTTTGACCAGCTGGTCAAACGGCAGCAAGGTCAAGGATTTGCTCTCTTAATATATAGTTGAGGTTGCTTGCGATGTCGTTTAATGTTACGGCTCTCTAATTTTTAACATTTGCCAAGTGTCAAGTGTCTGTTGAGATTAAAATACATTTGACAATTGTGAATTAAAAAAGAATAAAAACTGCAATTCTTTTATATAAACATAATACAATATATTAGGCTATTTTTCACACATGTGATTCAAGTATGAGGTTGGACACTTCACTTTATTTTTTTGAAATGTATTTGCCGAATGATGATCTGTACCTTGAAAGGAGTGGGATTTATTTATTAGGCTAATAATGCTTCAGAGAAGTTAAGCTTATTTACTGGGCCAGAAGTGGCCCAATATATCATGATAAAGACCCATGGATATCTGCATTGTCAGCCACTATTTTATCCAGCCCGCTATATACATTTATTGGATTGGATCGCTTCATTAAATTAACATAACTAGTAAATTGCTAAAAACAATTTAATGAATTAAAAATAATAATTATTATAAGTATGGAAGTTTTTTTTATGGTAGTATCATTAAATACAAGCAAGCAGTTTAATCTTGAAATCTGATAACTCGGCTCCTTGACTAGCTCATGTTATCGATTAAATCACGTGGACGTTGTCCCATAGTGAATCAATATAATTAGTTCAAAGATAAATTGGATGAACAAAAAAGAATACAAAACTTAAAAAAAATGGAATAATGAATAATTGACTCTATTGAGATTAATAACTTGTTCCCCCCCCCCCCCCCCCCCCCAAAAAAAAAAATATTGTTTATTTAACTATATGATAACAAAATCAAGTGCTAAACCTTATAAAAAAACAAAATAAATTATGAAACTCAATTTTGAATCAGTCCAATATCAAATGATAAAATTCATAAAAATGATTTTTTTTTTAAAATAACTTTTCCAAACTTGCAAACAAAAAGATGAGATTTCTAAACTTGAATAACATTTTTGTTTCATTTCTTTTACTATTTGATAAAAATAAAAATAAATGATCGCATATTCGAGTTCAGTAAAATAAAAAGTAGCTCGTTAAACCTGTGAACCAGGATAACCAGGGTTACATTGACAAACTCGTAAACCGGGTCATTAACTCCAAAAAATTCAATAAATGGTTTTTTTCAAATTTATTTTTTATTTAAATATTTTTTTAAAAAATAGACCATGGTGCAATCTTGAGATATTTTTTTTAATACCAACCGGATACTGAAATATTGTTTTGATATCGCAATTATCATATAAAAGAAAAATTAAAATAAGTCATAGCTCTAAATACCAATATAATGACCAAAGTTTTTTTTTTAAAAAAAACAAACCAATAACAAAAGAAAAAACAAAAAGGGGTCAAAATAAAAATAATAATTGTAGATTACTATTGTAATCCCCAATGCTAATGGATACAAAGAAATAATGTTTTCCTATGTACTACATATTAAAATGTACTTTTCAAATTAATTCTAAATGACCACCTATGCTACCTAAGTTTCCCATTTCAATTATCTATCTTTCAATTCGATTCAATTCGTCATCTAAAAATAATAATGAAATTGAGTGTTTAAAAGAGTTCAATTGTGTAAAATAAAAGTTCTAGAACCAAAATAAAAATTTGTTAAAAAACATTATTAAAATTCATGGTCAAATATGAGAGGGTGAATAATAGGAGAATCCACAATATAAAATGAGAGAAAAAAGGCTAAGAGCTATTGAGATTGACCGATTTAGGTATGAACCATGTGCAGGACTATCAAGCAATGACATCAAAAAACTACTCCAAAAAATAAAATTAAGCAGAAATAAAAAAAATCAACCCGAGCTCATATCTATTTTTTCACAAACTTTAAAAGTAAATAAAAACAAAATATGTATGCTTCGTATCAAATGAAACGACTAGACATAAATATAGTTTGTTTTGATGGTCTAAATTGGTTCCAAAAATATATTTTTCTCTCTACCTTGAAATCTAGCGATTTCTCACTTTTCTCTTTTAATCAAGGACTAAATAATAATAAAAATATTATATACCAAATGTTAGTTTGAAATATATTGAGGTACCAAAATTATATAATTTGCATGTTTTTGAAAGTTTGAGGATCAAAGTATATTTGTTTCAGAACTCATGGCACGCCATCTATGCTAGGCAATTTTTTCAGTCTGGTCCCTCTTATTTTAATTTTGATATTTCTTAAGAAAATAAAATGAATTGATCTTCAATGAGAATGAAATTATGGACAAAAATCAAGAACCAAATTGAAAAAATTAAAATTTATTCACGATCTATCCACAATAATGCGTACACTGAGAATCGCAGCCTTTTAGATTTGGAGGTTATGTTTAGGTGGGCTGGATGTAAAATTGTCATATCCATCACAGCCCAACACGGCCCATGTTCCGATTTAAGTGAAGTTTGGCTTGAAATTGTTTCAACTTTTCAGAAAATGGAGAGAGAAGGCTGGCTTTTCTGCTTATCATATTCAGAAAATCTCGAGAATGATGAGGGCACTCTTCTTCTCTCCATTCTTTTTAATGACCAGCCTATATTATTTGCTGTTAAGTAGAGACATTGCTGTGAGAAATTTTGTCTGGAAATATTTTTAACGACTGCAAGTTCTGAAATCTAGCCTTCCAGTGAGAGATTTCTTAACCATTAACTATTACTCAGGAAACATCTCGAGTTAATTTATAGACATTGATACCAGGTAATGGCAGAGAAGCATGTAAACAAGAGGAGACGTTTTTTGGTCACATCAAGCACGACGAGGTTATGGGTTCGAACAGATGGATCGATTCCTATAACCAAGGATGTGTTATAGAAATTAGGTGTGCTGATACGTGAAAAATCAGACAACCTTACTTGGGAACTGGGACTAAATCACAAATCTTGTTCCTTGATTATGTTTCTTTGCAGAAGTCCTCATCCGTTGACGCCCTGCATTTTCTTCCAGTAACCGGAGTTGCTCCTGATCTTCTTTCCGGCCGAGCCTTTCACTTCTTTTCTCTTCCTTCATTATGTCTCCAAAGCTTGCCTCCATTTTTCTATCTCCATCGTCTCGGCCAGCAAACCTTTTGGTGTTAAACATTTTTCTGATCATGAGAAGAGCCTCTTCACCTTCACAATCATCCTCGTCATCTGTAAGCCTTCTTTTCTTGGGACGAGATTGATCTAGAGAATTAGAGACAGGCGATGAGATATTGGGTCTTTGTGATCCTTTGCTATCGTTGCTACCCGCGAGCTGCTTTGCTGAATGCACTGCTTTGACGATAGGCTTTCTTTGCAATGGGATTTTCTCCATTACCCGCTTGTTTGTGAGAGGCTTCAATGGATTACACGCCAGAGGTGGCTGTGCAGGGGTGGCACTAGAAACTGGTAGCGTCAGATTATTATCGTCGGAGAAGAGGAAAGAGTAGTCTCTTGTCTGCCGAAGCCTTTGGACTTTGGTCCGATTATCCATTGCAGAGAAAAGGATATCCGCACTTACTGCTCTGTGTTGTGGAATCTGGGTTTGTAAAGAGAATAGCTTGCTTTTGCTTTCTTGAATGACTCTTGGAGCGATGCAGGGTTGAGAAGGGCCAAAGAATGAGCCGTAAGTCTTGGTTTTATGATGATGATGGGAATTCGAAAGTTCAGAGAGATGATGAGAACAGTTTCGTTTCCGGATTTGTTCTTTAAGCAGCTTTCTTGTTTCAAGAAACTCCAGCTCCTCCTTGGTGATCGCCATCATTCTCAGAGGAAGAAGGAGGAGATCACAGGCAAGAACAAGAACAAGAGTGGTGGCGGGGAAGGAGAAGCAAAGCAAAAACAAATAGATGATCAGCAAAGTCAGTGAACAGATTTGTACTTATAAATGACTTCACACTTGTGGGAGTTTTGTGTTTCCTGATACCATCCGGATCACCTTAATCAACTCCTTGCTGGGAGCGGATTCAATATTCAATTCAGTTTTCAAAAAGAAAAAAAAAGAAGAGAACCAATCCGCTTCACATTATATTTTTTATGTTTTTCTATTCTCGATACCGACTTTGTTTTGGCATGGCTACAAAAAAGAAAACATATTAGCAGAAGGAAAGTTTTCTTCATTAGCAGGCTTTCAATCAAGAGTTTCAGGTCAAGTGACCCACCCAAGTTGTTTTGTCTTTAGGGCTTGGTATGCTTGGGCCGGATTTTATGTTCAAGCTAGCTCAATTTCCTATTGTTAGCCCAGATATTTGCATTTGGAATGATTAAATTCAAAACTCACCCCCTACTGTTCCCTAATTGCAATGTTGTCCGATGTCAACATTTTTAATTAATGTAAGAGAACCTCAAGTTGATTTTATTTTGTTCTCTTTTGTAATCTTTTTTTTATGATTTTCTTTATTTATTTCTTTATTTTACACAAATTTTTATTTTGTATAAAATAAAAATAAAAAATTGCAGAAGACATGATAAGGGAATCATTCTTGCCAGAAGAATTAGCAAGGGAAATATATTACATGATTTGAAAGTTAGAAATACTTTAATTGATTTTACTAAATGTTCACAAACATTGTTGCTACTAGAAAATATACAGAGGCTCTATATTTTAGAGTCTTGTTCGAGGATGATGCTGGGAAATCACAATGCTAATGATGACGAACCTAATCTGAGAAGCAAAAATTAATACTACCTATAAACCGTACACAAAACTTGTTCAAAAGATAGAGAATTATTAAGCAGATGCCGTCGTAGGAATACGAACAGGCGGTGCTAGACTTGGAACTGCTCCTTTCTTTTGGAGATGGGGAATGTCAGCCATGACAGTCTTCTTCCTCCAGCATGCTCTCGCATAATTTCAATAAAAGTGTAGTTTAATGATTCCATAACAAGGTCGATCTGTTGTTTCTGGTAGTTGCATCAATAAATAGTAATCCATACAGGAATTTACTGAGAACTGTTTTTCCTTTTTACCAATAATTGGTAGCTTGCCCCTTCCATGAAGACAGGAATAAGAAGGGGCCGGGGCTGGTGAAGTTTAAAGGGTAGGACTAGGGTTAACTACCATGCAATTTCTATTATTCAAGGAAGGCTAGCTTCCACGTCTAAGAGAGAGTGTCAAATTTTAATTTCAACATTCTCTTGTAGAAAAACAAATCTACTATTGAATGATATAACAGGAGTCCGAGGAGGAAACGGAGAGGACAGATTAATAAAAAAAAACATGCAAATAATATAACAAAAAAGTCGGTTAGCATGACGAAGCTAAGCCTGGCCTGCTACGGAAACTCTAATCCAAATCAAACCAGGAAAGGAAATTACTCTATAAATAAGCCTCCAGCCAAATAATTCACGTAATTGTTCTCTTCTTTAAGAAACAAATATGGTATATCGTGGAGGATATGGTGCTGCAGGTAGGAGCAGGAATTTCAGGAGTTCATCACGCAGTAGCAGCTTTGTTCCGCGATGGGAGAAGGAGTTTTGCTCAGAAATAGGCGGAATACAATGGAAACGTCTCTTGGAAGCAAAGAAATATATATCCGAAACAGACAAGATCATGCAATGGGATGACTCTGAATGCAGAGAGTGCTTCTACAAAGCCAAGTATCGGTTCTGGTCTCTGAATTATAATCATGGTTCTTATTGCAGTGTATCCTTGCCAGATCCGAACAAGTATATTGATGAAATAAACTGGGATTCTGAATCTGATAACCAACTATCAATGGAATTGGAAGAAGCTCGTAAACCAGAAACACGCTGCGAGGAAGAGAGTAGTTTTTTGTTGAGTGATCCTTGGATGTTGCCCGTGGAACATGTAAAGCCAACAGGATGGGATGTGTGTGACGATTGGCAAGGACCGAGGTTGCTGACAGGTATGATTGTAGGAGATGGCTAGGGTTGATAGAGATGATCACTACAGCTGCGCAGAATTCGGTGACAACCATCCAGTCCAAGATATCCAAGTTTTTTTACTTCAATTTTTTTTGAAAAATTTGGCAATGATACGGGAATTAATCTGTGAGCTGTTATTTTGAGCACCGAAATTTATTTATTTGTATGATCAGCATGGATGTGAAGCAATAACCGTTCATTTTCCAAATTGAAACAATCACTTGAAAATCTTATTGAGAGGGTGAGGGGGTATGTTCATGTTGAATCATATATGGATGGCTGGTTAGGTTTGATTAGAAAACTTGGGAAGGTATCGATGTAATAATAATTTGTTTTTCAAGAACTCTTGTCATGTTCCCTTTATCAGATGTATCCATTCTAGGATTTTTTTTCTCTTAAACTAATATGAACACAAACTATTTCCAACGAGCATGTCTTCCATCCTAAACCTCGGGATATAGGTGTCCTTCACACTACATATATCATAAAGACAAGCATGAGGATCTCCAGTCAAGGAACTTGCAGGAACAACAGCAGCTGTAACAGCAAGAATATCAAATCATTAAAAGGGTAATTTGGAAGTTTAGAGAATAACTAATAATCACCTCTCGTCAAAGGGACTTTGACTAACTTATGATTTTCAAAACCAAAAGGTAATCCTTACAAGAATATACAAAAACAGGAATAATTAGCTACTCGAACTTGAATGCACGTCCTGATATTCCGAAGTAAAATCAATTCAAACAATCAATTTACGTACAGTCAGTAGATGAGAATCAAAGCTAAAAAAACGCAAGGATAGATTCAACTGAGATGACCTAAAGAATTCATCTAACTAAAGTCCTAGATAGTTTCGAGGATGCTGGTTTAACTTCTTGATTGCATTGTTAACTTTTCATCTATACAAAGCCGATACATTTGCACAACTCAAAAAAGTTTGCGATCTCCCATGTGAAATTGCACTCAAACAGCACGCCTTTTTTTTTCCCGTGTAAAACAAAGCTCTTTCAGAATTCAAATTACAAATCCTCACACAATTTGACATGCCTGTCAAACTAAACACAAACCAGCTCTCCTGTTTACTATTTATGTTTCCTTCTTTATCCCTTTTCAGTACAAACTCAAGTCTTGTATGTGAGTAACGATTTTTGGAAAAAAAGTTGGCAACTATTATGTAATTTCTCTGCCATGATGTTGTCAGTTTTTCTGCTTTGTAGTTTGAACGATTTCCCATCTGTAAGACCTTTGGATCAAAGCTGAGTGCATATGGCAGCCAACCACCAAACTCGTCTCCTACCTTCACAGATGGACTAACTTGACCAGAAATCTCAAGATCCTTGTCATACATGTCACACGATTGTCATCAAAACCTGTTAAGTTGAATGGATCCTGGCTTTTCAGTGGTTGAGTTACCTGCCATATGGCCTCCAACCCTCCTTCCATTGTCTCCTGCTGCTTCTTTCAAATGGATAATTCGGAGCATCTGCATGTGTTCTGTATGTGCTGCTTCCACTTTGTTTCTTCAGGTCATTCCTCATCACTTCTTCAAGATCATACTGCGCGCGCTGCAAAACATTGCATTCCAGAAAAACGAACCACAGCATAGTGAAAGATTAATAGGAGCAGATCAGAGTAATCAGCTTATCCTTCAGATGAAGGGCTCAAGTTATGCTAAGCGGTAAAAGAAATCACAATGATTTGTTTCTGTTTTTACATGTAACAATTGAATTTATGAGTTCAATGATTTACACTCTATATAGCAGGGAGATAGAGCAAGGCCTACTGGCCTAACAAGAAAATGGAAGGCCTACATGACCTGCAAAGGAAAGCGTTGCTAACAAATGTCTGACAGACAAGTGCTGTAATTAATAAGATAAGTCAAGCAGATAACAAGAAGACCACTTCTTATTAGTTATTACACAAAGCGAGCACGGGAATAAGTAAATAAGCACACCATGCAAGCATCCCAGAAAAGGAAACACCATGAATAAGACTAAAGAGATGTGCAGCAAGAGAGTTAAATTTGTCAAAACAAAATTAAGTGCATAGTGGATTCTTGATGGTCTTGTTCAGAGAAATTAAGCATGATTGCCATTACTAAACCATGAAAAAGCAGCATCTTAGCAATGAGCAAATAAAGCAACATCATATTTTCACACAACAACTTAGCAGCCAGCCTTGCAACCCATTAGTTGTTATGTCAAAACTTGTTATTTCATATAACTATATGACGTTCTATACTCCACTCCCCCTGATTTAACACTCTTTTTCCAAAAACAACCGCAAAAAGAATTTACATAATTTTCATTTCTATAAGAAACTATCTACTTGAAATCATTGAGGACTGGGGCAGTATCATAAATTGTGTAAGACACTGGCGAGCAGCACACTGACACCCTAATTGAGGCAATGCCTCTGTTCTTAGAATAGCTCAAAGACTGCCTTGCTAGCAGAAGAAAATACTTCAGAGCAGAAGTTTTTCCCAATTTGAGAGGGAAAAAAAGATTATCAGGTTCACAGCAATATGAATAGGTTGAGCCATTAAAAGAATGTGCATGGCTAGTAGATTGCATGATAGAAATGTGCAAAACCTTAGCAGGGTCTGAAAGCATGGCATATGCCTCCCCAATCATTTTAAAAAGTCTGTCAGTATCCTTGTGGACTTCTTCTCCTATCTCTTTCCACAGGCTATCATCTCCATTATCACTTCTTGCCAAGGACTGACCAGCCTACATCAATTATCAATGTGTCAAAAGGGCGAATCATAATAAGATGTCAAAAAATTTGAACATGTAGGAAACCTTGTCAGGATGATGTCTAAGTGCAGCTTTGTGATATGCCTTCTTAACTTCTGACGCTGAAGCGGAAGGTTCAATTCCCCTGCCATCATAATTTGATTGGTAAATGATTTTATAGCCCATATTTTAAATGAATCTTAAATGTAAAGCAATAATGAGATGATGACAATGACAACAACAACAATAAACAAACATAATAATAACAGAAACAATAACGACAATGATAGATTAGTACATGGGTATCAGAGTGATTGCCTTTTTTTAAGGCTCAAACTCAAGACCTATTAGAGTGACATGGGTATCAAATGAGTCACAAGCTCAATGGCAGGGGTAATGTACAAGTTAACCATGAGGGGGCCATGATCAAAAGATTGAATAGAAACCATTCATATTCCAGCTATAATTTTTGCAAAATGATAAGGGTTTATAGAGAACTTAGAACATGTAACATCTAGAATCACAAAGGACTTACAGAATGAGGTACATATTTAGAGGAACCTCCTTCCTGGCTGCTTCTTCTATGGTAGAAAGACGTAAACAAGCTTGTCTAAGATCATTGGCCAAGTTTGTTGTTCTATCAGAGTGTCCAGACTGTTTTGTTTTCTCCTCTACTTGCTTAGTGAGAACAGCTACCAGCCTCTGAAGATCTCTAGCCGCTTGTCCATAATCCCTAATCATTTCATATAAAGTGGCTCGTCTAGAAATTGCCTAATAAAGCATGGAGAGTACATACATTACCAAAAAGGTTGTCCTCAAACATATTTTAAGAAAAAAATTAGTGTCTTCCTAGAAATGTATCCTTTTCTTTTCCATGGATACTGAATTGTTCACCCAAGGAAGAGCAAATGAGCAGATGTCAATTTAGTAATCAGTAAATTGTACCATCATAAACCTGAATTCTTGTAGCAATTTAATAAGACAAGTAATAAATCCAGAAAAATAATTAGTTATCTTGAAGACATCTTAATTTCAAACCAGATCTGCACCTCGAATCAAAGCCAGCAATCCTTTTCAGATTGACTTGGTACCAGAAATAAAAACAATAATGGGCAGAATCAATTTTGTAAACAAGTATGGTTTTCTAGCTTCAAAGTATACATTATTGATACCCAGACAGATCATGCTTTCCTAATTTTGATCAAATCAGCATGCAAGTGTTTTTGCATAAGAGCTAGTTTAACCTTTAAGGCTCCATTTAATTTTTATTGTGCTTCAACCAATATCATAAATGATCTGGTTCAAATAGTACTCAATATAATCGCCCACAGGTCCCATAACATCATTAGTGCCAAAAAGAAAAAAGAAAGTAAGGGATGACATCAATTTAGAAGCGAACCTTCAAATAGTTTCCATCAAGAGCTATTGCTAGGCTGCAGTCTGCTGTAGCATCAGTGATTTGGCCCAGTGCTTTGTATGCAGCAGCTCTATTGCAAAAACAAATGGCTGCAAAAGGCCGTGATTCTATGTTATGTGACAGAGCAGCACTGTAATGTTCTATAGCTTCAGAATGCTTTCCTGCTTGAAATGCTTCATTCCCTGCAGCCTGCAGTTAGCCATATTAATGCCATGAGGTGTCAGATTAAGGTACATCAAAACAATATTCAGGGGAAAAAAATCTAACAAGAATCCAATACCTTATGGCGTATGAGTTTGTGTACAGTGGCAGCTAAGAGCACTAGTGATTCTTGAGTTTCAATACCAATCTTGGACAGACTACTGAAGTAAGAATACTGTTATCATCACTCAAACAAATGATATCGGAACTATCCAAGGCATATAAACTTACCTCGTTGCAGTAGAAGGAGGTTCCACTTGCTTCTCTAGTGAACCAATAGCCTCCTCCAGCCTTCCAAGATGGAAGTAAGATTTGAAAATGAGGCAGCAACGCCAGATCATAAATGATGTGTCCTTTGTGAGTTCAGGACCATTATTTTCAACATGGTAATCAGCATGTAATGGAGGCGAGTTCTTCTTGGCAGAATCAAAAGAATGCTCGCACAGTTGAATTACCTCTTCATACTTCCGCAGCTGCTAGATGACAGAAAAGTTAGCCAAGTTCCAACCATAGTTTTGCTGTGTATTAGATTCTTAAATAGTGAAATAGTAACCACACTTATGTAGGATTTGATGTTGGGCTGGATCAGCATAGCCAGTACCAGCCCAAGTTGTGGTTTGTTGGCAACCAATGTAAACTAGTCACATACTTCTTATGAAATGAATGCTAATGATGTTAAGAAAATGAATAATGCAGCTTGCCCCAGCAAGATAGGAGTGACACTAACTTGCATAGAAAGAGACTAATAGGATGCAGCTCACTCAAAGTAAAAGGTTCAGTAAAAGAAACACAAACCATGAAAAGAGACTCTGCTTTCATTTCAAGTAATTTTTCAGAGCATGAACTTATCAACAAACCCTCAGCAATTACTTGTAAAGCACTCTCAGCATCATTAGGTGCTCCCTGTCTCAGAAGTTCAGCAGAATGTTGCATGCACTCAGTCACTCTCTGCCAGTCAAGAAAAACAGTTAATGGGCATGAAATAAGGAAATCATATATGTTCAATTCAAAAGACGTTAAACCAAAGTTTCTCGGCCATGTAGTTGTGGAGTTGTAATTCTTAACCACTCAACCATGGTTCAGGCTTTGGTAGCAGCACAGCAACAACATACAAGAAGTTCAAACATTGATGGAATCCATCAACTCAATCAGCATTAAGTCATTCATTGTGTATTTCATGCCATTATATAACTAATGACATGTTTCATAGAGACAGTTAGACCTTAAGCTCAATAAACTATCAATGATAAGCTTTTATTTGAGCAAAAGAAAAGAAAAGAAAGATTACTTGTGCCTTTTGCAACCCATCAGCAGCTTCTACAGCAACTTCTCGGTCCATAGAGACCTCAATGCCGAACTGCAAGCACTTTTTGAAATATTGCACTGCACCTTCAACGTCCCCCAGAGCAAGGTAACAACTTGGAACAAAGGGAAAATAAGCACAGCACAAAAACACAAGAAAAAATGCATTTAGAAGGAGCTCTTATTCAACAAAATCAGAAGCTTATAATTAGAAAAGGGAATTGGCCTGAGAATAAGTGATTAAAAGCTTAATGAGCTACATGATAAACAAGAAGTACAACTTAAAAATCATTTGTATATTATGTGTTTACATTCACAAACAGCAAGATGCTAACGCACAATGACAACATCACTTCTGTGTCAACTTGATAAGCTAATATGAGAAACGCAACATGATAAGGAAGAAATTATGAACTTTAAAGTAAAAAAAAAATTGAATAAGAAATTGAACTAGAATTACATGCACGAATACACAACAATTAAATCATCAAATCATCCAGAAAATTTATCAGAAACAAAAGGTGGAGCTTTACTTTGCAGCTCTGACTTGCACCCTGATAAAATTGGGATCAATTGCAGCAGCCTTCTTACAGTCTCCTAGTGCATCTCTCATTCTTCCAAGAGACATACGGGTAGCTGCACGGTTGCTATAGCACAACATCAATGCCCTGAGACAGCTTACAGATGTCTCGCTTGTAGAAACATAATTTACACCTTGTGTGTAACAATCCTCAGCTTTAGACAAATGCCCACTTGTATATGCTTTGTTTCCCCTAAAACAAAAGAAAAGAAAAATACAAGTGCAATAAAAGCTTGCAATCATACAGAATGGTTACAGAACTAAATGTAGTGGATAGATAAACAAGAAAATACATTCCAAATCAAATAATTTTATAAAGGAATGACATGGAGTTGACTTGAATTTATCTTTACCTCAGTCGCCACTTCTCACATGCTTCTTGAGCTGCAACAGATGCAGAAACAGACCCCTGATTAATCCCCAGTCCTCTATGAAGCTCACCATTATCACCAAGCACGTGTGAAGGAGCAGATAGGCTGACTTTCTTGCTCCGTACAGGAGACAAGGGTGAAGAAGGTCCAGAAAATGGTGTAAATTGCAAGGAAGATGATGCATATGAACCCTTGGAAGTAGCACTGGAATTAAAAGAATCATTATCAACTCTAACGAAATTGTTCTTCTTATGATGATGTTTTGGTGATCCTTGTGCAGTAGAAGAGGCAGCAAAGGTGAAGCCTGAATTGACAGTATCTTCTGAAAACACAGTTGAAAAGAATTGAGTGCTGAGGTCACTATCTAGATTTGTACTTGAACTGGCTTCACTTTCTGCTAGAGTAACCATAACATCATTGATAGAATCTATTCCCTCATTTGCAGATTTAAAGCTTTCAGTTTCAGCCCCAGTAATACAATCCTCCACATGAATTTCAGCTCCGAAACCTTTATCAAAACAGTTTTCAGAATTTTCCTCTTTAGTTTCTTTGTATTTCATATCCTCTTCATCTATATCCATTTGCTGTGTTGCAACAACCAGATCTTCATCTATTGCACCATTCAGAACAGATGGTTGTGAACCAGTTGATGCATGTTGACTATCTTGAGCGAAAGACTCCTCTGATGTGACAGAAGATTCCCTGGAATATCTAACACCAGACAATGTTTCCTGAAATGGCGAAATATCCGGTGGTGCATATGATTCGGAAGCCTCTGGAATTTCATGGGAACCACTTTTCCTGATAACAAAATCTAGACCTGGCGACAGAGGGACTTTGACAGGTTGCTTCAACTTTCCCCTTTTCTTCTTTTCTTTTGAATCTTTAAACTTCGTACTAAATTCCATCTGCGGATTTAAGCCAGTGAAAACATTTCCTTTAGGATTTGGCGTTTTAAACTCTACAAATGGCGACCCAGCGCCATCTTGCTTGCTTGTAAAACTAAACCCATCTGTCTTCTCAAGTCCACCAGTAGGTGGCACCCTGAAAGCATTCCAACCAGCCGAGCTACTGGATGAGAAGACAAGCGATGGTCCTGGAACTCCAATTGGTTGTGTATCAACTTTTGGTTGATCCATAGGTGCATGAATACCACTTACATCCTTACCCGGCATTCCTCCTTCAAAAACAAATCCAAAGGGATCACCACAATCATGGAGTTTCTTATCACCCTTATTTACAGTTGGCACATCCTTTCTGGAGATTCGACGAGAAGAAAATCCCGTGTTGGTTTGACCTGAAGTTTCTCCCTTCGCACTTCCAATTTCCAACTTGCACCCCATCTCGTGTGAAAGTGTACTCTCGTTCTCTCCACCAACATAACCATCAATGCTTTCCCTGCTTCCAAAAACAAAACTATCCTTCTGATTGGTCTCATTATTAACATTGTTAGTGACTACATAGTCCTGTATTTTCAAATTCTTGATTTGATCAGGAAGGGCATTATCTGCAGCAGCAGCAGCACACATATCACTACCCTTTTCACTACTTTTAAATCCAAGTTTTTCGATATCATCAGCTTGAAAACTACCATCACCATTAGTGGCATCTCCAGCCTCTTCAATATCCAATTTCTTCTCCAACTCATCTGGTAGCAATGACTCCACATTTCTCCCAAAAGAACTACCTACATTGTCACCACCCCCAAACCTGCCATTTATACTAAACTTAGACGCCCCATCTACAACCTTCTCCTTATCATCATAGCTCAACTTCTGCATGCTCTCGTGAACACCATGACTCTTATTACCATCACTTGCACAAAAAAACCCAGTCTTCTCGCTCACGTCTACATTAGCTTCACTTCCAGTTCTCAAACTTTTCAATTCCTCCACAATTCCCTTACCGGAATTCGAGTTAAACCCCACATTACTTCGACTAGCTCCAAAAACAAACGCCTCATGACCATCACTCCCAGAACCGCCAGGTCCAACCATACTCTTATCGGGTCGAAACTGGTTGAAACCGATCCCAACACAAGTTTCTTCATTGGATTTAAAATTCTGGTGATTCGATTGCCTCCTAACGTTTACCAATCTTGGCCTCGAAAGACCACTTTTAGCTGACGAGGAAGATGATCGAGAGCTAAAGTTTGAGTTTTGGTTACTCATTGTTGAATCTGAAACCCCAAAATTTGATGGGTTCATCTGGTTTCTTGTTTTGATTGAGAATTTTTTGAGCGAAATAACAATAATAATGAGAGGCAGAGAGAGAATGAGAAAGCTGACCGTTGGTGATATTTATGTTACTATTAGGATTTTGAGTTGGAGCTCCGGCATCTAGCAACGCCGGTGACATGTCAATGCAGGAGTCATTAAACCAGACGGTGGAGAATAGGGTGGTGGGAACTTCATGATCAAAGTGGTCATGTTGTTAGTGGAGAAAATGATTGGTGTTTTTTATTTTATTTTTTGTTTCAACATACATAAATGGTTAATTAACTAAAATGTCTGTGTAGTAATAAATATCTTTTGGAGTTTAGGTGACGTGTTTATATATATACACGTGTGTGTGTGTGGGAGATATTTATGTTGTCTTTGGCTTTGCTGTGTTTACTTTGTCTCGAAGGAAATTCGAATGGGTTGGCACTTGGCACGATGTTTAAGGAGTCTAAAACAGTATACTGGTTTTTTTGGTTTTTACTAATTTAGGGTTTAGATTTAAGTTAAAAGGTTGAAAATATTTTTAGTGACGGTTTGAAAGTTGTTTTTAAAAATATTTTTTATTTAGAAATATATTAAAATAATATTTTTTATTTTTAAAAATTATTTTTTAACATCAGCACATAAAAATGATATAAAAAATTAAAAATATTTAATTTAAAAAAATATATTTTTAAAATGTAATGTCAAACAGTAATGGTTTATTATTGTTATTTTATAAAGATATTAAATTAAGTTTAAAGAGCCAAAGTGGAAAAAAAAAAGACTTTTAATTGTTCATTTCGACATTAATAAACCAAGCTCTTTCAATATATGTTAATTTCCAACAACACAAAAATAACCGAAAAATTATAAATTAAAAAAGAAATGTACGTAAACTACCAAACATACATTACATTAAAATAAGTATGGAGTAATGGAATAAAAACAAAGTTTTGAATTTCATTTCCTATAGCATTCATACATGTTGATGGATGTCGATGAACATATGTTTCATGTATGGTTAGTGAGCTGAATATCAAAACAAAATAAGAAAAACTAATGAATTCAAATAAAATAAAATAGACCCTAAAAGTAGACTCAAAAAATCACTCAAGATAAGCACAACCCTTGGGCTTGAGCTTGGTAGACGAAGCCCATCACCCAAGGATCTCGGCCTCAGGCAACTGCTTGAGCCTAACTCCCTAAAGAGCATGGGCTCAGGCAAGAAGGGTATGTGCCCCCATTATACCAAGTGCACGCCCTTGATAAGTATAAGTCCATGTTGGGTGTGCTATCACCGGGATTGTTAATATTGTTCTGTTTCGGTCAAAATAAGCGTAACATTTTTTTATTATTAAAAAAATTGAGATAAAATGATATTTTTTTTATCTCGGTTTTAATTCTGACCCGTTCTAGAAATACCGGCCAGAACGTCTCGGTACCATTCCGGGTGTGCCGTTTCGGCCTCAAAATCCTTATTTTTATATTAATGATGTAGAAGATGTTTGATTTATATTTCTTTTATTTTAGAACATTTTACTTCATAATATTTTGGAATTTTAGAGATGTTTCTAATTTTGAGATTATGTTTGTTTGACTTTGTGTTTGTATTGTATAATTTAAAATAAATTTATCTTGAATTTTAATTATGCTTGTTAAATTAATATTTTAATTTTTTTCATATATATAAAGGATCAAATTGCTTAAACTAAAAGATTAATCAGCTACTCAACACATTAGTTTTATTTTTAAGCATCTTGGATTGCAGGTCTCTAGAAGGGAGGTATTTTTCTCTCTCTTTATCTGCAAATACTGAGAGAGTTGAATATTCTAGGAGGCATCTAGGCAGCGCAAATACTGAGAGAGTTGAATATTCTAGGAGGCATCTAGGCAGCGCAGCATAAATGATCGAATACGATCTTACTACATAGATGGGTGGGGACATCTTGTTAACAAGGAACTAAATTGTTTGCCGGTAAACGACTTTTCATTAAATTTGCCAAGACTAACCAGGTACGTGAACGAGTTCGTTAGCTAGACTTGAGGAGCTTGATAAGCACAACTGTCTCCAGTTCTAGTTACTTGGCTCGCAGAGATGAAGCGTATCGGTGTGGCCAGTTGACTAGATGTTCTGCAGCTTGTTCACTGATTCATGTATTCTGCAACTTGGATCCTAGAATTTAGACTCCTATCTTCAAGTTAGGCAGATAAAATTGTCTGGACAGCAGACCGCAGAGAATTTTCAAGAGGGAAACCAGAAACGAAGACAAAGACTTCGAGGAAAATTAGGTATTCCACTAATCAAGGCAGATGGAACGATGTTGACCTTTACACATTTGTCTGACGTGTCATCACCGTGTTCCGCCATGCCTTGGTGACTGAGCAAGAAGTCCTGACTGATGGTAGAGCTAGGAACGCAGCCATTGCTTATCCCACCTATAAGTAGAGGTGCAGGGAAATGGGAGGTTTTTCATCTAAGCTTGAGAGTTCTAGACTGAACACATCCATGGCGCCTATGACTATCTTGCTGCTTTTTGGTTTGGTGATTTCTAGCCTAACACTTTCAGGTATGTGTATATGCAAATTTGTCTGTTCGAAAGATGATAACTGCTAGGTAGTATCTGGCTTACGTCCATGGGGTTTATATTTTGCAGACGCACAGTCCATCGGGGTTTGTTATGGAAAGAATGGAAACAATTTGCCATCTGATCAGGAAGTTGTGAGTCTTTTCCAGTCAAATGGTATTGGAAGGGTGCGAATTTATGATCCGAACAGAGACACACTGGAAGCCCTTAGAGGATCGAACATAGAGGTCATCCTCGGTGTCCCCAATGACAACCTGCCGGCCCTTGCCGGTGCCTCCGCCGCAGCAACCTGGGTTCAGAACAACGTCGTGGCCTACTCCTCCAATGTCCGGTTCCGCTACATTGCTGTTGGCAATGAAGTCCACCCCGGAGATGCAAATGCACAGTACGTTCTACCAGCAATGCAGAACATACATGCAGCAATAGCATCCGCCAATTTACAGGGTCAAATTAAGGTTTCAACAGCGATAGACACAACTTTGCTGGGCAGCTCCTACCCTCCGTCGGACGGATCTTTCAGTGCCGGTGCAAGTCCTTACATAAACCCGATCATCAACTTCTTAAAGACCAACGGCGCACCGCTTCTGGCAAATGTGTATCCCTACTTCAGCTACACTGGAAACCCACAAAGCATTGCTCTTAGCTACGCCCTGTTTACTTCACCAGGAGTCGTGGTCCAAGATGGTCAATATGGATATCAGAATCTGTTCGATGCATTGTTGGATTCTCTTTATGCTGCTCTCGAGAAATCAGGCGCCCCAAATCTGAACATTGTTGTGTCGGAAAGTGGCTGGCCATCTGAAGGTGGGACTGCAGCAACAGCTGAAAACGCAGGAACTTTCTATAGGAATTTGATTAATCATGCGAAACAAGGGACTCCCAGAAGATCTGGACAGGCTATAGAGACATACTTGTTCGCCATGTTTGATGAGAATCTTAAGGCAGCAGGAATTGAACAACATTTTGGTCTGTTCCTCCCCAACAAACAGCCTAAGTACCAGCTAACTTTTGGTTAATAGAAAAAACACTGTGGTATGTTACACCGAATTAAGGTTTGAATAAGAGTGTTTCAGCTCATGTACTACCATTCATAAAATACAATAAACTTATTTGCATTATCTAGTTTGTTGACTGTTGCTGAGCAAGTTGCTTGATCCTCTCAAGATGATACAAATTGTTCTGTTTACTTTAAATTAAGAGAGAGGAGGAGAGAAAAGAGACAGGGGAGGATTCCAGCCTAATAATTCATTCTTCACGAAAAAAAATCAAAATAATTAACAGGACTTTTTTATTTTTTTTCTCATAACAATCATCGTTAAGGCTTCTTTTTTCTCATGTGGACGGAAACATATTGACTCTATAGTTCATAAATTTAAGATTCCCGAGGACACAATCAAGATGAACGATCAGAGGCAGTTAGATATACAGCATCCAAGCTACTAATTGATCAGTTCGATTGTTTCAATAATGGTAATTCCTATAATTTCCTGGAGTTGGCAGTACTGCAGCTTTTTTTGCTTCTTCTTTTTTTCACTTTTCAGACAGGAGCGTTACATTCGGCGGCCCTTTCCTGTTTTGTTATGTGTTAATATTTCCTATATCGTATATCCTTAATATATATATATATATATATATTAACCCTAAGAAACACCTGGGTGCTGCTTGTTTATACCTTGCTCATGGGACAATGCTTTGGTATGAGCTCCTATAAAACTTGGTAGTTTTGACACTTTACATTCTGATTGTAATTTTTAACAACTTTGTTTGGTCTTTCTGATCTTTTGTTTGGTTTTTCCTCCTGGATGTTGCCTTTTTCTATTTCTAATAATATTGTTATCTTCGTCTTTTATCAAATAGCAACAACTTCAGACATGAATTTGTTTCTGTAACATGAATATTTGTCAGGGACGAATAGAGTCGATGCTTCATCTAGGAGTGGTGGAGGCAATCCAAGGGTTACTTCTAATGTGCGCTTAACAGATCAAGCTGGCAATCCAATATGCCAGAATAGCTGTCCCCCGAGAGTAATCAATCAAGTGGGCAGAGAAGCTGTGAATGCCACATCTGAGACTAATAGTCGTGGCGCAAGCTTCAATAATCTTCAGAAATCTGCAAGAGCATATGATCCACGACGGATAATCCGAAGCGAGATTGTCCAGATAGAAGCAGTAGATCAATTCACTGGGGAGACAGAGATAATTTTTAGGAAAAAAGAGAAAGAAAAGCTGTGGTAATTACTGGTATCGCTCATGCAATTCTGTGTAAATCTAGGCTAATTATAAAACTTGACAGTCTATTATTTTTGTATGAGACCATGCTAGTCTCTTCATTCAGGTCGACGCCATAGAAACATTAATAGTATTATGGATCCTGGAAATTAAACCACCTCAGAGTCTTCTCTTACAGGGTGATTTCATGATTCTGTTTTTCGGTGACTGAAAATACTGCTTTGGAGAAATCCTATTGATTACATGATTAGTACATTAACTTTATATTTTTCTCAATTGAGTATTCCACTTCTTTTTTTCATTTGAGTACAGCGACTTTTCTGAAACTTCCATTCAACTACTTCCATTGATTGCTCCTTTTGCCCACTTGCATATCACTTGACCATCACTAATGAAAAACCTGGCACAATAACTTTCAATTTTCATCAATGAAGTATGTGGGTTTTCTTTCATTTTGATACACTGACTTTTCGACTTTTTCAACCAAGTACTTCTGTAAAAACTCGTTGGTTTTTCTTTTTATTTTGCAATCAAAGGGCAAGAACAGCTTTCTCTATCGTGATTTTTTTAGCGGGTCGGTCAGGAGAGACAAGAAAAAGAGGATTTTCCATCAGTCAAAAGCAGATACAACTAAAATATTTCTGGTGGCAGAAGGAGGTAGTTCATTTCTGATTTCGGAGGAAAGCCTTTTCCTGTATGATTAGCTGCGGGTGCAAATTAAACTTCTCCCTGGTTTTGCTTTTCGGCAGCCATGTGGAAAAGCAAAGGTATCACCGCAAATATGCATGCGATTCTTACAAGGCATTTTTAGCTCCATTTTACTATTTCAGTGCACTTGTCCCACTCCAAATTTGAACACAGAATCATCCTTCCACCACATACAAGGATGATTATTTTTTTTTGCTTCGGTGAGAAAATAGCTGCGATGATCGCTAGCCCAAATCCATTACCATATTGTACGACATTGTGGTGATGAACTACATGATTTACATGGCATGCATAATGATACTGTGAGATGGGCTAACATGTGGTTCAAGCTCTAAATGTACGTATCCCAGTAGTGCGCAGAATTTTATATGAACAGGTGAAGCTATGCAGAAGAGGAAGCAAATCTTACAATCCAATGCCTAGATTTTCAGGTAGCTGCATGAAACTGAACGATAAAAGCATGCAAAATTGAAACAGCTCGGTGGACTATTCACTGGATCTTCCAGACAGAGCGTTGTATTCCTCTCTCAGGCTGTTGTATTTGTCACTCAAGCTCTTGAAAACTTCTTTTTTATCCTCTAAAGCATCCCTCCTTTTCTTCTCCAAATCAAGCTTCACCGAATCGATTTGACTCTTCAGCTCTTCAACCTTTCTGGTTCTCTCCTCGTGCTGTTTCTGCAGTGCTTCCAGCCCGGAAACGTTCTTGCCTATGTTTCCCAAAAGATACTCTGGTGTTACCAGGTATTACAGACAGAATTGAATTTTAAAAAGAAAAAAGAAGGGCACTACCTGAGAGGGAATTGCTTGAGGTGCCGCTGCTGCTGTACATGCTGTAGAGTTAAGTTAATTCCTGAAGGATCAAAATGAAGGAACTTCACTAGTACCAATAGAAAAACAGCATAACCTAATTAAAATGTTCCCGAGCACTTCCCCCCCGTTTAACTGTCTTCGATTATCTCCATCACATCTGCAACATTGTTTCGTAATCCATGAACCTTCAGAGCCCTGTCTCCATGAATGTTTTCCCGTCCAGGACCCAGTTATTAATTAGTCGAAAACATCCACGCAAAATGTGAACGAACAAGGCACTGGACAATATCCACTAGAAGATCTCACACTTTCAACTGGTTTTCTAAGATTGGATCTTGTTGTTTGTGTTTGGTTTTAAACCATGTTTTTCCATGGCTATGGTGCCTGATGATATCTGATCGCATGCATGTATATATATATGCACTAACCATTTCTTGATCACCTGCTCTTCCTGGTCTATTTGATCATGTCACCCACGCCAGTTCTTGAACCATGCGTACCCGAACCCATCAACTATTCAAGAAACAGCATCTCGTTGAATTCTAAGAGTTGGCCCATCTAGTGACATAGCTGGAGCATGTGAGCGTGTCCCCAACGTGTAGAGACAGGATTCCCCTACTACACACATAGCCCATCTATCAACCCAAGGGCCTCCATTTGGAATCTTCGCACGTAACAAATATACTAGCAAATTTATTAAAAAAAAAAAGAAAAAAAAGGAGGAGAAAAAAATTAGCTTACTGCCTTACTCCATGCAGTTCTGAATGGCGTTAGTTTAGAGGAGGGTAGGGAGAATATTTAGAAGGCAGGATGTAATATAAATTATATTACTAGGTATTATTTTTAAATTATTAGGTGAGATGATTATTTAATATGAAATCAGAAATTTGTTGACTTATCGGTTACGAGTTTGAATCTCATCATCCCTATTCTATTTGATAAAAATTAAACATAAGATAATATGAGTTTGTGCAATTCAAGCTCAAATAGCTTTCACTTGAAAAGGTGCGTTTGGGAATAATATAAATTATATTCTAGAATTTCAAATAACCGCTTAAACTTTTAGGTGAGATGATTGTTTAATATATTAAATGTTTGATCTTCAAGATTTCAACAAACAACGAAAAGCTTCTTCAATAATGTTATATGGACTAACCTCTGAGTTCACCGTGTTATCCAAGCAAGAACTACACTCTTCCCTTAACTGTGAAACTTGATGTGCTGAATGAACAAAACAACAACTTTATGATTATATTATACTGTATACTAAAAGAAATCATGGTTCGGTTACTGTAGTTTGTGAGGAGAATCATTGTGGATTATAATAGTGTTGCTCAGTTTTCAGGTCAGTTAGGTCCGCCTGATTATTAATATTTCTTTATGTTTTCACAATAAACACCAAAAAACACCTGTAGCTCAGTTGATAAAGCGTTTGCCTTCCTAGGCTGGCTGGAGGTCAGGGGTTCGGCCCTTGACTAGCACGCCTTTTCATGCTTTGCTCTTTTTTGTTTTTTTTTTCAATTGTTTTTTTCCCGTTTATAATTATTTTATTTTATTTTTCACTTATAATTTTTTTAATCTTTTTTTGGTTGTTTTTTATTAGTTTTTATTTATTTATTTTCAAGTCAAATTATTATTTTTCCTTATAATTATATTTTTTTTCATTTTTGTTTGTTCTTTTGTTACTTTTTTTTTCTTTGATTGGAAACCCCCCCCCCCCCCCCCTTATTAATGCAATAATAATAACAATTTTAGTTTTTTTGTTGTTTCCTCTTTTGTTAATATTTTTGAATTTTTTTCTTCGGGATAATTTAATAATTTTTATTGTTTTAACAGTAATAATAATAATAATATTTCTAGATGTTAAGACTTTGATATTCCTGTTGCTATAATATGATGTGTTGATGTGTGTCATTATATCAAACCTTGCATGTATATATGTTATACTTTATTTGATTTTTTTCATTTTTTTTATTTGATTGAAATTGATAATATATTTGGTTTTGTTTTCTGCCCTTATACTTTTAATTTTTTAATTTCTTATAGTTCTTAAATAGTTTCTATTTTTGTCCATGTTTATATATATGTGCCTTTAGTTTTTGTTTTTAATTTTTATTATTTTCTTTTTTGTTGCGATAACATTTTTTTCAAAAAATTTGTTCTTAAATTTTAGTTAATTTTATGATCATTTAAAAATTGATATTTCTTATATTTTTTTTCCTTTGTTTTTTCTTTTGGTTTTTTTTTTTTACATTTTTTTTATTTTCACGTCAAATGATTTTTTTAGCTAATAATTTTTATTTTATTTTCATTTTCATTTTGTTTGCTTTTTTGTTAAAGTTTTTTGGTTTTTTAGTCTTCTTTTATTGAATTTATTTTCCCATTATTCACGCAATAATAATAATAATAATAATAATAATAATAATAATAATAATTTTAGTTTTTTTCTTACTTTCTCTTTTATTAATGTTTTCAAATTTTTTTTTCTCCTAGAAATAATTTAATAATTTTTATTGTTTTAACAATAATAGTAATGATTTTTTTAGATATTAAGCCTTTGATGTTATTGTTATAATAGAATATATTAATGTGTTTCATTATATCAAACCTAACATATATAGATATTATATTTTATTTTTAAATTAGCAAAATCTATTAATTATTTTAATTTTAACAATCATAAAAAATATTATTCAGAACTAGTATAATCATATAGCTGATCATGGAAGGTACGTGTAGCCTGGTAGATGATGGGCAAGCAGAAAAGCAAATTCCAAAAACCATGACGTGAGGGCATCTTCCTCTGTTGGAAACAAAATCATAGCTGTTGATTCTCGTACGTCCACATATTTGCTCGGCCATTAACGTGAAAGTCTCTATCATCCTCCTCACAAGCCTCTTCCAGTGCCATCGAGAATCAGACTACAGTGCCTCTTTGTGCATGTTTATCACTCTGCAGTGTCTTACCTGCATGACCAATGGACTTGCAGTGGTCCAGAAATTAATTGTGATGTTTTCAAGCTTGTCCGGACACCTAAGTTATAAATCAGAGTATAGTGCTTGGAAGGGACAGGATCGTGTGTTTCCATGAAGCTGAAATCATGCAAATCAAAACAAAAGAGCAGCTTCATTGTCAAGTAGCTAAAAGCTGCTTCTGTGATCACAAGAGTTAGTATGTAAGGTTCATAATGTCTCCGAAACTGTTACAAATAAATCAGAAAAGTGTCGCCATTATTGTAATAACATCAGTGACTCTTCTAATATCTAAATCACTATAACCACATCTACCATCTTTTTCCAAGGAGAGCAGTCTCTCGCAACTCACTTGTATCTCATTCTCACCACTTGTAAATTTATAATTTCATATATATATGTAGAAAAGATTTTAAGGATTTTTTGTTCTCCCTGAGGTTTAAAAGGATTCAGCCCATATTGCGGAGTACTGATGGGTGATGGACCAGTTATTCGGAAGAGGATGGGCCTGTCCAGAAAATTATTTGGAAAATATTGGGCCATACTGTGAATCGCCATGATAGGTGTATGGAACTTTACTTCCCAAAACTAGACCGTCACCGAATATTTGGTTTTGATGCCGAATTTCCTATCTGTCTTTTCGCAATTGATTGGACACTCACTTATTAGTGATTCTGGCAGGTGGGCTCAGGCCTTGTTTGGACCTGGCCCACTTTCCCGTTTGAACTTTTCTTTTTCCCTTTCGGCAGCTGCTTTTCATTTTTCTCTTTTCAAATGATGTCAAGTCGTTTTGCCTTATATTGGAGGGTACAGATGGACATAATTATCTGGACGATAAAGCTGTTCACCCTCCATATCATAATCATACCATCAGTGGAAGGGATAGAATGGACAATTTCTTCCTTGTGTTGATTGTCTCGTGTATAAATTAAAATACGTGAGAGTTGGTATGAGAACTTGCAGCGGTTAAAACATAAACAACAGAGGATGGGCGAGTCAATGACATCTGAAGACTACATGACAAGATATCATATCTGCATAAAACATAAAATTGATAGATATCGACTAGTCAACAGCTGTGGTCCATAAGCTTCTCCATGCACGATGGAGAGAATATTGCTCCAAGCATGATCTTAATATCTAAGGATTTTAATTCTGGTTTGGCTGATGCTTTGTTTTATAATTGAAATAGAATATTTTGGTTTCGAATGTTTTTGCATGCTGTTTCGAAGCTTTATTATTTATGTAATAATTAAATATAGTAATTCAAAAAAAAAGTTCAAATTCAAAAATAAAATTATTTAGAATTGTGCAATTTAATCTAAAAAAAAAACAAATGATTTTTCTAAATAAAATTATGAGCATGTATAATATTACGAGAATATCATCATCAATCTCGCAAGTTCATTACATTATCTAATTGCTCTAAAATTTTAACATTATATATATATATATATATATATATATATATATATATCAAGAGACTTCTCGTATAATTTCATCTCAATCTAATAGCCTGATTAAGAGATGATTGATATTGTAAAATTATTCATTATTTAAAAAAAAAAATTATTTGACCGAAATGAAACGGGCATAATAAAACCAGAACATTTTGGCCGAAAAATCCGGGATAGATCAGAATTTAAACCGAAATAAAAATGATATTATTTTATCTTATTTTTTTAACTGGTACAAAACATTTCAACCTATCCTATTTACGAAGGGAACGGACAATTTGATCAATCATGGGGTTTTAATTAGCTTTATACTTTTGTCGCAAATCTAAACTAGTTGCAGTTTCTCAGATTACAAGACTATGGTCATAGCTGCAGCATGCATTGCAATCCGACAGCCGCAACCGACCCGAATCCTTCTTAGTGATCGCATGTTCAGGTGAATATCATGCGGGGCCGACGCTTGGACTTGAGTGGAGCTCATGGATGTGGAGCTGTAAAGCAGAATCTGATGAGAAACAAAGAGACAGACAGAAACGAAGGAAGCACATGCAGAGCTGCCATTTTCCACAAAACCATACCAGAAAAATAGATAAACCACGAGAATTACAAACAACATTTCAACAAAGCTGAGAAAGAGATGAGTGGGATACCCAGAGCATCTCTCAGCAATGTCTGCACCCATGTGACGAGTGGCCCTTTCCCCCACATGCGGACCTAACGTGGCAAATGAGGAAAAAAAGTCCCAGAAAGCGTGCCTTTATCATCTGAATGAGATAGAACCACATTTCACCACCACTTTTTTCAACATTCCTTCAGTTTTTTGTTCACTTTCTTGGATGATTTCAAAGCGGATAGAAGTTTCAACTTCTATTAACAAAACAAAAAAGGGAAGGACCATTTTTTTCTTCCATAACTACTCGGCATGACAACTAAGCATTGGATTCTGATCCTCTAAACAACGCTTAAAAAGCTGCTTATTGTGTTCAACAATTACATGACAAGGATGGGAAAAGATTGTAAACGTATGGTTGTGTCATTATAACAAGAGCCATGATGAAGTCCAGCTATAGTCTGTGGTCCAGCACAGAACCTGCAAAGGGGCAAGAAGTAGCCAAGAGAAGATCCTACTCAAAACTAGTTCGTCCGTCCACTACGGGGTAACTTGCAGTTGCTGTTAGTAAGTATCGTATTGGTGACAAAGATGGCAATCTAGCTGAGGTATCATATAGGTTATACATCTACAGGACCTTTCTTCCTTCTATGTGCTTCTCTATTTTTCTGCATGGACGAACAAAAAACAATCCAACATCATAAAGTTAACATTTGAACAGAAGTTCATACATCTGTCACTTTAGAATTCAAATGGAGGAATGACGCCTTACCCTAGTTTAGTTGATCTCTTTGGCCACAGTAAACTTTATTACCTACAAAACATTAGCTACATACAAAGTATAACCAATCAGAAAGAAGAAAAGAAAAAGTGTCCGTTGGAAATAACCTTTTTTTTCAATTGAATCAGAATATAACAAGCAGGTAGAACCTTGATATTTGGAAATCAATTAGAAGCCTCGTTGCTGGTAGAGATGGTGGGTACTGATGCATCGTTGTCAGAAAATGAAGAGATGGATAACTCATTGCTTTCTTCAACTTCTACCCGAGATGGGGACATGATGTCCGGGTGCTGATTCACGTAAGATTTTGTGAGGCTATCATGCTCGAAATTGCTTCCGTGGCTACAAAATACAAACCATAAATCAATGAAGAGGGGGAGAAGAATCACAAAAGGCATTTTGATATAACAGATGAACCTTACTGAGCCCGCAATTCAATACCTTTTAGTGAAGCTCTCCACCTTGCAATTAACAGTGTCATTGTTCTGAATGCAAGCCGCATTCACTTCATCCTGAAGATTCTCTGCAACAACAGGAATAGGGGTAGATTTAGAGGCACCTGAGCAATTCCCATTGTCTGCCAAAAGCAAGTTACATTAGTAGCACCAAAGCTTCTCCATCTTTGATGTTATATGTTTCAAACACTAACCTTCCAATGTTATCTCATCCTTGTCATCAGAGGTTAGAATATCAGTTTGACAGATGGAAGTATGATGAGTGGCACCAACAGAGAGACTATGTTCGTGACGATGTACATGATCTCCCCTCAAGTCTGGAAGTTGCAGGTTAATTAACCTTCTCTCCTGGAGTTCAATAGCTTGCTGCAGCTCTGCCTGCTCCTCCAATTTCATTCTCAGCATCATTTCTGGAGTATTATAGTGCATTCTTGCTCCTGTAGAAGAGAAATTAAATAAAGATAAATCAAGAAGAAAATATATGATTTTGAATGCGGAAAAAATTATGAAAAAAAGAAATAAATATATTCGAAAATACTTCTAAAAAGTCCACACTCGATTGTTTTACTTACCATGGTGAAGATCACATAGCTCTCTAGGATCAAACCCTGTAGGGCTTGAAGCAGGTGAAAAACTCCCCCTCTCCAGTAACTGTTGCATCCTGCAGTTGTTTCATTGACAAGTAAAACATAAATGCCAGAAATGAGACAGAAAAGATAACAGCAACTGAGAAATAGATGCTATACTTGTTTGCTACTTTTCCTTTCTCCTTGTATGGCTTGACAAGCACGCGTGACTCGCAGATATAATGAGGGTTTCCCTTTGCTAATATTTCCTTCACAGTCTCTGGGTAGACAAATGTAACAAATCCAAACATTCGCTTCTGCTGGTATGGAATCCTGACATCTTGAACTGGTCCAAAAGAACTTTAAGAACATAAAAAGATATTATTTTTATGGCATTGCTTGGCAGTGGCCTCGGCAACTGAGAACAAAGCAAGATAAATCACAATTTTTTGCCTCTTCCACATTCGCATTTCAAAAATTTCTAGAGAAGAGAGCTTTAAATCAGACTAAATACAAAACATTAATTTGCCTCTTCCACATTATCATTCTCAGATGAACAGTCAAGAGACTCGAAATCCTAAATCCTATCCCTTCAACTCCAGAACAGGACTACAAACACAAACACATACAATCTTAAAATCCTCACCTCCGCAGCTTAGCAATGTATTCTTCTTTTCTTCTTCAAATAGATTAACAGCTTTTCCTTCTTTTTTTCTTATTCAACTAGGCATGCATATTCATTTCTCATCTATCTCCAGCACAAATAATAGCAGATCCAGCTCGGATGCAAACATGATAGAGAGAAACCATGTAAATTATAAAAGCACCTGTATAACCCTATTTACACTGCTAACTAGAAAGAAAAACCATGCGTAGCATGGAGACTTTTGGTGCTGACATGCATACCTTAAGATAAAACAAGGTGCAAGCCAAAATGAACTTTCAAGAGAACCAAGCAAACTTGCTTCACTTTCTACCCAAACATATATGCAACATGGAATGCAAGCAGTTTATTTTATTGAAAAAGATTGAAATCCCATGTTGAATTCCTAAACTACTAGGGCATCAAGCACTTTCATCATCATCATCAGTCAGAGGAATGCACTAATTGCAAAAGTCGTCCCTCAAACCAACAAAAATTTCATGACAATTGGCAGCATAAAGTTTACCAATATTCTTAACTTTTTACAATAGGACTTTCTGCCATGTCCACTTCATAAATTGTGCTTAAATTTCTTTGGCATAAGCATGATTTTTGTAGACATTATAATCAGTCCCTGGAACTTACATCTAGGTATTACTGGTACAAGTAAACCAATAATAATAACCAAAACTGATCGCTTGACAAGAGTAAGTGAAAAGTGGTACTTTACCTGAAATAATTTGAAACATCTTCATCTTTGAAAGAGCTCTCAGATGGGAATGTCAAGTATATCTGTCTGGATGCTGAATTTGCCATTTCAGCCATTCCCATTGCCAAAAAGTCATTCCTTACACCACGGGTCCGGCCAAACTTGTAAAATTCATCACTCGTCATTGCTGTGCCAAATCTGCAAACATCAAACATCCACAAAATGCACCATTACCCAACCCATAAGTAAAATTCCAGGAAAACGTCAAATTATAAGGACAGGAGTGTTTATCCTTAAGCAGAGAAACATGTGCATGACACGTTCCATCAAATCATCCATTAACACAATAACAGAATCTAGACAAGAAAAAGAGCGAATTCATAACCAAAACTAGCTCGATTAACAGGATTCGTTTCTCTCTAATCTTTTTCCTTTCTTTGTGTACTCATTATGACTATTTTTCTCTACCTCCCTAAAAAAAAGACTTTTTTTCTTCGGCCAACCAAAAAAATACAATAAAAACATGATGAAAAATGGAAATACGTACCTATGGGGCATCTTGGTCTCATTTTGCCTAGTCATAAGGGACTCTTCAATTAAACAATAATGCCCAGCAATTGACACATAACAATTGATAAGCTATGCAAGAACAGGGCGTGCTAAAAGCAAAACTGCTAATCTTGAATATATACCTCTCGGCTTCATTCTGTTTCAGCAACAGAAAATTCGTGTGCTTGTTATAAGCCAACCTTTGCTGCTGCTGCCGCCGCTGTACAGCCTTCATTTTCATCATCACTTCTTGCTGCTGCTGTACAGCCTTCATTTTCATCATCTCCTCTTGCTGCTGCAAGTAAAGTTCCTCCATTTCCCTCGGTGAACTCACAAGAGCACCACCACCATTAACCTCAGCCATATTTTCACCACCATGAACGAACTTGCAACTTTCTCCATTTTTGCAAAAACCCCTAGCATAATATAGACACGGCCTATAGCCAAGACCAAAACCACCATCTTCAGCACCAAAACACACATCACTCTCTGAAAATCTCCTTCTATGCAAATGGGTATCTCCATTAGCAACTGTATAACCACCCAGTTGATCGCTTTGTCCCATAAATTCCTCGTTTTTTGACGAGGGGTCCTCGAGGAACGAAAGATGATCATCTGACTGATACTCGCCAAGGAAATCGGCATCATTATTGCTGCATACACCACCGCCATTTCTCGAGAATGGCGGCACCAAAACAGACCCAGAACGTATATTATCATAGGACAAAAAAGGACTGCTCTTTGGGCTAATTGAACTCTTACTGTCACTATTATTTGGCAACCCGTGAACAGGCCAAGGATTTGGATACTGGTTTTTCGCAAAATCAAGAAAAGAGCCATTGTCTGTGATTCTTGGAGAGGATTGTGGTAAGGGGCTGGTTTTATTACAGGGCCTTGCTATGGGATTAAGTGGCGACGGAGAAGAGGGTGTAGATAACGTGTTCGCAGAGAGCCGTAAGTGGATTTTTGCCTTAAAGACTACATTTTGCAAAAGGGTTTCAGGGCCAAACGCTAGCCGTAACAAATCTTTTTCAGTAGGGTCTTGTATGAGAATAAAACCCATAATTCTAGAGGCGTTTTCTGGATCTAAACTCTTGAGTTTCGTTAACAGTATGCTAGTTATCTCGTAAGTATCCATGACAGTTCTTTTAAGGATTTTTATTCTTATTAGAGTGTGTTGATGGTGGTGGTGGTTTACAGTTTACTTCTAGGGAGACATAGAAGCAGAGAGCAAAAAAATGAGAGAAGCGGTGGTTGTTGTGCGGGTGGGTGGGTGGGGGAGGTCTGCGTGCATATATGTATATGTTATTTCTCTGTTTGTTCAAAACAAGTAAATCACTCGAAGGGGAAAAGCAAGCGATTTAGAGAGGTTTTTTAAGAGAAACAAGCGGGTTTGGACTTGAATCAAGGTTCATCGTGTACAGTAATTTGTTTTTGTGTGGATTAATAAAAATATTACAACTACAATTACATAAAAGATTACAAAACATACTAAAATGATTAATTAGTCTGCGACTGATTGTTAGTGGAATTGCAATTTAACTCCATCTTCTTCTTTTTATATACAGAGCAATACTTTTGTCCGTACGATCCTGTTCTTAAACCCATCTTTTGTTTCTTTTCAAAGGGCTTAAGCTTTGCTTCAAAAGTATTTTTATAAAAAAATATTTTTTATTTTAAATTAAAAAAAATAGATTATTTTTATACATAAATATCAAAAATAATTTTGTTTTAAAAAATATTATTTTAATATATTTATTAATAAAAAATATTTTCAAAAACAACATTAATATATTTATTAATATAAAATATTTTCAAAAACAACATTAACAACCCTTTTAAACCCACACACTTACTGGTACACACTTACTGGTTCGGGTGGCCACTATACCGACCACATCTCTCCATTTCTGTCCATCTTCCTAAAATTGAGAAAAAAAAATCAAGTTTTTTCAATAATCTTTATGAAATGCAAAAACAAATGGTCTTCTTAGCCGTGGTTTACTGATTATACAAGGAAAAAACCATGAATATATATATATATATATATATATATATATATATATATATATATATATATAGATAGATAGATAGATAGATAGATATACACATACACTCACGTATAATAATCATCCCGCCAATGTTAATATAAATTTTATAATTAGTTCATGCTTATCAAGAAAATTGTGCTCTTCACCGTCCAAGCTAATCTTCAGTTGATCTAATAATCATTCATTAGAACATACTCACCTCCTCTATATGATCTAATTAGTTTAATTTTTTCTTTAGTTGATTTTCTACATCTGCTTAATATAATAAAAACATGTTATAAGTTTCATCTTTACTTCTAAGTAGGTAATTTTTTGTATATCTTGAAAATCATATATGAAGGTCCGCATGATATTTCTTGCCTCCTCTAGTCATATTTTGTTTTAAATCTCCTAAGTTTGTGTGTATTAAGCTAGGTAAGTCAGTTTCTCTTCTAGCAGTTATACATGTTTTTTTAATAATTTTAGCTTCAACATATACTTCACATTATTCATAGATGAATAATTTGAACTAGAGATTAAATCAAAAGAGTTTATTTTCTTAAGATAAGATAAACTAACATGTCATAATCTAGCATGTCATAGTTCAATACTACCAAGCAAGTAAGTAGAAGAAGATGCATTTTCATTCATATTTTCAGCAACATGGAGTACAAAAAATTCATTGTTACAATATCATTTCCCCACAAATACATTGTTCTTTGTCATTACAATCTTATCAAATTCAAATAACACTTTAATCCCAAAATTTCCCAATAAAGCTAAAGAGACCAAATTTGCTCTTACATTAGGGACATGCAGTATATTTATTCAAAGCTAATATCTTTCCCGAAGTCAATTTTAAAAAAACTTTGTCTTTCCAAGAACATTTATTATCCTTGAATCTCAAAGGTAGATCCTTCTTCTCCATCCTTAAAAGGTGTATAAGTGGAGAAGAATTCTTTATTTACACTTATATGTCTAGTAGTACTAGAGTCTATCACCCAATTTTTCTCATTGGTCACCATATTGATTTGTGAAACAACCGCAATAATGATGTCCTCTCCTTCAACCATGTTGACTATAGTTTTAGGAGAATTGTTATTTCTCTTTCTATTTTTGGCATTGAGGTGCATGGTGGTCATGTTTACCACACACAAAGCAATTTCTTTTTTTAAAAAAATTGTTGGTTTTAGGTTTGAAAACAATGGCATTGCTATCATTGGACTTAAAAATTATTTTTATTAAATTTATTCTCATACCTTTTTTAAAGTGAATTCCCTTCTATTAAGTTTGCTTTGGTAGTCATCTCCTTCTTCCTAGTAGCTTGCAATTCCTTTATACTTGTGTCTTTAATGATGATGTGGGTTATAAGATCAATCGATGACAATTCTCTATGCTTGAGCTTAAGTTACTGTTTGTAGTCGCTCCATGAGTTATAAAGTTTTTCGATTAGTATCCCAGCAATGAATGCTTCAAGAAGGTTGATATTTTTAATTTTTATATCTTCAAGAAGTCTATAGTATTTGTTAATTTGAGCCTTGATGTATTTGTCATCAAGAAGGTTGATAAATTTTTGTTCCCCCACATCTTCTACAATATATTTTGCCATAATGTTGCTCCATATTTCCTTTGCTTCCTTGTAGTTGCAATATACATCAAACAACTCATTGGATAGAGTGCTTAAAATAGAGTGCCTATAAACTTTATTTTCATGTGCCCATGCTTCGACATTTTCATTATACTTTGATCGACAAGAACCCAAGTCACGTCATGCAAGTCAAGAACGTTGAAAATCATTTCTTGCTACCTTCGGAAGTTCAGTCCAGAGAAGACCTCACTTTGATAGATGTTAGGAAATGGCTTGGTCAACAGAACAATGGCAGTTGAAGGAGGGACGACAACAACAGAACCGACAACAACATTAAGGGTAGGGGCATTGTCAGCAGGAGTGTTTTTCGTCCATGTTGAAAAGGAATATCCTTAAGATTGTTGTAAATAATGAAGGTAAGGAACAAAAATAGAAAACTTGAGGCATGTTTCAACACTGTACTTAAGAATATTTCCCCAACAACAGGATACCCTCTAGGATTCAACAAGTTTTTCCTCAACAGATGATGGTGACAACACATAAACAACTTGAAAAGAAAAAAGACCATCAAACTAAATTGAAAATGTATTTTGGGTTGTTTTGTTGTTTGAAAAAACTGCATGGTATTTATAAGTATCATAATGTAACAGTCATTTTTAAATTTATTATGAAATTAAAATGGTTGTTACAACAATTTAAATATATAGTTGTTAAGAAATTAAGTAACTGTGATAGTTATAGTTGCTGAAAAAATTTAGAGAGTGTAGGTGTTGCCTCGCATGCAGGAGGGCGAATTGAAGATTTTTCTCTTACTCGACTCATCTTTATATGCACAAGCTCACTCTATTTCCTTTGTTGATCATTATCTCATCTCAAGTTTTATTATATAAATACTTGATGAAACTCTTCCTTTTCCAATATAGGATAGTAAGTCCTATATATACCTTTTGTACTCAAAAAGTTAGTTGTGTTTTTCAATGTGAGATAGGCTTTTGAAATAGCTTTTAATATAACTTTTACAACATTTTTCCTCTTAAAGTGGATCATCCTTTTCTTGAATAATTAGATTTCTACCACAGGAAAAAAATTCCTTCTACATGAGATAAAAAAGAAATGAAAATTTTGAGTACCAAGCCTTCCAGCAACATACAGGTCATCTAAAAATAGAGTTGTTTGCTGTATGAATTTTGTTTAAACATGTTTTCATGGAGCTGAACATCACTGCCCCAGCCATGGGCAGAACGACGGCCTGCTTTGGAGAATATGGCACCTTTAAAGCTTTAAAATATTTTAATTTTTGTCTTTAAATTCTTAAGAATTTAGTCTCTTAAAAAATATAATACTTCAATCTGATACCACTTTCATTTAAGATTTTATAGTTTCGTCCTAGGTTCAATAATTTTTATTATTACTATTAATGTGAATGATTGAGTCAGTTTGCACGTATCTTAACTAATTTCACAGGCTCTGAATTTAATGACCATGTAAGTCTCTAGTAGTCATTATACTAGCAACTACATGACTCAAATCTGAGACCATGGGGAGAGCAAAGCCCTTAATCAAAACTCTTATCACTAGATCACATAGGTTAATAATTTTTAATATCATTGAATGTTGGTTATTTCCATGTTTAAAATCTTTCATTCCTCATTTTCATGACATATGAAGACGATTTTATGTTCCTTGATGCTTCTGCTTAAAGAATACTCATGAAATTTTAAAAGATATAAAGTCAGTCATTAGATTTAAGTTGTGACTGTTTACGTTATTTCATGTGTAATGGATCATTCCTATATTCAAGAAAAGAAAAAAAATGTAGGAACATTGAGTTTATTCTTTGCTCATGTATTAATAATGTTTTCATAGTTAATGTTTACGATTAAGTATAAAGTTAAAAGATATGATATTTTTACCTTTTCAAATCATTGTATATACTACTAATGTGATTTTGTGAATTAAAGTGGTTTTTTTATTAAAAAACAATGTTTAATTTTTAATTGTTTTATAAAACTAAGCTCATATTACCTCAAATTAACATCTATTTGCATATGTTTTTTTTTTAAATGATTGAATTGAAAGAAAATGTACTAAAGTTAAAAATACATATAACATAAATGGTGCCTTTCATTTTTGTTTGAAAAGTACATTTGAGTCTCTTATATTTTTTAGCTATTAGATTATCGGTTTCTATAATTCAAAAAAATAATGTCGGTACCAAACTTTATATTCATCAATTTTCAATTTATTTTGGATGAGAGAAGATAAATATTATCATTGAATTCCAATCTAGAGAGAAAAGATTTATAGCTTGAAAAGATTTATATTGCTATAGATTTGTCCACCAAAACAATATATTTTTGTTCCAAATAATTTCATATGACGAGAAGAGTTCAAATTACGAGATTTGTTTTACCTTGAAAGTGCCTAAAAAAAGTTATGGGGTTGGGAAGATCATGTTTTTCAAGTTGATTTAGGGTTTTGAAGTATTTTATGCGTTTATTAAAGGTTATAGATTGGTTTAAGTAAATTATTAGTGTGTTCTAGGTGTTTTGTATTGAAAATAGATTCTTAGAAGAAAAAAACATTCATCTTGATTTTCAAGCCATCACGGTACTTGGAATTTAGAGATTTTAATTGATACATTGTCGTTAAGACAAACAACATGTTATCCATTTTTATTTTAAATGAATCATTTAAATGAATCAAAGCCCCCCCCACCCACTAACTTATAAAATAAAAAATAAAACTCATATACTTGTTCACAATGCAATTGAAAAATAATCACTGTTGAATAATTTTCCATTGTTTTGGTAAATTGTGAATTTTTAAAATTGATTGTTTAACCAAATTTAATAATACAGGAAATGTTTTTTTATATTTTTAAAAAATAATCTAACCCTAAGCATATTGCAAGCCACTAATATTTTAAAAAACAAAATAACCCAATTAAAAAAAAAGACGAAGCAAGGAGATAACAATACAGTAATAGTAACTCTACGTGTTGGAGTCAGTGAAATGGCTGGCGGAAAACGCTGACTGTCAGAACTCACCGCCGACTGCCATTTTAGCCTGGAAAACAGTGCATGCTCAGAACTGGTGTGGCTCACTAATCTCCCTCGCTAGCTGTAATCTTTATTGAGATTTCGCAGACAGATTTGCTCGTCAAAAATAGCAATTCATGTATTGCATGCAGTGGAGCTGCTGTTGCGCCATTAATGAGGACTTTATTTCTTCTGCAAGCAGAGGAGGAACCGGTGGATCGATGATGAATGAGTGTTATCAGCTCATCAAAGCAAGTGGGTTCGAGGGTCCAGATTTCTTGATTGCTTGCCCGTCAATCAGACGTCCATTAATCCCATCTGCTTCTCTTTCTGTCTGCCATCCCGTCAGCTACTCTTTCAATGCCTGTAAACATGGCTATTCGAGTCGGCTTGTATATACTTCAATTAATCTCACGGATCCTAGATAATGCAATTATTATTTTCATCGATTTCCTTCTGTCATTTTGAGAAAAACTAGCAGGAAAGGAAAAAAAAAGCTCCCGTGAAAATTGAAAAAGAAATTAGAAAAGTGGTTCAAGTAACGAGATTGACGAGCTCTCCAAACTCACTGGGAGTTTTGATGAATACTGGGGACTCCTCTACGAGTTGGAAAATTACTGAAACCCACTTCTTTTTACCTATGAATAATTTATATAAATATAAAAGTTTTAAAGAACAAAGTTTATTTTTAATCCTAAACAGAAGTCCACTTAGCAGCTGTGTTGGGTTGCAGATTCACTCACCCTACCCTTTTGGAGTGCTATAATAGTTGATGAGGGCTTTCATATTGAAAAACAAGCACCATCGCCTATTTAAGAATGGATAAGTCAGTCTTTATTCTTGTTAATGATCTTAGCAAACAATCAAAACCCATCAAACTTTATCACAAACAAAATCAAACCCACTTCTCTTAGCGTAGTCCACTTTAAGAAAGTTTGGTTCTTCCCCCCATTTTTATATTCTAACCAGATCAAAGAATTTTCACCACTAAGAGTGATAAAAAAAGAAAGAAAAGAGTTTCGGTTTGGTGCCTAGCCTGATGGTGATGCATGGTGGTTAGGATATCTTTTATTTTTTCCACCATTAGTAGCTGGTCGAAACTATTAGAAACCAAGCTTTTCATGTCAGAGCAAACCCATGATTTTCCAAACACTCTGACATTAATTAATCAGCTTCCAATCCTGTCTCCTCTGCAGGAGAGACAAGGGTTTTATGCCTGTGACCATGGAGATGGGCGTTGACATTTATACACACGAGTTTTCGAGTGTTTGAATGCACAGTTGATGATGAAAACAAGCAACACCCTTTGAAGCACAGATCATAATTATATAATTTTTCAAGGAAGAGAAGGCAATGAATTGAGGTCGAAGAAGAGAACGGGAGAGGTGGTTGCGATTTGAAGCCATGTGAGGAGATGTTGGCTGGATGTGAAAGTTCAAGAATGTAGGGTTAGAATTTATAAAATTTATGAATTTCTTTTCTAAAATCGTCAAGATGAATTGAAAGACAAACTCACTTTCAATCAATATCACCCTTGAAATTGACAAGCACCACCGATACCAGAAAACGAGAGATCACTCACCCCCAGCCACTAATCCCATTGACAAATCCTTGGATAAGACTGCCCTTAATTTAGAAACAAAGCGCAGCTGTGATTAACATTTCTTCTTAATCATTTTAAAGCATCTCTAATCTTTCCACACAGCGAAAATGTATAGATTTGGACAATATACTCGACTAATATTTCGGGGGCTATTTATTAACCAAATTTTGGAGACAGCAAACTGCATTCGAGGCAGCTAGCTATCGGGGTGCATGACATTGACATCCCAACCACAAGCTAGTGCAAAGCGATATCAGAATCAATCAGCATTTAGTTATCAGGTTAAAAGAGTGGAAGGGAAACGAGTGATTTTACACACCCCATGTGAGAGTGTGGCCCTAACCTATTCATGTCCACCTGAAAGAAACTGCAGAATGAGACAGAGGACTCCCCTCAGCAGACTTTATTCACGTGAGAAAATGTTTTTTTTCCCAGAAATATTTTTCTATATGTTGTTCTATAATCTAATGGACACATGAAAATGTGACGGTAAAAGCGCACAGCTTTTGCACCCCACACGAGCAATTGCGATTCTTAAGCTTTTAGGATCGGTCTGCCTTGGTGTCTAGAGGTTATACTTCTGCTGCAGATCTTATTAACTTCTTGGGGTCTGTTTCTGTACACATTGTGACATAAGAAGTAGCATTTTTCTTCCATAGACTTGATTTCTATTTCTCTTCACCTCAGACTAAAAGGAGGGTAAAACACAATAAAGAAAAAGACTTAGATTACAAATAAGGGATTAACGACTGGACTTTCGTTTGTTCTGCAATGCAATTGTTGGGTGGTCCGGCACACTGTAAGCCCACATAAATACCCGCAGAGAGGGTACATGGTGAGAAAAGAGGGAGACCCCACTCCCTTGGTGGTTCATCTGTTCTTTTATGTATTCGTTGTAAGTAGTATGTTTTGACGACGATGGTGATCTTGCTGAGATCCTTTTCTTTGTTTTGGGTATAGATTTTTGGCTCATACAGGCAAAGGATTTCTTTTAACTTCTGTATGTGCTTCCAATATATCTGCAAAAGATTAAAAAAAAAGTCCAATATTATAAAGGAATCCAGTTAGACAGAAAGCTGTGAAATTGAATGGATTGTACATGCCTATAAGTTTCATTACACATTTTGCTGATCTCTCACCCCATTGCTGGCCACGCTCACTTTTGCCACCTATATGCCAACGGTTCCAGGCTCAGATGACAAACTGAAAAGAGCAGAGAATTGATTAACTATCTTCCTTTGATAGAGGCCATAAAAGTGAATGTGTTTTCATGTATTTACCTGGCCATTTGGAGAAAACATGATTTAAGAGATGTCATGTTGAGAGAGGATGTGTCAGTGCTTGTGGTATTTTCATCAACCTCCACGGAAGCTGCGGAGAAGACAGCGAGATGATCTGCAGCTGATTTCTTAGGAGAAGCAAAGAGATTCTCTGGGAGAATATGCTCAAAACTGCTCATGATGCAACATAAAGTCATGGAACATAAAGGAGAGGCAACAGTAATGGTGAATAGAATGAAAAAAGAGACACTACAGTGAAAAATAGAAAAATAAAGTAGAGCATATAAAAATATTATCAAATTGTAAATGTGCTTACTTTTCATGGAGATAGCTTTCTTCATTGCTGGACTTCTCCTCTTTATCTCTATTATTGCTATTGCCATCATTGTGATCCCAAGCTGGACTACCTTCCTTGTCAAAATCTGAAACAGCATTTTGGGCAACTGTAGCATCAGGGTTGCCACCATTACCTGCAGCAAGACAGTGGATGTTACCTTTATTGCGAACCCAAATCACGAGCCAAAATGTACGAGCTGATAACAATTAAGGATCAATTAACAAACCTCGAGGAACATCTTGATCAATGTCATCGACAGGAAAAGCGAGAGTTTCATTGTTGGGACAGTGAAGGATAGGTGGTGAAGAAATGGGAGGCCCAGTTAAAAAACCATGAAGGTATCGATGTTGACGTTGACGATTGTTATTTTTCAAGTCTAGAAGCTGCAGATTCAATAGCCTTTTTCCTTGGAGTTCAATAGCTTGCTTTATATCAGCCTCTTCCTTTAATTTCCTTCTCAACATCTCTTGAGTATTGTCAAACATTCTAGCTCCTCCTAGAGACCAAAAACAATCCTTCACTAAAAACCGTAACAATTTTAGATTATAGAATGAATATTTTGGCTTGTTAACTTACCAGGATGGAGATCAAATATTGGCTCTCGAATTGATCCTGGATGGGCTTGGACAAGCTGAATACTCTTCCCTCTCAATCTGTTGCCTTTGATGATGCTTTCTGAAATGGTTAAACGAAGAGCACAACTATCACTGAGCGATCCAAAGAAACTAAACGCAAATATTCTCAAGATGAATGGCATAAAATATACTTGTCAGGGACTTTTCCCTTCTCCTTGTAAGGCTTAACAAGCACACGGGAATCACATACAAAATGCGGGTTCCCTTTTGCCAATATAAGCTTCACTGTCTCTGCAAACACAAATGCAACAAATCCAAACATTCTCTTCTGCTGGTATGGGATCCTCACATCTTGCACTGGCCCGTAAATGCTTCAAAAACACACCAGCAAACAAGCTATTTTCAACAAATTGTTCAAGATGTAAATTTTATCTGTGGAAAAAAGGGGAAAAAACTGACCTGAAATAATTTGAAACGTCTTCTTCTCTAAACGTACTATCAGCTGGAAATGTCAAATAGATCTGTCTTGAACTTGGGCTCGCTGCCCCTCCCAATCCAATTTGCGAAAAATCATTACTTTCAGGCCGGATTCTTCCAGACTTGCGAAGTTCATCCCCCATCATCAATGCAGCTACCGCAGCTGATCTAAAACAGCAAATTGGAGCTACCACAATTAAAAAACCAATTACCAAAAATCGCCCCACCACTTTTCGAAAATAGTAATTTGGAGAGCAAAGTAACAGTGCAAGCAAAAACTAAAAAAGGTTTTCAAGCCTCGACTCCATGTGCAATGCATGTACCTTTGGCTGTCATTTTGTTGCTGATGAAGGAAGTCCAAACTTTTATTGTGATGTAAAAAATTAGCTCCAGCCATGAACTGGGAGGCTGCTGCTAGCTTCTTTTGCTGGGCAGCAGCCTTTGACCTAAGTATTTGTAGACACTGTTCAAACTCGTAGAGTTCACCTGGAGAACCAACAATGGCAGCACTATCAGCTGAATCTCCATGAACAAACCTGCAACCTGAACCATTTTCGCAAAACCCTCTAGAAAAATATAAGCAAGGCTTCCAACCAAACCCGGAGCTTGAATCTTCCGAACCAACACACGTGTTTGGTACTGAAAAACTTCGCTTGTTCAGACCTTTATCGCCATATTCAGTTGGACTTATGGCTGACTCTACCCTTGGATCAAATAAATCATCTTTCCTTGAATCATTGAGAAAGGAAAAGCGATCCTGGAGTTCATACTCGTCAACCAGATCACTGGCACTACTACTGCTATTGCTGTAAGGAAACGCATTAGATAACGAGACGGTGGGCTGAAAAGGTGTTGAACTAACATTGATATTACTGGCTCCGTTAACAGCACCGGCATAAGAGAGTGGAGAAATGGGGTCAGGACTCGAAAAATGCCAAGAATTTGTAGAGGGAGATGAAGGGTTTGTGATGTCAAAGCCATTGTCGCTTGCGATTCTTGAAGAGGGGATGGACAAGGAACTGGGTCTAGAGGAAGGAATAAAAGGTGAAGAAGAGGTTTTGTTAGCGGGAAATTCCAGTTGGGTTTTGGCATGGAGAACGAGATTGTGCAAAAGGGTCTCTGGTCCGAAGGCTAAACGTACCATCTCTTTCTCTCCATAGTCTTGCAAGAGAAGGTAGCCCATGATTTTTGAGGCATTTTCAGGTTCCAAGTTTTGGATCCTTGAAAACACCATATTAACAGCTTCATATGAATCCATGGTGATTGAAATCCCAAGATCAAAACATAGCACAAAAACTTCACCTTTCTATAGCAGGAAAGTAGATAGATATGCTGGGGTGTTTGGCAATATGGTGTGGTCGGTGAAGTAAGGGTAGGTTTTTTTAGGTTTAATAATTTTACAGCACAGTCCACAACTCCCTAAAAATTAAAAATATTTTTGGTATTAATAAAATACTAAAAAAATTAATTTAAAATAAAAAAATGAACATTTTTTCTAAATCATATTTAAAATGCAATCTAAAACACTCGAAATGCAATTGAAATACAAGGCAAAAATCATGTCACGGGCACCAAGAAGCAGTGATACCTCTTGCTGTAGTTTAACACGATCGTAGAATTTCTCTCTTCGGTAAAAGAAAAAAAAGAAATTATGAACAGAAAAGCTAAAATGCAGCTGCTGAGTAAAATATTACTTACGTGTGGTTTTGAATGGCAGGGATGATCCGAGGATGGAAGAAGCTTTGATATCACTTGGCTTTATTTATTTTTATTACTTGATTTATTCAGTCTTGTAATTTTAAGTTTGTAGGTATTTGAATCCATTATCTACAGAAGAAGGAAAAATAACATCACAGGGACCAATAAATAAATTGTGCAAACTATAGGTATTAAGTTGTAATTAACTCAATCGATAAAACGGCGCATTTCATTGACAAGAGAGGAACACCCAAACCCTTGATATAAAGACCCTAACACCGACGAGGATAGATATTAGTAATAAAAATTCACAAAATTGTAGAGAAAACAGAGCAAACCAGCCTACCCGATTTCCTGAGAGAGAAGCGACTCGAAAATAATGGCAAACACGGAGGCCGAAGCGGTGGATTTTGAACCAGAGGACGATGATTTGATGGACGAGGAGGGTGCCGCCGACGTCGACGCCTCCTCCTCACCTCGTGCTCCACTCCCTAAGTTAAAGTCAGCTATTACAGGAGGCAGCGCTACTGCTTCACTCTCCGCTCCTAAAAAGACTAAAGGCCGTGGCTTTAGAGAAGAGGTTGATGCCGAGAGACAGAGCCGCCTCTCCGGTCGTGGATTTGATTCCCTTGGTTCTGATGGCGGGCCTGGCCCCCAGCGATGTCAGTGAAATCTAAACCCTTGATACTTTTTACTTGCTGTTTAAATTCTAGGGTTTCAGAATTATTTGCAAATGTTTTTGAAAAAGTAGGGTCTTGAATGGTTCTAGTGAATTTTGAGTTTGTTAACTGTAAATTGATGTGCTTGATCGTTTTTTCTTTCTCTTATTCTGGTTATATTTAAATGTCAGACTGAGTGTGCTGTTTTTGTTTGAACATGTGATGCCATTAAACAAAAAGGAAAAATTGTGAGCCCCCCCACTCATTTTTGTTTGAAATTATGGGAATATGACTTTGAGAGTAATTAACCCTATGGATTGCTTGATGCAAGGATGCCTTGGAGTTCTCCACTAGCATCCACTAATAAGCTAGATCTAAAATAGGTAGAAAACATTCTACATTGTGCTAAGAATGCTGTTCCTCCTTGGGGATTCTCCTAAACTATTTTTTTTCATTTTATTTTATTGTTGGAGTAGTATTTAATCAGATCTGCTCATTATTATTTAAATAACAGTACCCTTTTATTCCTAATCATTTCATATAGCGATTTGTGAATAATTCTGATGATTTGAAAGTACTGATTGTATGATCAGATAATGTTTGGTTGTTGCTAGCTGATATCTCTTTTCATTTGTTTAAAAAATTAGTTTTCCCTTTGTTCTGAAACTTGTGATGAATGGTAAATGTTCCATCTATTTACAGCTGTTGAAGGATGGATAATCTTGGTGAGTGGAGTGCATGAGGAAGCACAAGATGATCATCTGCAAGAAGCTTTCGGTGAATTTGGGGAAATAAAAAATTTGCATTTGAATCTTGATCGCCGCACTGGTTTTGTTAAGGTAATAAAAAATTTCCTCGTCTTTTGAATCTTGTTTCCAGTTGGTTTGTTCTTGTGTTATGTTGGGTGTCCATATTAGTGAAAACCATTGTTAAATTGAATTCAAAACACTGATCAATTTTACTACAAGCTCCTTGCCTTGCTGATTTTTGGTTTGAAGCATTTGTTCTGAACTATTTCATATTTCAATTGGAACCCAAATCTGATCGATTCAAGATTAGCACAAAGCATTCTCACTGGACCAGTTGGAGAGAAATTGAGTGCTGCTGTTTAGGATTCTGGGTGGCATTGGCTGCTCTGCTGTTGTGTTGGATATGATAGCTGTGCATGTGTACACAAAATGGTTGCATAATTTTGATGCAAAGGAAACTGTTAACTTATTAGTTCCAAGTTTTTAAATGCAGATGATGCTTAATGAAATAATTTGCAGGTCAAATTTTAGCCAGAACTAGTTTCTACTCTAAGGAAATTCTGCTTCATATTGGTATTCAATTTCAATATTTGTAAAATACACACGTTCCATCCAAAATAAAGGATCGTAACATTCAACATACATGGAGTGACATGTAATTATGTTTGTTAATTAGCATGCTATTGATTCAATTGGATTTGATGTGTTCAAAGTCAGTGCTATATTATTTTCCTGTCTTCGTTCCTCAAAAAAATTCATTTCTTGATTACTGAGATTATTTCATGCTGTTATATTAATCATGGAAATTAACAATAACATTTGACCTGTTGTCTTAATTGAAAAATTCCGAAACAAATATTCTTTCATTAAGTTGACATGTTTTTTTTTTTTTTTTTTTTTGCAAGGGCTATGCGCTGATAGAATACGAGAAGTTTGAGCAAGCAGAGACTGCAATAGCTTCTATGAATGGGGGAACATTGCTTGAACAGATTATCTATGTTGATTGGGCCTTCAGCAATGGCCCTAGCAATGGGGCCTTCAGAAGAAAGAACATGAGGTCTGTCTCTATGCCTTGCTTTCGCAAGCTGCAAATTATTGAAGATGATATATTATTAGAGAGAAGATGTTAGTGAAATTACATGTCTCCTGAAATGATCTATACTTCTCTGAATGTGAAAAAAAATACAATATCTGTGATCTTTGAGCTCAGTAAAGTGCATGTTGATGTTTTAAATTATGTCTCAACCTGCATGCAGTCTGTAAAAGGAAAAAACAATGGCTAGTAATGATAGATTTCTAGGATTCGCATGACCTGACTGAACCTAAACTTGCAAATTCAAGGTGCTGTTATATTTAGTGAAAGAAAGCAAAACATAGTGCTCTTCAGTCAGTGAAAACTTTATTGAGTGATCTTAGATAACATGGTGAAATTCACTCTGCTTCTAATGACATTGCGTCAAGCTCAGACTGGGGGCAAATTGAAAATGGAAGAGTTGGCTTTGACGTGGACCTTCTTATGAAATAGTCCAGGCATTTTTAAGAGGCTATATAAGCTTCAGCTTGTATCTTCCTTTTATTATTTCTTATGACTCCTCAGTTTAATTGAGAATTGGGGTTACAGTGAGCACGGGACATGAACGAGCACAACTTCACAAGTACCTGCCTATGCATGATTTTGTGGCATGCCTATTTATAAAGGAACTGTCCATTACTAATACATGACTCCCAGGCCAATTATAATTATATGATAGTATCTTCCTGAGGCTAGATCATGATGCTGTCCTCTGACTGTATACGAGTCACTTCAAATCTTGAGTTAGATCTGGTCTGGCTTATCTGATATTTCTCTAGTTGTGTCAGGTTCTGATATTTCTCTAGTTGTGTCAGGTGGGAATATAACTTGTTGCCTTTAAAATTTTTTGCAGACCTGGACGAATGAATCGCTCAAGGAGTCCTAGGAGGAGATACTAATGGGTGGTGATTTCCATTACAAAGTGTATGAGTTTTCATTGAGGTGTTTGATATGTATTTCTCATTGAAGATTGTGGTTGGTGGTTCTTGTCTACAATGGGCTTATGAATTGGACATCTGTTTGTTGAGAATCCCTCAAGTATTTTCTGTTTTGTTGAATGGTGCTTGGCCTCTGATTAACGCTAACTTTTAAGTTTAGTAATCTTTGTATTTGGCGCTGATTTTGTACTAATCTTCAAGTTTAGTAATCTGGTCTATTTGGTCACTTGAGATATGTTTTTTTTTTTTTTTTATCAGAACCGAGAGATTTCATGAGGCGCATAAAGTTCAATGTAGAAAACATTAGCATTTTTCAATTGTTCTTCATGCAGTGACGCTGGGAAGCTATCACCGGAATCCCCCCCCCCCAGCGAAATATTGTGAAACTTCTGAACGCAATGAAGGAACAAGTTTGCTCTAAGAGAAGGCAACTGTTGACGCTGCTAAAACCACGCTACGTTCAGAAAATCAATGCACTGAGCTCTTATGAAGGTCCTGACAATGTTGTCGTCATATGCTCAACTAGCAGAACATTTCCCTTTCCAAACTGAGCTAAAAATGAATAATATACTAGTGTGTGATATTATTAAGGGGTGTTTGGGAATTCAAAAGAAAAATGCTTTTGAAAAATATTTTTTTATTTTAAATTAATTGATTTTAGTATTTTTTGATTATTTTATTGTGTTGATAATAAAAATAATTTTTAAAAATAAAAAAAAAATCATTTGAAATCCACATGAGTGGTGTCATGGATATACTTCACTAGTGATAAACCTCATAATATATTAATTAGAAAACAATTTATATAAAAATTCATATTGTTTTGAAATTTTTTAAAATAATAAAATTAAATAATACTTCAAAACTTCTCATCATCAAATAAAACAAAACAATAATCCATAATACTTATTACATATCAAAATTCAAGATTAAAACAAAAGAGTATAATAGTATAACAATTCAAACTTCAAATAAAACAATATAATTTTGGAACATTTAAGACGTCAAACCAAAGCTAAAAAGTAAAAGCTTTGTGGAAGCAAACAAAACATATTGATAAAAAATGAATAAACAAAAAACTCTCAAATAAAGGTCAACATGTTTATTGGAAGCTAATAACCTAAAAATAGTATTAAAATAAAAGGGCAAGTTCAATCAATTTAGTGAAGTAATAATATTTAATATACATTTTAGATATTATAAGTATAAATTATCAATTGTAATAATATAGAAGTAAGAGAACTAAAATAGATGTAAATACATACATACTAAGCATATTAATGTAAGGTAATGAGATATATATCAAAATCATATGACACCAAAAGGTGATTGTAGACATTGAAATTTCAACAAGTTTGATCTATATTTTATTTATTAGGTATGAATCTAATTAAATTTATTGGGTTTGAGCCCAAATTAAAAATCCAAATTCAAATATAATTTATGGATCTTACTTTAATATCCTTCAGGATAAGGGTATTTTAAGTAAATTTCATATCGATTTCTTTAAAATATCATTTAGTTAAAGGATATTTAAGGTAAATATACAATTTACTTGTCTATAAATAGACAACAAAGCCATAACAAAAAGGAGAGATCCAGAACAACAAAAAAGAAACAAAAAAAAGACATCAAACATAGAGTAAAGACCAAGCACAAATACTTATGAGTTCTCTCAAAGAAATTCAAGTCTATCAAGAAAGAAAAGGATCAAGTTCTAATCAAAGTTCTAATCATCATCAAATCAAGCCAAAGAAACAAAGGATTAAAGTCCTTACCTTCATCAAATCAAATCAAGTTAAGATATCACATGATTAAAGCTTTCGAACTTATATGAATTATCTTTACCAAGTCAATTCAAGTCCTTCTTCAAATCCAATCAAGTCAGGATTTCACACGATTAAATCTTTTAGGCCAGTGTGAATATCTTTTTATTCAAAACAAGAACAAGATCTGACCATTAATTAGAGGATTTCTGCACGCGAAAACCACTTTAAGAGAGTTTTCGCTTTTCTTGTAATCAGATTTCTTATTGTAATTTTGGTACCATATTTTCTAGTGCATTTATTTGACACGCGGGATTGTTATGTGTACATGGGATGATTAGTTTTCGTTGATTGATGTCTCTCTCACTAGCTAGGTATACAAATACGATTTGCACAAAGAATAACCACTCGATGTCAGTATAAAGTTTTGGATAAGTCTGATAACAAGACAAAATAAATATTCACAAAATTATCAAAGCAATTTAATATCATATGACAAAGAATTTATTTCAAGAATTTATGCCAAAATAACTTTAAAAGAAAAATAAAAATCTTAGCAGAATCTCAGAAGAATAGATGAGTATTCAAACAATAAAACAATATACATACATGTTCAAAAATAATCAAGTGTACTTATCATATAATTAATGCACACACATACATATTGTATACATATTAAATATTATCTTACACATTCAAAAACAAAAGCAAAAAACAAAAAAAAAAGTAAAATAAAAAACTACTAAAGATTGTTAAGAGTAACATCAACATAACCTATGATGGATATAAAAAAAAACTAAAAATAAAATAACATCAAAGATTGAAACTATAAACTCATTGACCAAAACATAATTATGAAGCCAGATTGATTTTTCCGATCGATTCCAGACATTCTTTAAATTGATTAAATTCTACTATTAGGTCCATCGGTGGACCAAAATCCAACTAGTGGACCAATTTAGACAAACAAATAAAGTAGTTGATTGAGATTATGATTTGCCAGTCTTTAACAGAACCTAAAACAAAACATTCAATTATTCAAATACCTATAATCCATACAGCATATCAAACCCATTTCGAGTACAACTAACACCTTAAACATCAATCTCATAGATCATCAAATCTTAATAAATCCCTAACACTTCCTTAATCCTTCCACGAACAATCTCTTGATAAAAAAATAACAAGAGAAAGTCACTTGTTTCTCTAACCCTTCTCTAAACCAAAAGCTCAAGTTTGAGAGCTGAAATCTCTATGTATTATGATGAGTGTCACAACAAGGAGGCTAGTTTAGGTTTGGTTTGAGTTGGATCTTGGGATTAGGTCGGATGAAGAATATGGGTTTTTGTTGCCAAAATAACTTTAAAAGAAAAATAAAAATCTCAGCAAAATCTTAGGTTGTTTACAGTTGCTATTATAATGATTATCTTTTATTTTATGTAACAAAAAGTTAGATATGCATAAAAAATATCTTGCAATTATGTTGTTATTTTCTTATTGTATAAATAAGCTTGTTGAGATTCAATAAAATTAGTGTTCTGTAACATCATTTCTTTGAATAGTTGTTATCTATTTAATATAAATAACAAATTGGTATTAGAGCTGATTTTCTTGAGTGACTTGTGAGATTGAGAGATCCATAACACAAACCTTCAAACACTTGTGAGATTGAGAGAGCCTAAAACACAACCTTCAAATACTTATCATCCAAATACTTATAATCCAGTATGAACTCAGAAATGCCATTTACTGCAGTTACACCTCTAGTATTCAATGATATAAATTATCAAGTCCGGGCCGTCAGAATGGAAGCCTATCTTGATGCTAATGATCAATGGAAAGTAGTTGAACAAGTATATGAAGTTCCAATCCTGTTAGACAATCCTACTGTCACACAAATCAAAAACCACAGAAAGAAGAAGCAGAGAGCATTGAAAGCAAAAACAACTCTATTTACAACAGTTTCACCCACCATTTTTTATAGAATAATGATTGTGAAGACAGCAAAGGAAATCTAGGATTTTCTGAAAGGAGAATACAAAGGAAATGAGAGAATCAAAGGGATGCAATATGCTGAACTTAATCAGAGAATTTAAGTTACAAAATATGAAAGAATCATAAACAATAAAGGAATATTCTAACAAACTCCCCAGTATTGTTAACAATGTAAGACTCATTGGCACTAATTTTTCTGATTCTAGAATTGTTCAAAAAATTCTAGTAACAATTCCAGAGAAGTTTGAGATAACAATCACATCTCTAGAAAACTCTAAAGATTTGTCAAGCATTACCTTGGCATAATTATTGAATGCACTGTAAGCAAAGGAGCAAAAAATGCCGATGAGGCAAGACAGAAATATAGAAGGTGCATTCTCTTTCAAATCCCGAAACAACCGTGGTGGTAAGAACAAGAAAAAACAAAACAAGAAGTTTGGAGGTGCTGCATTCAACACCAAAAATAATAAGACCAATAATACTCAAAACTTTCCTCCATGCCCTCACTGTAAAAAAAAATTATCCTTAGAATAAATGCTGGTGGAGACCTGATGCACGTTGTTTTAAGTGTGGTCAATTAGGGCACACGAAAAAGATATGCAAGACTCAATAACAACAAACAAAAGCCAAGGTTATTGATGATCAACATCAGGAGGAGCATTTATTTGTGGTATCATGTTTAGCCACAAACAAATTCACAGAAAACTTGCTCATAGATAATGGTTGAACAAATCATATGACTCATGATGGAAAACTCTTCACTAACCTTGATATAAATATCATTTTCAGAGTCAAGATTGAAAATGGAACTCACCTAAAATTAGAAGGCAAAGGAACATTATCCATTGAAACTCAAACAAGTTTTAAATTAATTTTAGATGTACTATATATTCTTGAAATTAATCAAAAGTTGTTAAGTGTTTTCAGCTATTAGACAAAGGTTACAAGGTGCTATGTGATCAAAGATGCTGAGGGCATAGAAGTTTTCAACATTCAAATGAAAGACATAAGTTTTGTACTGGACTTTAAAGAAGAACATGCTGCTGTATACAAAGAAGTCAATAATTCAATGTTTTGGCATAAGAGAATGGGGCATTATCGTTATGAAGCATTATTTTTCATAGAAAAGAGCAACATGGTGAAAGACTTGTTAAAATTAGGAAAAATGTTTCCTACTTGTGTTGTCTGTCAATATGGAAAGTTGTCAAGACTTCCATTCAACAAAACAAAGCCTGAAGAGATACACATAAGTTGTAATTAATTCATACAGATGCTGGAGGACCAATGAGCACATCATCCATAAATGGCAGTAAGTACTATGTTGCCTTCATCAATGATTATTTTAGAATGTGTTGGATTTACTTTATGAAAGTAAGGCTGAAGTTGCTGATATATTTGGTAAATTCAAAGCTTGGATTTAAACTCATAGCAATTATAAAATTCAGGTAATTAGATCCGATAAAGGAACTGAATACACTTATGAAAGGTTTAAAAGATTTTGTGAAGATGCAGGCATGAACATTAATTACCAATACCATATTCTCCACAACAAAATGGTGTTGTGAAAGAAAAAACAAAACAATGATAAAGATGATGAGATGCTTACTTCATGATAAACCTAGGAAATTATGGACTGAGGCAATAAATACATCAATATTCTTGTTGAATAGATTACCAACAAAAGCTCTGCAAAAAAGAAATACTCCATTTGAAGTCTAGTTTAGCTACAAACCAAAGCTAGTTAATCTCAAGATATTTGGTTGTTTATGTCTCTCTTATATTCCTCAAAATAAAAGAGAAAATCTGGACAAGAAAGCTGAAGCTGGGATTTTTATAGGCTACAATGTTGTTACAAAAGCCTACAAAATCTACTTACCTTAGAGAAACAAAGTAATTATTAGTAGAGATGTTCAATTTCTTGAATCTAATAGCTGGAATTGGAAGGATGGAAAATAAATTGAAGATCAAGATTAGAAGGATGAAATAAATGATGAGCCTATGAGAGGAACCAAAACTCTTGCTGACATCTATCAAAGATGCAATGTTGCTGTAATTGAACCTACAAGTTATGAAGAAGCAACAACCGAATACAATTGGTTAGATGCAATGAAGGAGGAGCTAAAAATGATTGAAAAGAATCAAATGTGGGAATCGGTAGACAAACCTCAACAAAAAAACCCATAGGTGTCAAATGGATTTTTAGAACTAAATTGAACTTTGATGGTTCTGTGAATAAATTAAAGGCAAGACTAGTTGTAAAGAGGTATGCTCAGATGTTTGGAGTAGAGTTTTCTGAAACATTTGCTCCAATGGCAAGGATGGAAACAATAAAGATGCTGCTAGCACTAGCTACACAAAAGGCTGGAATTTATATCAAATGGATGTCAAATTAGCTTTTTTGAATGGTTGTTAAGAGGAAGAAATCTTTGTTGAACAACTTGAAGGCTTTTCTGTCGCAGGACAAGAAAATCAGGTATATCACTAAAAAAGGCTTTATATGGCTTAAAGAAGGCTCCAAGAAGATGGTACAATAGAATTGATACTTGCAAAACTTAGGTTTTATAAGAAGTCTAAGTGATTCTACTCTTTACATCAAAGGAGATGAAGGGAAAATACTTATTATATCTCTTTATATTAACGATTTGCTGATAACAAGAAGCTGCAAAGAGCAAATTGACAAGTTCAAAGAAGAAATGAAGTCTGTGTTTGAAATGACAGACCTTGGAGGGGTGACATTCTTTCTTGGCATGTAAATATTTCAAAAACAAAATGAAATATTTCTGTGTCAACATAAATATGCAAAGGAAATTCTCAAGAAATTTAGCATGAAACAATGCAAGCCAACTACAACATCAATGAATCAAAAGGAGAAGTTCTGCAAGGAAGATGGAGCTGGAAAAGTGGATGAAAAGCTATATAGAAGCCTAATAGGTTGTCTAATGTATTTGACGACAACCAGACCAGACATCATGCATGTTGTAGGTTTATTATCTAGGTATATACATTGTGCAAGTGAAATTCATTTTAAAGCAGCAAAGAGAATTCTCAGATATATGAAAGCACAATTGATTATAGGATCAAATTTAGTCAAGTTAGAGAATTCAACCTTCATGGTTACTCTGACAATGATTAGGCAGGAAACATGGATGACAGAGAAGCACCTCTAGTTACTGCTTTAACTTCGGTTCAAGTGTTTTTTCATGGAGCTCAAAGAAACAAGTTATCGTTGCTCAATCAATGGCATAAGCTGAATATGAGGAACAACATGCAGACATCTTAACAAAAGCACTTCCCAAGCTTAAGTTTGAATATTTGAGACACAAGTTGAGAGTTTGTAGTTTCAGAGTCAAGGAGGAAAATTGTTGATCAAAGTGACTCTAGAAGCAAAATAAAAATCTCAGCAGAATCTTAGGTTGTTTACCGTTGCTATTCTAATGGTTATCTTTTGTTTTATGTAACAAAAAGTTAGATATGCATGGAGAATATTTTGTAATTCTATTATTTTCTTATTATATAAATAAGTGTTCTGCAGCATCATATCTTTGAATGGTTGTTATCTATTTAATATAAACAACAGTTTTACATCATGATGAATGCTGGTGGAGGTACGTATACCAAGAAGAAGGAAGAAAGCCTCTAATGTAGTTTTTTCACAGCTTTGCTTCCCTCACCATTGAATCCCCTCGCTGTACAACCAATCATGTTCCTGATGATTCTACTCTAATTCCAGCTTGCTCTCCCACATCAAGCGAAGAGAGGTATGGTAATTCAAGCTATTCTTCTGTTAAATGTACAAAATTCGTATATTTGAAGTATACATGTGTATTTCAGACATGTTCTTTTGTATGCCGCATGTTTTCTTCATGAAGTCACAGCCGTCCAATAATTAGCCATGCACGAGGTTGTCGGAGTGCCAATAGTGCGAGACCATACCCAGTGTGTGCCCTCCACTCTTCGCATCTCTGCCAACTGTCATAATTACTAATGTGAGAAACATTCCTACGTACGTTAACATGTTTATGCTACCTTGAAAGAATGTTTCAGATTTGCAAAAAAGCAGAATTTAAGAACATTGATTGTAGATAGAAAATATTTCTCAAGTTTTAGCCTCTTGAAAAACATTTCTAATGAATTTGTTGTCAAGAATGCTGGAAATTGATAAAAATCAGAAACAGCAAATGAATAAGTGCTCCTTACTCTTCCATCCTTGAGCTCGAAGATAACCGAATCATCAGAAAATGGGATCGGCCTTGTTGGTGCCACCTGTGAATGTTCAAAACACTCATCATTGATTTCCCATCACTAATGCTGGCCGGCAGCTCGTTAGTAGATGAGTTTTATGAAAGGAAAAGATACTTGGCACCAACCTTTGGGTCACAGTTTCGATTAAAATCACTATACTTCGCTGCAACATTCTCCAAGCGAGCTGCAAAATCTTCATCCATGCAAACTTCTTCGTCATCATCGTTTCCACCCTCTTGTCCCACATGAGGGAAGCCGCAGTTTTTCCATCTCCATGTCATTTTGTCTATATACCTAACATATACTTTACCATCTGAACCTATAAGAAAAAGTTGATTACCGTCAAAACATGGGCTAGGGGAAGTGACCAAGGTTACACCTTTATTTGGTGTTCCATGTTCAATCCAATTCCAGCCATCACCAGCATTCCAATGATATTCAACTAGTCCACCATCTTCTGAAAGCATAAATAGTGAGCCTGTAAGTGAGAATGAGGATGGCCTCATAGCAGTTCCTGGTGATCTTGATAGAACCAAATGTTGAGATTGATAATGCTCATGCCACAATTCAGTCACTTTGTTATACTGGTATAGCCTCCCATTCCTTCCAGTGATAAACACTATGTTATTCCGGAACAGCTCCTGATCAACAATACTTGCAACTTTGGTATCTGGAGGGTTTCGACAATCTTTCCATTTGAATTTCCTAAGGGCAACCTGCATGGAAATTTGATTAACATATCAGCAATGAGCTGCTTTATAATTCTGGGAAAATCACAGAAATACTGCCTGTTATGGCTTTCCGGCCTAAAGTCAGTGTTTAAAGTAATATTCCAGAATTTTTGTTTTGATTGGTAATGTTTCTTGGTTGCCTGATGACATGAAATACTACTTATATGCATGGATGGTGATGATGACAATGAAAAAGTGAAAAAATTAAGTGAACCATATATAAGAAAATAAATTCTCTGATGCTTTTAATCTTTTGGATGCACGGGACTTTGGTTTATTTGGTTTGTGCTCCTTACTGTGAACTGCAGAAGCCTTCCATCTTTGCTCACTAAGAAAATTGCATCTTCTTCTGTAACTTTCGGAGTTCTATCTGGAATTCCATCCCATGGAGGACCTCCAATAACAAGCCCGAGATTCCTCATAGCAGTGCAATTTACCCAAGTTAGCCCCTCCCCGCTCCTTTCTCTCATAAGCAGACTCCCGTAAATGTCTACCAAAAAGAGACTTCCGTTGTAGTTTCCAAGTGCACCTTTCATTGGTGTTGAGTGATCATGCCTTAGCCACAGCCATAGATTTTCAGCATAAAGATGTTCATAAGTGAAACCATCATCAGTAACAAGGAAAAATGATTTGCCTCCATGTATCATTCGCAGACGAAAGTTAGAGCTGATCCAATTATCTGGGAAACTATATTCTTCCGAAACTTTATTTGGTCCATTGGCACCTGCAAATAGGTAATCTTGTTGTGTTTTACTTCCCTTTCTCCTTCTTGCCATTGATCTTGTAATCTCTTGTTCATTTGGCTCATCTTTTATGCCTTCAATGCAGTTCATGGCTCCACGTTCTTCTCTGCAATACTCTGCGTTCCAACCTTCAGTCTCTGGGGCGTCTAGCATTGACCATGCATACTTTACTGATGCTCTTTTTCGGAGATTTACTTGACGATTCGGCCCAGTGTTTTCTCCACCTAGTCCAGGTAGATGCAATTCTGCAAGTCTACCATCATGCAGCGGGAAAACTATTCTGCCAGCTTGAAGTGGTAACCCAGCAATTCCACTAGCAACTTTCGCATGCGGAGGATGCATATGACTCAACCATGCTTCGGGAATTTGGTTTTCCTGATCAGTGCCTGTCTTCATGTGAAAAAAAAAAACCTGGCTTACAACATTTCTGCTACAAACAGCAAACATTTTCCAACGACAAAAAAAGGGATAGTGAAAGGCCTCATCGTTTTTAGATTCAAATGCATTTATACCAACTGCTTCACTCACCTGACTGTTTCAATATTCGATACTCAAAAACCGATCCAGATGATGTGGTGAGAAATAATGATAAGAATTTTTCATTTGTCTCATCTTGTACAACTGGTGTGATAGATGTCAACTTATGATCTTTGGGGCTTCCATGGACTATCCATTTCCACTTCCTTTGGTTTAATCGTCTCTCTACCAATTTACCACCCTGGACATACAGAAAATATTGTGAGTAGAGGCCAGATGATAATTTGGCTTTCCGGAAAACATTTGTTCTGCACATTATTCCCCCTATCTGTGTTGCCTTTTTATCACTTACTGCTGTATACGTGTGTGTAGTAATATATATATATATATATATATATATATTTTACAGATATGGTACCTTGGTTAGAAGAAAAAGAGAGATGGAGTATTCTCCACTCAAGCCATGTAGTGTGCATCCCATTGATGGCATCAGAGAAGCATCTGCTACTGTCCCTTCTGCCCATATATGCTTCTTCCATGCTGGCTTTGAGCTCCTATCATATTCATAAAGATCACCTGTAGAACTGCATTGCAGCACACTTTGTTTCAAATGAAAACGAAGATAATAGCCAAGAACCAAGGAGCCAGCTTAGCCACCAAGCGTGGCTTGATTGGACACCTACACAGAATATCTGAAAATAGCTACTGGAGTCATCATATTTAATCTGATGTTTGACAGTGCACTTACCAGGAGTAGAATAATAACAGTAATTTCAATTAGATTATATTCCGTGTTAGCCTGTCTATTTAAGTTCTTTTGATTTCTGAGTTGTTGATTTGAGAGAGATCTCACCTTATGGTATATACTACGTCTGGTCTCGCAGTAGCAGCATCAACAATTGCTGCAACATCTGCACCAGGTGGTCGCCCGTGATTTTCCCATCTGTTCCATTTTTATAGCATAAATCTCGTTAATACAGGTGTCCCCACCAGAATCTACACTGTGAGCAGATACTAAAATTCAAAAACAATAAAGCTAGTCTTAGCTATGATGGTTTTCAGTTTTAGAAACACAAGTTTTACCTTGGAGGCTCTGCCTCACTGAGTTCTAATAACGAGCCATTCTTTGTGCAGAAATAAATTTTCCTGGAAAGTAACGTGAAGCAAGGAGTTCATTAGTACATTTGCTGCAGTAATGTAATGGGACTATGCTGTTTCGGACTCTGGTATGTATTGAAACAGAAATGAAGCACTCACAACCCATCATGAGAAATGACGCCGGAATTTATTAGCTTCAATGAACTTTGTTCTGCTTCTCTATTTGTGCTTTCATCGAGAGTAGGTGTGAACTCTACCCAAATTGGCTGTGAGCTCTCACCGAGTATCATCTGAAAGCGAAAAAGAAGAAGATAAATGATCCAATACTAGAAATAACAGTGCATTTAGCAGTTGTAGTGTGCAGTGAATCCATTTTTATCAAACAGACATTGTTAAGAAATCATCTCACCTAAAAACTTAAGATATTAGATGAGATCCTAGAATATGATTTATATTATTCTCTAACACACCCTCTCAAGTAAAAGCTATTTGAGCTTGAAACTTGCACAGACTTACATCACCTTGCGCTTGATTTTTATCAAATAAAATAGAGGTGGTGAGATTCGAACTCGTGACTGTTAGGTCAATAAAGTTCTGATAACATGTTGAAAAGACATCTCACCTTAATCTATTAGGTGAGACCCAAACAAGTATGTGTTCCTTCCTGAATGAATCCGGTGCTACAGGAAGACAGAAGGGTCTAGCAACTACTAGGCAATCAAGGTTTTATGGTCTCCAAGTCTGATATTAAACATCTCTGCCCACCAAACTAAGACTTGTAGAAACCGGATAGAAATACAAAATTAAAGGGGAGAAGTATAAATGATCTTACAAGAAACCTAAAACAGAAGCTTTTTTTGTTGTTGCTGGAATTAAGCTTGATAATTGCAAAGATGTTGAATTGTATAAGCTCCATTCCAAAATCATAGGGACAAGACAGAAACTGTTATGAGCTTATATGATTATGCAGCTGAGAGAAGACTAGTACCTGATACAGGGTTCCTGCTTCTGATAGAGTAAGAATAGTTTGATTGACAATAAAGACACAGATTGCATGGCCAGTCAATACTTGTAGATCATGGGGTGCTATCACCCACTGGATTCCATTCCAGAACCTCTCATAGATAGACCCACTTTGACCAGTGACCCAAATGGAGGACTCAGACATTTTAGTCAAGGAAATTCTCTTCCTCAAAGGCAGAGCAACCTCAGAAATCTCTTCTGTTTCTCCATCTCCCACCTTCCTTTTCAAACTCTCAGTTTTCTTGGATTCATCAGTATCTCTTTGTAAGTGCTCTTCTACACCTCTTGTTACTGGATGGATTGTACCCACTTTAGTACAGTTATCATTAACACACGAGACGAGGTCATATGGCAGTTTCACTTCAACCCAGGTATTGGATTGCTCTTGGAACTCCCAGAAACGATCAGTCTTCTGCTCAAATTCTCTATTCTTGTGCCGAGCATAGTCATGTGGGCACCAAGAATCATAACCAAGGCTCAATGAAAAGAGGACCAGGATGAGAAATATTAAATGAAAACAGGGCATAGTGGCATGACAGAATTTGGTGATAACAGGATCAGAAACATACAGAAAGACTTCAAAACTACGACACGCAGGTGGTTTCAGGTCCAAGTCGGTTTGGTTTTTTGTACTCTCTGTGGAGCCCCATAAAGGGCCAGAACAAGAGAAAGGTCACAGGAAGCTACTAAAGACTTGATCATCGTTCTTTTGAAGACAAGGAGCTCTTTTCATGGCTTCTCACCAGGACCATATTAAATACAGGGGGAAGGTTGTGGGGGTCCAACTGATCAAATATTCATGGGACGGGAGTCGGGGTTAGTTAAAGTTTATGTAGTTTCCCTTAGATTTTAACTACCTCCTCATTTGTCAACTCTCTGTGGTAACAACAACTACGACAGTGATGATGTGTTTTGGTGGGGTTGCTCATCTTTCTTACTTGGTAACGCAGTGAACGGGCTTCAATTTTCTTAGCAGCTAATAATGATCTTCTCACCTAATTCATGACTTGTGACTTCTCGTGCCAACTTTTCATTTGTTTGTATGATGCAATAAACAGAGTTTAATCAAATATGATAATAATAATATATTTTTGTGGACGATTCTTGCTGCTTTTGAAAAGTTATTCCCTTATGGAAGTTCCATCACCAGACAAAACCCCGTAGCAAGGAACAGATTCACTGCATCATATGCTACAAATTTTTTGATCAAATAATAGGATGATTATGTCCATCCAGTTGATGATGATGGCGGCATATCAGATGTAATGTCATTGTTCACTTGACTTCCTATGAATAGACTTGTGAATATTTTTTTTTCCTGGCTGAATCCCCCCCTTTTTTTTAATTCTTTATTCTGATAGAATCTAAAGAGATGAGTTAACATGCCATTGATTTTTTTCCCGGGGGCCATTCTCGTTAGTCTTTGAAAGAGACACACCAGCCATAGCGGTAAGTTGTGGATCTCTCTCTCATTGTTTTCCAGTTTAGTCAAACCATGATCCTCCATAGATAGTATGCAACAATGGACCTTTACTTGCATGATCCTCCATGGATAGTATGCAACAATGGACCTTTACCTGCATGATCCTCCATGGATAGTATGCAACAATGGACCTTTACCTGCATGATCCTCCATAGCCCCGCATGTGAACATCTTGGACATTTTAAGACTCTTTGCTTGCTGAATGATTGGTGAACCTGGATCGAGGGCTAGTCTGTTAGAGAATAATATAAATCATATTATGAACCTCACTTACAAGCTTAAACTTTTAGGTGAGATGGTTCCTTAACATGATATCAGAGCCTTGTTGACCCAGCGGTCATGAGTTCGAATCTCACCACCTACATTCTATTTAATAAAAACTGAGCACAAGTGATATGGGCATGTGCAAGTTTCAAGCTCAAAGGGCTTTCACTTGAGGAGGTATGTTAGAGAATAATATAAATCATATTATAGAACCTCACTAACAAACTTAAATTTTTAAATGAGATGGTTACTTAACATAATCATTGAATTTTATTCTCTTATGACCATTTGTTCATCAACTTTCTTCACCTGGGACTGCGAGGGAGCTAATTGTGGGGTCTGCAGAAGATTGCGAGTTCAGCATGTGTGATTCCTTTTAAATAATGGAATCTTTGGATCGGCCAAGTGAAGAATCTACATGTACAGTTGACTCCCAAGATTCCAATCTCCCTATTAGTAGGGGGAGTTGTACTTTTCATTTATTGACTGACACATGGTGAAACCCTTCCAATATTCTAGGGTTTGTAACTTGGAAGGGGTAAAATTGCATGTAATGGGATTTGTTTGCCTCCATAATCACTGTGAGAAGATAAATTGCACTTGTTATATTCAATGTTTATTTATTTATTGAAGATATATTTATAACTATCTTCTACTGCTCTTAGTTGGAATATGCATATATAAACAAGGCAAGTAATCAGAAGATATGAATATAATAAAATCTATCTTTTAGCTGTTCGAATATTGCACAGCAAGCTTCTTCAATTTGATTAATTAATAAAAGAAAAAAAAATACATTGACAGGATTACTCATTAATTAATTGGGACGTAATAAATAAGTTTTGCCAAGTGGTGGTGAAAGGCCGACAGGCCTTACTTTTCCGTCCACTAAAATTATGGATGAGGTTGTGGTGGAGTTAGGGTTCAACTCTTCAGCCAAAACGTCGTATTTTGGATTATTTGAATTTCATTCTCTGAGAAAATGTCCATAAGTGTGTGTGTGTATACATTATTAGGTGGTTGCTATTGGATTTTCTACAAGAAAATGGTGGATGATGTGAAACAAGTTTAAATTGACACCGTTGATTTTTGTCTTTGGAATTGATGTGAATACATTTTATAAACATGTTTAGCTTGAAAAAACATCAAATCAATGCTTGTTTAAATACTTTCTAATAATTTTTCCAGGATTAATATCAAAAACTAAAAGAAATATGAAAAAAAAAATATTTCAATAAAGAAAAAAGAATATTAAAAAATATTATATACCACAAATACTAAACACACGTCAACAACAAAGATCATATACAGCACGTTGATATCCTAGAGTTTAAATCTTGCTAATAAGTCATTTCTACATGTATGCTATGTTGTAAAAATTATTTCAAAAGGTCTTATCCAACATTGTAAAACATAACTTATTTTTTGAATATAGAAAATATATATAGAGTTCTCTATCCTACATTAGAAAAATAACACTTTCATCAAGTGTTTTTATAATAAATATTGAGATAAGATAGTAACTAACAAAGAAAGTATAGTGAGTTTGATTGCCCCTTGCACGCGAGGCAACACCTATATTTTTTGAAATTTTTGTCTTCAACATTAACTTCTTTTTGTTGACTCTTAAACTAAAACTACAGTATTTTAGATACTTGAAAATTTAAATCTATCAATCACAAAATGAACAACTCTTATTTTGTTTTTAAAAACCTTAATCGTTATAACAATTATTTAATAGGCCAATTTAATATAATCATGGGTCAAGCTGAAGTTTAATTATGTTAAGAATTAACTTGGATTCGATTAAAGGATTAGTTAATTGTAAAAACTTAATTATACTTTAAACAGGTTAAATAAATTTTATTAGGGACTTAAATGGTTAAAAATTAAGTTTAAGATCCTAGTTTGAGCTTAATTAAGAAGATTGAGTTTTTAGGAAACCAAATTTAATTTTTACCAAGTTAATTGACTGAAAGTAGGGGTAAAGCTGAAAGAAAATCAATGTTTTGGGATTAATTAAGAGTTAAGTTGAAGAAATTCATAGCCAAAGACCAATATGTAAACTATGAGGGCTCACTTGATTGAAACCAAAGGTAAAGTTGAAGAAATTGAAAGGTTAATGGTTAATTGAGTGTTAAATTGCATAAATCCAAGATCAAAGATCAAAATAAAAAAGCACACAAATCCAGGGGTAACATTAAAGTTCAGTAGAGATAAAATTGCATAAAACTAAAAGTTTAGGAGTTAATAATGGATGCAATTAAAAGGAACTAAAAGTTAAAGGATCAAATTGAGCTTTTGCCAAAATAGAAAAACAACATTGTTTTGAAGAATAAAAAGGAAAAAAAAAGGTACTTGATGACATATTGTCTGGTCCATTAAAGGAACCGGATGACATGCATTGTTCATCTTCTTCTATTTTTTCTAGCATAAAAGTTAACTTGACAAACTACTTTTCAAGTGCATTTATTGCTTTATTTTTTCACGAAGTTTGATAAAACTTGCATGAAGACAATCCCTTTACATTTTATTATAGTATGATATTATTCATTCAACTAATTGATCTCACAACTGTCATGGCGCAACCCAAAACTAGCCAACTTAAACAACCTTTAGCTGTCAACTTTGAGCCAATGATTTAGATACTTACAGATTGAATAAGGGAAAAATTTTTACCTCAATAAATACAAAATTTCCTTATTCAAAGTTGGGAAAAAAATCATCCCCAAACCCAGAATAGAGGTCCCCCCCTTTTCGGCACCACTTTCCCCCTCTTTTACTACCCCTACGGTGGTGCCATCACCTTCGGCAACCATACAATACCTTCCCTTCACCCCCAGGAACACCTTCAACTACCACTCTCCTCTGGCAAGAAAAACACCCCCCACCCCCCTCATAAGACCTTAATTTGTCCATTGCATGCAATCATCCCCAAACCTAGAATAGAGGTGTCACGACCCGATTCCCGGATCCGTGACCGGCACATAGGCATGGTCCCCCTCCAAGGTTCCACACCTATGCGAACCCAAACTTATACACAAACTTATCATTCAACTTCAAAGTTCAACGCAGCGGAAATAACAACGTAAACTTTATAACATAATTCGATTGTCTTTATACAAGAGTTGATTACATACAGTTATAATTGCGGAGCACTAACTAGACATATGAACAAAAGTATCCAACACAACCAAAATAGCAGGTTCCAAGAGTTGGACAAAAATGACTTGCTAGCAAGCTACGAACCTGAAAATAATGAATAATGAGGGGTGAGTTCAACAACTCAGTGAGTAGATAATATCCAATATACACATACGAGATAATATAGCAATGAGAAGTATATTATCGAATCGGCTCAAAGTTCTTACAACAAGTTTCTCAAATAGGTCATAACAAGAATGTATAGGTAAAGCTCGTCAGAAAATCAGAATGCAATGAGCATGAGGCTCCGTACTGTGGGATGATCAGTCCACACAGGTTGGTGACTCCCCCGACCAACTAGGGTTTCAGATACGATGTGCACAAAGGCTAACACTACCCTGTTAGCATGGGTATTCTGACTGGCATACCATAGGTATATCTTATAATCAAACAAACATATTCATATCTCAAGGCTCAACTCATGGTATCAATCAAATGAGGAGCTATCAATTCACAAACAGATATAGGCTCATATCAAGAACGTATATTCAACAAATGATTATGCTTTATCGTATCAAGAATAGCAATCAAGGTATATATTATCAAAAAGCATAATCCATTTCATACTAGCAAATTCAAATATTTATACTATTTATCATGCATATTAAATATTATCCACTCACCGGACTCAAAAGCAGACAAGGTCCAAAAGCAGAATGTTGATGAAACTTTACTGATGTCCCGCGGGTAGAATATCGGGATTATCTGAATATATAAAAGAAGATATACTCAAAAATGACTCAAAAGAAGTAAAATACCTTTAATAACATATCTAAGAGTTCAAATCATAATCCTATGTGTTTTTGAATCAAACTATCCATTTCTTCGCAAAAACCTAAAACAAAGGTTTCTTCCGAAATCAAATTTCAAAATACACAATTCGTAAAATTGATATTAATCCATCAAATGAGATTCAATTATCCATCAAACCAATCTGAAATACTAATATTTCTCTTAGGGACCATTCTGAAATTTTCTTATATTTTTAAGGTCAAATTGTAATTTTATCAAATTGAAGGACTAAATTGAACACATCATAAATTCATAGCTATCCTAAAATCTTGTCCATAATTCATCCTCAATTCTGTCCAGAATCTCCAATTTCAACCCAGGGACCAAACTGTAATTTTTCCAAAGTTCAGGGACTAAATTGAAATTTTCAGAAAAAGGACCAAAATGCATTTTCATCATCTTCAACCTCAATCCAGAATTTCCAGCAAGGTATTTTCGAGTTTTCTCAACATTATTTCACCATTTATCAACATTTTCTTACACCAAACACCAAATACCTTCAAAATCATCTACAATCAAACTAATTAAACCATTACCCAACACATTCAACCCTTAACATCTCTCTTAATTCATCAATCAAACCCAAATAAAATTCTCTAACCCTAACAATCAATACAAGCAAAAATCATAGCTAATAATCACATTTATACATAATAAAACACACACATTAGCTTAACAACTTATTTCTCCTTCTTCTTTTCTCCTCCTCTTCTCTTTCCCTCTTTTCTCTTCTTCTTCTTCTTTCTTCCTCTCTTCCCGATTCTCTCTCTCAATTTTAGACCTATTCCTTTCTTTTTTTGTTTTTCCTTTTTCTTTTCTCTTCTTTTCTATTTATATTTATAAGCTTATGCAATTACTACCCTACCCTTAATTTATTTACACACCTAATTCTAAGCCACCAAGGGCACTCATGTATTTTCCCTTTTTAAAAATTTCAAAATACTACAAGAGGTCCCCCCCCCTTTTCAGCACCACTTTCCCCCTCTTTTACTACCCCTACAGTGGTGCCATCACCTTCGGCAACCATACAATACCTTCCCTTCACCCCTAGGAACACCTTCAACCACCACTCTCCTCTGGCAAGAAAAACACCCCCACCCCCCTCACAAGACCTTAATTTGTCCATTGCATGCAGTAGCCAAAGTAATTAACCTTAAAATAGGGTGGACCCATTCCAACACATCCCAATAATCTAGGTAAGGTCTAACCCAGCCTAAAATAAGGAAATAAAAGAAGAGAGAAGCCTTTTGGGCCACTTCAGCCCAACACAAAATAATATTATATTTTATTATTATTATTATTATAAATAACATATATTTTAAAAAAAAACAAAACAATTCCAAAAAATTCAAATGGGTATTTAAATTTTTATTTTATAACATATTTTACAAATAATTTTGCGTAATAATGGGTTTTGAAATTACACTATAAGTTACAAAACTGATATTAAAAAAAGATACATGGTTTTCTCCAAAACTTAACAAAATTCAAAACAATTACGAGGGTTAATTCAAATATATTTGATTTTATGGCAACTTTTTATACCAATTTTATTCAATATAGAGCTATAGACTTACACTTCAAGATACAGACTTAATACAAAATATCTTATTTTCTTGAAATTTTTAGAAAGACAAAAAAATTAAAAAAAAATCCTTATCTCAAAAACATAAAAATATATATCTTTTGGTTTTGTTTATACAAACGAATCCTAAAATTGTTTTGAGTATATTTTCATAATAATAAAAAAATGCATCTTTTCTCATGTTTTAAATTGTTCTTCCCCTTGCATCATAAGTCTTTTTTCCTAAACTCTCGCAAATCATTATATTTCATAGTGACCTTAATACCTATTGGTAATTCCTAAAAATTATAATTATAATCTTATGATTATACCCATAACTCTTGTTCTACCCATAATCTTACAAGCGTAATGCGACTTTCGACAACAATTATAGCTATAAAGGGCACTACAAATATGAGTGCAAGTTTTGAAAGAAATAGAAGCATGAAGATCCTAATAAAGTATAGAATTAAAATAATGTAAATATGAGTGAACATGAAATTAAGTTGGTTGCAATGGTTTCAAAATTGTATGTTGGAATGATTACTAAACTTTATATGATTGTAAGTACTATGTCTAATGACTGATGGTATGATTTTGATGAAACCTTTCATGTATGAAAAAATAAAAATCATTTTAAATATTATGAAGTTATAGAAGATAGACAAAAAGTTGCGGTGAGAAATCATATAAAAATACCATCATGCACATAGCATATCGTACTTGAATATTTAGGGTTGTGATAGTTAAGAAATTATATCTATGACATTTAGTTAAATTTACAGTGGTAAATCTGAACATATTGTACATGAATATATAAGGTAATTAATTTTTTATGAGATAATTACCATTATGTATGACAAATCTTACAATGATTTAACAGATCCTTTTATTAAAGGTCTCTCGAGAGATTTAATTAAAAGTACTTATGCTAGTACGAACTTAAGGTCATTTTATTGAACTCTCTAATAACATGAACCCAACTTTTATTAGTACTTTTGCTAGTTAAGAGTTTCTTGTGTAATAACAAATCATTAGCAAGAGTGATATATACTCATTTATGTATGAAATCAAGATTTACAAGATTTATATTCAATTAAATGGGAGGATGAGTGATTAAAACTCTTAATATAATTCCTATATGAGATTGTATGAGCATATAAAGTGGTGCCGCTTCAATAAAAGTTTGAGAATTTTTGTAAATATTCATGGATCCAGAAAGTAGCACAAGACTATATTAGAACTAAAATAATGATGAACTTTTGTTATGGATTAATTGGATCATGCGTGTAGTATTTCCAATTCTATTAAATGAAATTCTGATTGAAGTTTTTTTTTTCCATCATGATTTATTTAGAGTTTTGAAATGCTTAAATTAAGAAAATATTTAAATTGAAAGATACCTTGTTTTATTTTTATGTGTGAAACACGATAGAGTTCAATTTTACAAGTTAAATAGAGAATTGTTATAAAATAGCTTGTATATTAGATAGATAAACAAATAGAACTTTACTCAATATTGAAAATATAAGAGATTTTATTGTACCTATACTAGCACTTGATATTTGATGTTATGTAAAATAAATATTTTTTTTTATTTTAGAACTAATTAATTATACAAGACATTTCCTCCAAGTTATTTAATAAATTTCATTTCATTATATCTAGGAGTTATCAATATCTTTCTGTTTATTTTTGTTGTATTCTGAAATCTATAAATTAAAACTACAAATTAAGGAAAACCATCGGTGTGGCCTTTTTCATTCCTTCTTAGTCTCTGAATTTCTGTCATCATGGTATAAAGCAAAGTTAAAACCACTGTTGCTATTCTTTTCTAAACCAACCCGATCATAACTATAAAAAATCAATCAAATTTTATGGGTCCAGATTAAACGATTAAAATCTTGATTATTCCAGACTCTTACAAGATGAGCAAACCTTAACTTGAAGCCCTGATCTCAATTTTTTTTGTCACCACGTCACGTCACTTGAAGACCCGATAATTAACTCTCATGGAAACTTCCATCTCACACCCTCTTTATCTGATATGATCTTCTGGAATATATATGTAGATGGATTTGAGCCATCATCATACTTTTTGCCACGATCACATCATTGGTGTCTGCATGTCTGTGTATCCAAGTTTCCTGCTCCTGAAGCAAAACTGATGTAATCTTAAAGTCGTGATGAAATTAAGCTGGCTTGATCGGACAGGGTTAGTTTCCGGTTAAACAGTGGAATATACAAGAAAGTCGATGATTAATTAGTTGGATGGGATAGTAACCTTGAATTTAGCAGGTAATAATTCAACCTTAAATCGCTGTCTACCAGCTGATCACGGACATGACTTGCTGGTGGTTATCAGTTATAGCCACATTTATTTAACAAATAAAATATCCTTTCATTTTTAATTAATTTTTTTTTCAATCTCACCAATATTTCCGTATGGCTAAAATTATAATTTAAGAGTTAATTTAGGATTAAAATGAGCAATTATTTTTTATTAAGAGACTAATTTATGTTTTTTTAAATAGAATGACTAGCTTAAATAATCATAAAATGCAGAGGTCCAAAAATACAATTTTATCTAGCAAATACGATACAGCTAACAGCTAATGCAGGTGGCCATGCCTCTTAGTGAATAAAAAATGATGGACTATAAAATGCAGAAACGCTTCACCGCAGTGCATAGAATTCTCTGTTTGGTATTGAGGTTCAAAGACTGAACTTTAAATTTTTTTCATGTTTTAAATTATTTTGATATGTTAATATTAAAAATACTTTAAAAAATTAAAAAAATATATTTAAAAAAAATAACCAATGCAACACGTTCGAACACTTACTATTAAGGGTTTGTCACAAAGTTCATAGACAATTTATAGACTCTGAGTTTGCAAGATAATATGTTCTGTGATTAAAATTTTGTTTTATTTTAATTATAGCTTTAAAAGTATTTGGTTAATATATATATATATATATATATATATATATATATATATAAACCATCTTAAGATTTTTCCTTGAATCTTAGTTAAAAAAATAATGATTTTTTGTAAACTGAAATGCAATAAATATGCCTTCAAAAAGTACTAGGTTTTTTTTTTTTTTTTGAAAGCCTAGTCGATAATTAATTCTAATACGACTTTCTCTTATCACGTGGAAAGACAATTTTTTGTGGCTCTCAATTAAGAATAGAAGAACAAAGACTCTGTCAATGCTATACAGTCGATCCCTGGCCCAAATTTTCCTATTATTGAGAAAGCATGCATGCATGGCTAGATTAATATATCAGTTTCAAATTTAAAATCCATATATATATATATATAAAAAAAAAAAAAGTTATTTCCATCACTATCCCTTTGGTATGAGAAATAAATTTGAAAGCTGACCAGAACCAGCATGAAATAGACATGAAAGTCTCAGCAGCACCACGCATTTCACAGCACCCACATTTATTTCTGCACTGGCCACCTACACCAATCTATCTGTTTTTTATACACAAGCCATTGTACTCTCCATATATATCACCCGTCGAATGATCTTTTGACCCCATGTTCATTGCATTGATGGTTAGTTGTTTGGTGATCGTTGTTTTTTCTCTACCCGGCCATTAATCAGTGCAGTATTAATTGGCCCGTTCCTCCTTCTCCTTTCGTGCTCCTCTACTCCTCCGAGCTGAAAGTTGTGGGTGGCCGGCACGATGGAGATAGGGATGGCAAGCAGCAGCTACGGTGCTAAGAGTAGCGCAGGTGATGGTGATGGTGGCGGTAGCAGTAGCATGTATCAGGCTAAGGTGGGCTCGGAAGGTGGAGGTCAGGGGAGGGGGGTGTATTTGGTGTGGGATGATCTAACTGTGGTTATACCAAATTTTGGAAACGGTCCGACAAGAAGGTTGCTTCAAGGACTCAGAGGGTATGCTGAGCCAGGCAGGATCATGGCTATCATGGGTCCATCTGGGTCTGGAAAATCCACTCTTCTTGATTCACTAGCAGGTTCCATATATATGATTCATTGCTTTGATCTCTTGCTCACTTATCTCCCTCTCACAAGCACGTACACATGCTCACAAATTTGCGCAAACATACGGGCCGTGGCAGTAAACCCTAGATATAATCTGTCTAGTGCTCCTCCTCCTTGGAGGTTTGCACTGTCCAAAACTAAAAGTAGAAATCGTGTGTTTTATAATGGGAAATTGGTACTCACTGTTCTTTTTATAGAAAGGTTTTTTGGGGCAAGGGAAAGTTATGAGAAAGCTCGAGTAGAGTATACTGCCATAGCTAGATACTCCCTTTCTTCTACAAGAAACTTTTGCATTGACTTGGATACGCCTAATCTAATATATTTTATCAAGATTTATGGCTGATTTCCTCAATTATATAAACCTAACCAAATAACATGGTACAGAGTATTCAGACCGTAATTTAGTAATGCTTGGTAGAATTTACAGCATCAAAAAAATAGTATTTACAAGTTAGGTGATGAATTTAATACATTGAGTATTAGGGCCGGCCCCTTATTAGCTAGTTGTTTATCAAGTAGTCTTGTTAATTGGCAGTTGGTGTGCTGAAGAGTGGCCATGGTAGGAACCCTCCCTATCAATTTTTTTTTTTTTTTTTTTGTATTTCTAGTTTCAATCCGGAAAATATATATATTTTTAAGAGATTACTAATTTTAAAATGATGGGATTTTCAACTTAGATTTGTTTTTAAAATTAACTCTCTTGATGGATGACCTGAGCTTGCTGTCCAGTCGACTCTCGAATTTAAGTTTAATAACTACATGCCCTTAGAGACAAGGAAATGAGAGCCAAGAACTCTATAATTATAGAGGAATGATTAAAGGGACTTTATGTTAGCTGTAATTTATAGAAGTGTCAACTAGCGAGTGATCATAAAATAAAGAATAAAAAGAAAGAAATAAGAAATACTAATCAGTAAGCTGATAATTTTCACTCAACATGGATATTATAGTGAGTAGAAAATAAAAAAGGATTGGTCAGCATAGCTGATCAGACGCTTTTCTGAACTTTCATCCTATGTGGTTCTGAAATAGTTGACATGTATAAGCTCTTGCTAATAGCATTTCACCATCGATTTTGCCACAGGTAGACTGTCAAGAAATGTCATCATGACTGGAAGTGTTCTTTTCAATGGGAAGAAGAGGAGGCAAGACGTTGGTGTTGTGAGTACTGTCTACCAAAATGCCACATATAAGTCCCAATAGGATCTGCAAATTCTATTCACATGGCCCATTTTATGATCAGTTGCATGCTGAGAAGGCATCGTGGATGTGGATTGCTAAATCTCCTATGAGCATGTTTCACCCTTTGACTTGCCATTAAAATGAGATAAAATACTGGCTAATTGAGTTCATTAGAGCATAGGGAATTCTTATATTTCAGAGTTTGCATGTGTATATTATGATGAACTGCGAAAACCTGCTGCAAATTAAAATAAATATTCGTATGACTATTTCTTTGACCAAATTTGTTCACTAATGTACTTTTCCTGAGTCGAATTTCAGGCTTATGTGACACAAGAGGATGTGTTGTTAGGAACTCTTACAGTCAGAGAAACGATCACTTACTCTGCAAATTTAAGGCTTCCAGATACGATGACAAAAGAGGAGATTGATGATGTGGTAGAAGGAACGATCTCGGAAATGGGTCTCCAAGATTGTTCTGATCGGATGGTTGGAAACTGGCATTTGAGAGGAATAAGTGGTGGTGAAAAGAAGAGATTAAGCATTGCCATAGAAATCCTGACGAGGCCACATCTCCTGTTCCTTGATGAACCTACTAGTGGTCTTGATAGTGCCTCATCGTTCTTTGTAATTCAAACACTTAGAAATATAGCTCGCGATGGAAGGACAATTATATCTTCTATTCACCAGCCAAGCAGTGAAGTTTTTGCACTCTTTGATGATCTTTTCTTACTCTCCGGCGGTGAAACCGTGTATTTTGGAGATGCAAAGATGACTGTAGAGGTATGAGAAGACTAGAGAAAAGAAACTTGCATGCGTGATCTTAGAAATACTAAGTCAAGCTCCTGCTGATTTACTGCAATCTAATTATTGGTATTCATCTTCGCAGTTCTTTGCTGAAGCTGGTTTTCCATGTCCAAGAAGAAGGAATCCTTCTGATCACTTTCTACGCTGTATAAATTCAGACTTTGATGCTGTGACAGCTACACTGAAAGGATCCCAACGAATTCGAGTATGTATCATTTCCAACTGCATCCTTCTGAGGTGGTATTTTTGTTAGAGAGTAATATAAATCATATTAACAACTTATATTAACAACTTAAGTTCTTAGATGAGATGGCTCTTTAATATAGTATCAGAGCCTTGTTGACCCAGCGGTCACGAGTTCGAATCTCATCACCCTCACTCTACTTGATAAAAATGAAGCACAAGGTAGTATTGGTCTGTGCAAGTTTCAAGGTCAAAGGGCTTTCACTTGAGGGGATGTATTAGCGAATAATATAAATCATATTCTGGGACCTCAACTAATAGCTTAAGCTTCTAGATAAGATGGTTCCTTAACAATTTTGAGACACTTCCTTATCACATGACATCACATGTTACTTGTATCAGTTTCACAGATGCTGAACATCTTTTGGCAAGCTGTTTCAGATTCCTCTCCAAAACAAAAGTTGGGAATCCCAAAACTGCCACCTTTTAAAACAGAAAATGAGGAATTGAATACAGCAATAGGATGATAATTCCCAACTTAGTCATACAGTAACATCTGCAATTTTCCTTCCTTTCTCTAAAAGTATTGGGGAAAAAAGTACATAGCAGACATCCCAAAACTTTAAAACTGTATTTCTAGCTGGTATTTTACTTAACAATAAACATTAAGTTGATGAAAATTGGAGCCTCCAAGTTTTTCAATTTAGTTCTCTGATTACAAGTTGCTTCCATGTATATATATAGCAAATGGTGCGAATAATGCATGAAAATGAGCATATTCATCTGAGTTGCGGCAAGTTTAGTTGTTCTGCTCTGAGAGAAGTATCTTTACAGAACTTATTAGATTGTATGACCAGCATAATTCTGCCTCTGCGCAAACACACACATTCTCCTGCGGACGCCATTATTCACTTTTTGTTTATGTTAATCCTGCTGTCATGCAAGACTGATGCAACTTTCCTGTATCCTTCTTAATTATAGGATGTCCCTAAATCGGCAGATCCTTTGATGAGTCTTGCAACAGAAGAGATCAAATCGAGACTTGTTGAGAAATATAGGCGCTCGAACTATGCCCAGAAGGCCAAAGCAAGGGTTAAGGAGATATCGGCTATTGTAAGCAGCTGAAATCTCAGATTTTGCAGCACCAATACTTCATTCCTGTCATTTAATGCTGTAAATATGCAATCTCACATCATCACACAGCATAACAATTCTGTTCTTAGTTATTCTTTTGCACCTACTACGAACACCAAAACCTGCTCCAAGTTCTGTGCTTTTACACTTTATTTCCCATTAAAGGCTATAAGAAAAAAATTCCTCTGCTTTTAAGTGTTTGCTGATGGAATAATTACTGAATTTAGCCTCTTCTAAGCATGTTTGATTTGAAAGTTCGTACTAATTGCTGCTGTCTCTTCAACATTTCCTGAATAAGCTCATCTATTGCAGGAAGGACTGGAAGTTGGAACTCAAAGTAGAAGCGAAGCAAGCTGGCGAAAGCAACTCTCAACACTGACCCGAAGATCATTTGTGAACATGACCAGAGATGCGGGATATTACTGGGCAAGGATTGCGATCTATATAATTGTTTCCATCTGTGTTGGTACAATCTATCATGATATTGGATATGGCTACACTGCAATCTTGGCTAGGGTGGCTTGTGGGGGATTTATAACAGGCTTCATGACTTTTATGTCTATTGGAGGCTTCCCTTCTTTCCTTGAAGAGATGAAGGTAAAGATCTTGTTTACGTACGTAGAAAAGATAAAATGATAGAAGAAGGATTATGAAGAAATTTGTGCCTGTGAAAAGATGATGGCATGGTAGAAAGATTCATAATCTGGGGTCTTGACTCCTTGTTCTGTCATATATAACAGGTTTTTTATCGAGAAAAGCTCAATGGCTATTATGGGGTTACAGTGTTCATCCTGTCCAATTACTTCTCCTCTTTCCCGTTCTTGGTTTCGATCGCTCTCCTCTCCAGTACCATCTGTTTTTACTTGGTGAAATATCGATCGGGATTTGATCATTATGTATTTTTCTGTCTCAATATCTTCGGAGCCATTTCTGTCATAGAGAGCCTGATGATGGTTATAGCTTCCCTTGTCCCCAACTTCTTGACGGGACTAATTACGGGGGCTGGAATCATTGTAAGATCAGAACACTTGGATGATCTTCATTAAACATATTGATTTCTATCCTGGCCATCTGATTTATCTGACCACCGGCCTAATTTGGTTACTCCTGCAGGGGATCATGATGATGACCTCTGGTTTCTTCAGATTGCTGCCTGATCTTCCAAAACCATTCTGGCGCTATCCGGTTTCATATATCAATTTCCAAGCCTGGGCAATTCAGGTAATTCTATCAGTATCTCACACACACAGTACTGAAAAATGATTGTCGAGAGGCATCAGAAAAAACCATAATGATGTTCAGCGGAATTTCGATAGTTTAAGTTTTGTTAGCATGGGATTTTATTTTAATGTGTTTCTAAAACTAGAAATGCCTGCTAGGAACAAGGAGAGTGTCTTCTTTAACCTCCAGATGAGATTCTACCAGTCTCATTGAGGAAGATAGAATAATTTTCTCGATGTTTCGCAGCAAAAAGCACGTCAAGAATCACTAACAATAAGAACATCATATATTATAAGGAAAAGCTGAGAAAAAATGTTCTGCAATCTGTTCACATGCAGATTTTTAATCCAATCCATGTTGTTCTGCCAAATATAGGGTTCCTACAAGAATGATTTCCTCGGACTTGAGTTTGATCCTCTGGTACCTGGTGATCCAAAAATACCTGGAGAATTTGTTGTCACGCATATGTTCGGAGTTCCCCTGGATCATTCAAAGTGGTGGGATTTATCTGCTATTTATCTGATTCTTGTAAGCTATCGGATTCTGTTCTTCATCGTGCTCAAGATCAAGGAGAGAGCTTCGCCATTCGTCAAGGATCTGTACTCGAAGAGAACTCTGCAAATACTTGAAAAGAGGCCTTCCTTCAGGAGAGCACCCTCTATTTCTTCCAGGAGGCATCAACCTCT